>VZTB01006760.1:428483-460644 GCA_013397245.1 Thryothorus ludovicianus | reverse complement strand
TTGCCTCAGACATTCCACCGCTTCTCCTTCACTCTCAGACCCAGGTTTAAAGGTACAAAACTTATTTCTGAGCTAAACAGATGAATGGGGATACAATTTGGCATCAACCCAGGACAACATAGAAGAAGTGCAGGGGAAAAAAGCTCTTTTAGTGGGACTGAATCTCCAGGGGAAGATGGAACAGTCAGGTCTGAGCTCTGAGCTCTTCTTGTTGGATCAGGGACTGGGATCCAAGCCTTCATCTCTGCTCTGGAGCTGCTCCTGTGGTCCTGGGCCAGCTGGGATCACAGTTCTCCTCATGGCAAAAGGGAAGGCTGAGCCTGATGCACCTGCCTTCCCTCACACCACAGCTCTGCAGTCCCATGGTTGTTTCCCAGGTGACAACAACCTCAGCTTCTGCTCATTGAATTAGAAAGGAACCCTCCAGTATATTTTTACTGAAAATTCAGCCCAAATGGGGGACTCACAAGGCTATTCTCAGAGAGAGAGAGATATGGATGGAGGAGTTACTGGTGTCTCTTTCTAGAGGAACTGAAAGTCAGCCCTGTCTCCTTGAGCTGAGCAGAGCTCAGTCCCCACTGTCCTGCAGTTTGCTCCACTGCAGCCTAGACCCCCCCAAAAAAGCAAAGCACCAGAATCTTAAAATTACACAAATTTCAAATTAAATTATACAGTAGGAAAAAAAAAATATCATCAAGACAGTATGGACGTCCAAAAACATCTCTCCTTGTTGGTTGTAATGTGGTCCCTTCCAAGTTACAGGGCCTGTGTAACCTCCTTGCTGACCAGTCATGCTCAGAGACACCTGAACTGTGCCCAAATATTTCTATAATAGATCTGAATGTTTGCAGCTCAGCTCGAGGCTGGAGCTGCAAAGGGAGGATGGGAGAAGGATCACTGGTGACCGGCAAACTTGGGGTGGGAAGAGGGTGAAGTTTATTCGAGGGCNGGCCTGGGCTGATCTGATCTTTCTGGCTCAGCTGAAATTTTCCTGTTCCCAGAGGGTGGTGAGGGGGCTGCTGAGCCTCTCACCGGGGAGCCTGCCGGGCCTCGAGGCCAGGAGGGGCTCCAAGGGCAGGAGCAGCCCCGAGATGGAGAGCAGCCACGGGGCCAGGATTGCAGCAGCCAGGACGGGACCAGGCAGCCACAGCCACCTCAGCATGGCTCACAACAAACTTCACCTGCTCAGCTACCTTGAACCAACTTTACCGCAGGTAAAAAGGATAAAAACATTGGCTGCAGTTTTTTTTTTTAAGTCTCAGCACCTCAGCAGAACCACGCTAACATGCTGCTAACAGAGACTATGTGGCCAGCAGAGAAACACAGCACTCTATGTTTTCAATGCAAGACTTGGATCAGATTAACTTTTCAACATCGTAAGACTTTATAAAAACTGTTTCAATCAATGATAAAACTTAACTCTTAAAGTCAGTAAGGAATAAGTTTGATTTTAGATGGAAGGATTGAAGAGAATGCTTTGAACTTGGATTTAAATTATTTTGTAAAGCTATGGTAAAGATATATATTTGATATATCAGACTTTGTTTATTTTCTCTGTGACTTATAGAAATGTATTGGGGGAAAGTAGCAATTTTAGTACAACTGTGAGTTGAAATATTTGTAGTTTAAACAAATAGATATTGCTGTGATTTAATGAGAAACTTCAAGAGAAATGAGAGAAATGACAAAGATAGTAAGGGAGCCTTTTGTTTCTAGAAATAAACAAGAAAAACCTTGTTGTATTCTACAGTAGCTCATTCTTAAAAATAACACCCCAACAGTTGATGTAGTCTATTGTCAGCATCTGTGTGAAAACTGGAAAACAAGAGAAATGCTTTGACACTACGATTGAGAGTTTTATTTCTGGGCTGTTTTTCATTTGTGACAAAGTGAAAAGTCTCCACAGCATAACAAGAGAAACTCTTCTCCCTAAAAGAATTGAGGATAAGACTATTTTAAAGGTAGTAAACTGACTGAAAGTCGTGGGCTTTATCTTTGCATTATCAGTGAAAAAAGAAAAAGGGTTGTCTGAAATTTTATTCTGATTGTCTTATTATTTTCCCCTTTAGTTCTGTTAATAAAGTTTTCTTTGTATATTTTCAAGTTATAATACGGTTTGTTTTCTTTCCTTTAAATCCTATCTCACAACAGAAAAATAAACCCACGACATTAATTGGTGCATTGGCTGGGAAAGACCAAATTAACCCCACAACACCTCTGCAGGTGACTGCAGCATCTTGCCCTGCACAGGGCTGTCACAGGCTGCAGTCCCTGAGGTGAAGTTGAAACATCACCCTGGAACCCCTGTGGGCTCTGGGTGCAGGATCACACCCCATGGCAGGGCCATGGCACAACCCCCTGTCACCTCTGACTTGTCACAGCTGGTCCTGTGTGTCCTCTATGGTAAAAACCAGGAAGCAATTTTCCCATCCTGGAGCCTCCCAGGCTCAGGTGCTGCAGCTCTGGGGAGGAGCAGGGCTCAGGGTGAGCAGAGCATATCCCTCTTGTCCAGCTTCCCTTGCTGGGCCTGAGCCCTGTCCCTCACTGCTCACAGATTCCTCAGGAATCACAACCAATTCAGGGGTGCCGAGGCACAGGACAAGGAGCAATGGCCACAAAACTCAAACAAGAAGTTCAACCTCAACATGAGGAAGAACTTCATTCCTTGGAGGGTGCAGAACCCTGGAACAGCTGCCAAAGGAGGGCCTGGAGTCTCCCTCTCTGGATACATCCCAAACCCACCGGGATATATCCCTGTGTCCTCGCTCCAGGTGACCCTGCCTGGGCAGGGGGTTGGACGGGCTGATCCCCAGAGGTCTCTTCCAGCCCCAACCACCCTGGGATTCTGTCACTCCCTGTGCTTCGAGAGCGCAGCTGTCACAGAGCTGCTGGCAGTGAGCCAGGACTGTTCTGTCCATCACCTGAGACATTTGTCATCCTTAGATCTGGAATGTCACAGGGATGGGATCTAATGAGAAGGCAAATCTGCAGGGAATTGGAATCTGAAGGACAATGAGGCATCATAGTTGAATTTCCGAAGCAAGACTTTTCCTTTTTTTAAAATAAAAAGCTAAATTCTAAAGGAAAATAAGCCCTCTGGTAGCTGGTGCCAGGCAGTTCAGACAATGGATATTCCTTTCCTAGGAATATTTCCTTTCTTAGAAAAGGCCACGATTTGGCTTGGTTTAGTTTCTGAATAAGCACCAATTTCAGACCCTTCTACATAGCTCTCTCTGTATCATCACACGCATCTCCCCAAAAATTGAATACGTTTTAGGGGGAAGGAGAGTCCTGGACCATTCCCGGGCCAGCAGAGCACCATCTCAGGGATGGAGAGAGACCTCCAGCTCCTCCCAGAGCTTTTAAATACTGATGGGACCTCTGGGAGCTGTGGCACCACTGCAGTGCTGGGATGGAGCTGAGCAAGAGTGAAAACCCCTTTTCCTGGTCATATCCCAGCTCAGGAGGGAAGTCTGGGAAGAAAATGCTGCTCCACCATGGCAGAGCAGCAGGGATGAGCCTCAGGAGCCAGGGAGGAGCTGAGCTGTGGCTGAGGCTGAGGGACCAGCACAGCACAAGGGATGGAGGTGGAGGGTTCACAGCTGGGCCCCGGGAGAAGCTGAGGAATGCCATAATTACAGCACAGTTATGCAAACTGGGAGCTCTCCACCACCCTGTAGCCAAAGAAACAGGCTTTGCACTGTGATGAGACACAGGACACTGTTCCCAAGGGAAAAACCAGCCCTGTTGAAACTGGTCCAGCTCCTTAGAGGGCATTAATGAGTTCTGCTGATCACACCAGGGGAAGCTCTGGGCTCCTCCTCAGGCAGGTGCAGCTCCCCTGGGCAGAGCAGGGGAGAAGGGTTTGGCCGTGAAGCTTCCCTGCTCAGGGCACATCCTGCAGCTCTGCTCCCTCAGCCACAAACACAGAGCCTTCCCCTTGGGGCTGTAGGTCTGGAACAGCAGATGGGACAGCCTGGAGAATGGAGTGGGTCTGGATAAATATCAGACTGGTTCTCTGGACATCTCTTCCCTCACAGACTCATCTCTCTGCCTGATTTCATCACTCTCAGCTCCAGGGACCTGCAGCTGGGCTATGCTTTGAGGATGAGCTCAGGGTGGCCTAAGTAGCTTTGTTAAGGGAAATCTGGTCTGACAAAGTGACTGTTGTTTGCAGAAGGCATCAGTGAGCCTGTGGCTGAGGGTGACCAGGGAAACAAGCATTTTCCTGGGTTTCCAGAAGCAAAGACCTTTAGGTCAAGCACAGCTCAGAGGGAAAGTCCAAACAGAGTTAAATAAAGAACCAGGAAACAGTAGTGAGATAACAAACTGCTGATAATTCCTGCGATTATGTCACAGCAGAGGAGAAGACTGGTGATGCAGACATTCAGAAAGATCTAGCAGCACTTGGAGTTTGGGGATAAAGTGGCAAAGGAGGTTTAGACAGTTATAAAGTGATACAGAGGAAAAATCCAGCATGACTTCACCTATGAGATGAGGAGCTCTGGGCTGGCTTTACCTCCTTGGGAGTGAAATTTTGGGGTTATGGTGGACACAGAAAGATGCGAGGAACATCAGGAAAAACAAGAACTCCATGGCAGCAAAGATTTCCAGCCATGCAAGATCAATGCTTTGTGCTGCTGAACAGCCCAGCAGGATGCACCCAAGATAAAGGACATTTCCAACAGTGGGGAATAGGCCTTGGGAACTTCTTGCTGAAGGATATTTTTTCTACTGACCATTTTCCTGGGTTTGAGGGAACCAGGGCGAACCCATGGAGGAAAAATCCTCTGAGGGATCTTGAATAAAGAGGAAACTCTCCTCGGCTCCAAAGGTTTTTGTGCTGCAAATAAAGCCCCGGGAAGGGGCAAGTGTCAGCAAGGGGGCGAGTGTCAGCCAGGCTCATCGTCTGCCTAATCCCCAGGCTCTAAATGCCCATCTAGAATTTCTTCAACTTAATAACCAGAGGAATTGCAGACTGGAAGGTTTTATATTCCTTTGCTGTGTAGATCCTAGCTGGGGGTGTTCTTTCACTGCCACGTTCAGTCTAATCCTTTGGAAAACCCTGCTAAGTCCTGTACTCCAGTGCTATCCTTTGGCAATGAGTTTTGCGAGCGCCATGCTTGCTGCACATTAATCACAGAGCTTTTATTGCTCTAGAGGAGCTGCTGATGCTAGACTCCTATATATAGTCTGTCAGCAATTAGCAGGATGTTTGCAAGGTTATTTAAGTAATTTTTTCCCTTATGACACAACTAACTGAATTCTCTGTATATATGAAAACACTTGAAAGACGAGTGATTACTGCCAGAAGAAAGAAGAGCAGAGAGCGAGTCCTGCTTGAAGCAGGCAGCTCATTTGACAGGGCTATCTCCTAGAAATGGGATTTTAATCAGGAACCTTTGATTAAAGTCGTTGCTCAGGTCATGGCACACCCCTTTCTGCTGGAGGCGTGCAGAGCCAGCCCAGCCTCACAACCAGCTCTTCGTGCTGGTGCAGGGATGGATTTCACTTGGGAGCAGAGGTTGTACTCAAGAGGTCCTGGATGACATTTCCTGCAGGGAATAGTGCCTGGCTGCCCAGGCAGCAGGAGCACTGGGGTTGTGGTCTTGCTGTGGGAAAATCCAGGCTGGGACACAGCTCTGCTGTGCCTGGGGCCCCCCATCCCTAAAACAACCCCCATTCCCCCACTAAAGGCAGTGGCTTCACACCTGCCCTTGGCAGGAGGGGCTGCCCTGTGCAGGGCCGGGGCTCTCCGGGCACAGCCAGAGGGGGGGATGTGTTCGATGGGCTGGGTCCAGGTGCACGATGAGCCTAAGCACACAGCCCCTCTCTGGCACAGGGCTTCAGCACACAAAAACTGGATCCCCTCCATGCTCCAGACCCCTCCCCTGAGACTGTGTGAGTGCTCACTGCTGTAGCAAAGCTTATAAGGATGGGGAGACCATGACAGCTCCATCAGAGACATCTAGAAAGGGCTGAAAGGAGCAGGGGACCCTCCCAAGCTCTTTGGAAAGGGCTGGACTGCGCCCAGCCGGAGGTGTTTTAATGAGTGTTTTGGATCCCCGGGAGCCAACCTCCTCCCACTCAGCCCGGAGTAATTCACCTCCTCCGCCGGGCTGCAGGAGTTGTTGACTGGTGGATTGTGGCTGGTAGAACAGGTTCTCTGCAGGGAGTTGTCTCCAAAACTCTGGGAGACGTGGATGGCCCGAGCCGCGGGTCCCGGCTCGGAGCCTGGCAGCGAGCTGGGCTCTGGGTTTGCGTAGCACTGCTGGGCAGGGCGGCTCTCGCCCCGCGCCGCTGGCACACAAATCACAGCCCTGCCTGTGTCAGGTAGATAAGGAACCATGTGATGCAGCTGGTGGGGAGCGGGTGGCAGGCAGGGTAAAGGTGCACAGGGAAATAACCTTGCAAGGAGTTCCTCCCTCCCTTCTCGGGGAGCAGAGTCTCTGGGCTGATCCCCGCGGCTCCCACGGCACCTTGGCCGCCTGGATGCCTGTGCTGATCTGAAACTCCCTGGAAGAAGGAATGTCCTGTAGCAGAAGGAACTGGTCCGATCTCTCCAGGTAAGTGCTGTGGATTAATGCTTAACCCTTTCCACCGCCGGCAGGGAGGGGTGAGGGTGGGCTGCTGGTGGCCGAAGGGGCCTGAAGAGGATGGGAAGAGGGGGCAGCTGCCCTGGGAGTGTTGGTTGTTCTTTGGTTGTTCTTTGCAGAGGTGAATGCCACCCCCAGGGCGAGCTCCGCGCTGCTGGAGTTTCTTGTGGCTGGGCAAGATCAGTTTTTGTTTCTGCTGCCTGGGGAAGCTGGGCCAGGCACAGGAGAATTACCTGAATAAGCATTCTCGCCCCATGCTGGATACATTTTGGGTGTGTTTTGCCTTTCTTTGGGGAACAGACTGTCTGGACTGTGCCTCCCGACTCGCTCTGAGCTGGCTGGGGGCGTTTCCACTCCCCACATGGCCGTGCAGCCCCTGGGTGTGTGTCCTGCTCTGCCCTGCAGAGACTGTGGCCCATCCTGTGCTGAGCAAGCCCTGATTCAGCGGCAGTGACTGAGCAGTCCCGGCAGCACCGCCAGCTCCCTCGGCCTTCACAAGGAGTGCTCCAGAGTAGGGGAGGCTCCTGGGCATCCTGGGGCGGATCAGGGAGTCGCACGAGGTTAGAGCAAGGTGGGATCAGCCCTGACCCCCTGCAGACCCCACCAGCCTCGACTGTGCAGGAGCTGTGATGAAAACTCAGAGCCACGCTGTCCCACAAACCAGAGCAGGAATCCTGGTCCAATTGGATGTTACGGCTCCAAGACTTAATTGCAAATCTCAGTACTGGGTGTAAGAAAGAGGAGTTCATAGAATCCCAAGATGGTTTGGGTGGGAAGCTTAAAGCTCATCTTATTCCACCCCTGCCATGGGCAGGGACACCTTTCACTGTCCCAGCTGGTTCCAAGCTCCGTCCAACCTGGCCTTGGACACTGCCAGGGATCCAGAGGCAGCCACAGCTGCTCTGGGCACCCTGTGCCAGGGCCTCCCAACTCTCACTGTGAAAAACTTATTTTAGTTGAGGCCCCACCAGCTCCTAGCTGCCTCTGCCGTGGGTGGGACAGATCCAGAGGCCATTCCAGCCCCGTCCAGATCCACCTCTGAGCCACGGACCGACCCCAACACCAGCCCGGCTGGGTCCTGCACCTCGTGTGCTTCACAACCCCGGGAGGCATTTCCTGAGTTCTCCTGAGATGAGGCAGCACTGAAACAGCAGAAATGTCAGAAATCTATGCACTAATCATTGACAGGGCAGGAGAGGACAAGGCAGGGACACTTGACAAAGTTTTTACTCCTCTCTTTGAGTTAAAAAAGGTAAGACAGCAAAAAATAAATCCCTCTTTGAAAAGAGGAGGGAAAGATTGGCAGAGCAAATCCGTAGCCTGATGGGTGGATTGTTTAATTACAAATAACGAGGAGCTGCCTGTGGATAGTACCAGGTTTTGTGCTGCCTCAGAAGGAGCCACGGTAATTCAAGGCAGGAACCCCCCATTTTCACTTCGAAGGAGACTGTCCCAGTAAAATCAAAGTACTCGGTCGTCATGAGGATTTAGCCCGGCATTAGAGGTCTGTGCTGTCACTGCTTGAGGGACAGGAGTGCGGAGGCACCGGGATCTGCGTCTCCCCCATCCGGGAACCTGCCGGCTGGGAATGTGCACGCAGGGATCGCTGCCCCGGGAAGGCGCCGGGGCTGTGCAAACGCGGCCGGGCTGCGCACACGGGCAATGCTCCCGGGGCACATCCCAGCCTTCGCCAGCCCCGTCTCTCCCGGTACCAGGCGTGGCACTGGAGACCGCCTGGAGCTCCCCAGGCGCGGGTCCGATTGTTGTTGGGGTTGTTCGGCCGTGGGTCAGCGGGAGGGAAGGGCAGCACAGCCCTGCCCTGTCCTGTCCCCAGCCCTGAGCTCTCAGGCCGGTCCTGTTCCCCCGTCGCGCTCCGCTGGTCCCGCCGCGCTCCCGCTGCCCCGAGCAGGAAGAACAGGAGCCGCAAACACTCGCGGGGGGTAAAGCGGTTTAATTTATGACCGGCTGGGATTACTCAGTAACTCGGAACCAGCCACGGGTCCTCGTGGCCGCGCTCGCCGTAACGCGGCCCTACCCGGCTGACTTTCGCTAAAAGTCAAATTCCTGGCAAAGCCGGAGGCGGGGCGATGCTGGACGGAGCTGGGATGAGGTCCTGGGATGGACCCTGCGCAGGGAGGCTCTGTTGGGGTGCCAGGAACTCCATGGGGTTCCCTGCAGTGTTTGTGGCTGATTGAGGGCTCGTGCTGGGGGAGATGAGCCTGGCTCTGAAAAGCTCTATCCAGCCAATAAAAATATTTGTCAGCACAGTTCATGCACCAATACAGAGGATGGGCAGGTTTGGCACAGAGAACGATGGCAGAGCTGGTGTTTTCCAGAGATCTTTTTATTCTGAGTGGCGTTTTATTAAAAAATAAACAAAAAACCCAACAAAAACAACCCACATTTGGCTCGTGCAAAATAAAATGCTCGAAGATGATTCCAAAACTTGTTTTTTTGGCTCAGTCTGGGATTATAAACATTTTCCAGTCCAGGCACATGCAGGGGGGAAGAGGAGCCCTGCCAGTCCCATTCCCAGGCAGAGCCTCTCAGCAGTTGCCTTCAGCCTCTGATACTTCTGCATCTGAGGCTTTTTGCTCTATAAAATTAAATTAGCGTCACCACAACTTGGTTTTGGGATAAAATCTTGTGCCATAGTGGTTAGCCTTCCAGTTTGTGTGGTTGAGGTCTGTGAGGTAGCTCAAGGGTCCTAGTCTGGCTGAGTTACAGGTTCAATATCCTTCCCCTAGAAGGTTTGCTTAATATAGGGATTCCTTTGAAATGAGTGCTCCCTCCAGCAGGAGAAAATAGGAGTTGGGAAGTTAAGTGCTTGCTTTGGGAAGAGCCTACATCAGCTGGGTGGAGTGAGAGCACTTTAGGTTGCTTGGCTTGTGCTGGCATCGTGCTCCTCCAGCAAGGTGACTTCTGACATCCCCTTGGCCTTGCCTGGGGTGTAACAGTTCCTTTCTTGTCTGGCACCAGGGTTTCAGGGTGCCCATGCAGTGTCTCTATGTCCTTGTGTTTCCTCCCAAACAGCCTGGCCAGGCAGAGGACCCTGGAGGATGAGGAAGAGCAGCAAAGAGAACGCCGGCGAAGGCACCGGAACCTGCTGTCATCTACATCCACAGATGAGGAACCTGCCAGCCCTGTCAAAGACACCAGCCCAGCTTCCAGCAGGTCTGTGGGGTCCTGCTGCCACTGGCCTTGCTCCTGGCACCCAGCCCTAGCAGCTGCTGCTGCTGTTGGTGGGGATGTCTCCTGGCTGAGGGAGGGCTCAGCTATGGGAAGAGCTGTGCTCCAGCCAGCAGCCCTTGGGAGGAGGGATGGGCTCCCCAGGAGGAGCACAAGGGAGGGATGTCTCGGGTGGGCTCCTTGTGGCACAGAGCAGGAGTGCTGGGGAAGGGCTGGTGCCAGGGCTGAGCTCAGGTGGGTGCTGCAGGTGGGATCTGCAGCAGGTAAGGGGTGCCCAGCTCTGCAGGGCAGGAGAGCAGAGCAGGCAGAGCCTGGCTGGCTGTGCTGCCTCTCTGAACCTCCCAGTGATGCTGTGGGACCTTGACTGAAGTGGAGATCTGACCCAGGGGCTTTCCAGTGGTGCATCCAAAGTCCCTGGCTGCATGGAGCTGGGATTTGGAGGTGCTCTGAGACCAGGCTGCCCTTACACAACCTGACCCACTCTCTAAGTTGGTCCTGGAAGTGTCCAGTATTTAGGTGGTTTGTGTCCATAGTGAGACTCTCACTCCAGAGGTGTTTCTGTGTTTCAGACAGGATGGAGTTAGGATGCTTGGGTTGGATATGGGGTGGATCAGGGCTGGGCATGACTAAAATGAACCAGGTGGGAAGGTAGATGGGAAGTTCCTCTTCCCTGTTGCTGACACAGGCTGGCCTTGTGATGATTTCACTTCAGGAGGAGGGAAACACAGTCCTGGGAGTGTGCAGACACAGCCTGCCAGGTGTCTTTCTGCCCCTTCCCAGACCTTGTGCCTGTTTGCCGGGGGAAGGAGGGGAAACAGATTTTCACAGGCTGTGTTGGGACTGTGGGTAGACCTGCCAGAGCAGATTGACGTCCAACTTAAAGTTGGTGGGATTTTTCCTAGTCCAGTGAAGAGTCATAGCCACATTTCTTATCCAGCAGCAGACCCAGGACACTTTCCTGAGTCTGGATCTCTTTGGCACAGGACTTGCTGGGTGCTGGTGTCCTGGGACAAGGCTGCAGAAATGCTTCATCTCTATAACAAAAAGGAAAAAAAGAGAATTTTAATCCAAACTTTTTCTCAGACAGCTGAGTTGGGGTGATGGGGATGAGAGTGGCTGAAGCCCTGGTCTGCAGGGAGGACTCCAGACTGTTGGTGGGATTTTTATATCCCTCCCCAAGGCCTTCTGCCTCACTTGCAGCATGAAAATTCACCCTTCTAGCCCCAGATGCTGAGGTTGTCATCCCATGTTGTCCCTGTCCCTAGACCTCCATCCCTGGTGAAGCCGCAGTCTCCAGAGGATGGGGAGGAGCGAAAACTCTCAGAGGTCCTGAAGACACAAGAAGTGAGAAGGACGAGGTGCCTCCCACCCATGTCTGAAAAGCTGAGGCAAGAGAAGGAGCAGAAGGAGCCAGAGGTGGGAGAAAGCTGCCTGGAGACAGGGCCACAGCCCTGCAGGAGGCAGGAGAGCAGCCAGCCTGCAGAGAGGGCTCAGGAGGTGGCCAAGGGCAGAGGGGACCCACCAGGAGACAAGAGCCTGGAGCCAGCCTCTGAGAGGAAGGTGGTGGTGACAGCACGGCTCCAGGACAAAGACCAAGGAGTGTGGACTCCTCGGGGGGAGCAGAGGAAGGAGGTGAAGGAGCCGCCAGAGGTGGGGAGCTGCCGGCTCCGGGAGGTGAAGATCCTCACCAGGGTGGGAAACCGCAGCACAGAAGAGAAAACCTCAGCAGTGACCTTATCTCTGGAGCAGCAGGTGAGCAGGAATGGATGGGGCACCAGGCCTCGAGGGGAGAGACCCTGGGTGCTGGGAGGACCAGAGAGGGGGACAGCCCAAAAGTACCAGGAGGAAAATGGGACCTGAAGGATTTTGGGGAAGGTTTTTCTGAAAGCTGCAAACCACAAAGTGGTGGACAGGGTTCCACCGCCTCCTTGCCCTCCTTGGTCTGTGCTGCCATCATGGTGACACTGGAGGGCTGTTTGGGACTCTGTATGTCCAGCTGAGATAGGAGACATTTGGAGGATTTTGATCTCAAACTCCAGCCTCCAACGCAGTTCCTGCACTGACTGCTCAGCTCCTGCACCTCAGTCTTCTCTGTAGGCTCTACAGAGATGCATCTGAGATCTCCTTTTTCCTCAACAGCCATCCAGGAACCCTTCAAAGCAGGTAATCCAGCTGTCTCCTCCTCAAGATGAACCTGCAGAAAAGCCAGACCCTTCTCCAACTCATGTCACCTTCAGCAGTTCCATCCGACGGGCCAGCCCAAGAACTGTCTCCTTTAGGGTAAGAGCTAAAGCAGGTGGGGAAAGAATTCCATTGAGGCAGTGGAGGATGGGGAGAAGGAAGGATTGATTTGGTCTTTGGATTATGTGGGCAGAGCTGGTTCCCACAAGTGTGTTCAAAGCTTACCCTTGATCTGGGCACTGCAGTCCTTCCCTCTGTTTTCCTTCTCCGTGTCTGACTGAAGGCAAGTGAGGATGAATATGTCCAGTTCATCCACCTTGTGCTGGCCAGAAAACTCATGGGAAGTAATGAGAAAACAGGGAGCTCATTGTCCTCAGAATTTCCAGAGCCACAGGATTTACCATCCACCTTCTGGCCTATCCAGTCTTACGTGAAAGCATGGGATAAAAATGACATCCATCCTCCCTCTCATCCCATGTTACAGTCTGAGAATATATTTTATTTCAAAAGAGGTCTCTGGAATAAAGTGACTGAAGAGGCTGGGAGAACCAAGAACTGTCAAGATCATCCCTGCTGTGAGTCAGGGCTGACTGGCTACACTTGATTGACTTCCATGAGACTTTATTGGGAATTACACTGTTATCACTGTAAAGTGTCTGTAGTCTGGGGAGCTTTGAGATATGAGATTAGCTCTAGTGTGGGTGCACATGGAGCTTTCCTGAGGGAGATCAGTGAGATAGTGTCTCCCATGTTTATCTTGGGTAACCAAAGTTCACTGCAGGATCTCCTTGTGTCTTCCAGATCATCTCCAGAAAGCAGAAGGAAGAGAGTCAAAGCCCTCTCACGAGGAGGTCAGCACCTCTTGTTGTGTTGCTTTGGTCCTGCTGGGCAGGAGTTGCCATCCTTTGTTTTCCAAGGGAAGAGGAGGTGATGGGGCCTGGCAGGCCTGGCACAGATCTGCTGGACGTTGGTCCCCAGGGTGTTGGACTGGGTGGGCAGTGATACTTGGCAGGGGACAGGACAATGTCCAATGTGCAGCTTGCATCTGAATGAGATCTGGAATCACAGAATGGTTTGGGTTCTGAGGGACCCTAAAGCTCTCGTTCCAACCCCCTGCCATGGGTGTGAACATCCTCCATTCTCCCAGATTGCTCCAATATCCTCCAGCAAGCCCCCCCTTCTCCTGAGTCATGTAGTTCCATGTTGGTGCTTGTGTCTGCACAGGTCCCATCCATGGGGACATCGAAATAGGTCCATGAGCAACCTGACCTGGCTTTGGTGACCACATCAAGGGATCCTCCACCCCTCCTTGGGCAGGTGCATGCTGTAGGCAGAGCCACACTGACATTGGGGGTGATGCTGTTCAGAGCTGGCAAGAGCTGAACCCAGGGCAGGCTGAGGAGCTCTGAGATGTTTCAGTGTTCAGTGTGGCCCTACAAAAGTGGTGACACCCAGAGATCTTGGTCACCAGCAGGGAGTGGACTGCTTGGTTCACCTGGCAGATAGATGCAGGATTGCCTGGGTGGGATGGGGCCTTTTCCTGCCAAGTGCAGCTCCCCAGGACCATGGACTGAGTCCCAGGAGATCCTGAGGGGGCTGGTTTCAACTCTTCCCTCTTCTTCACCAGTGCAAGTCTGAGGATCCCAGGCAGCAACAGCACCATTGGGGAGAAGCTGGAAAAGTACAACTCAGCTGTGCAGGTACCAAAGGCCCTTGGAGATCCTGGGGGTGGGAGGGATGTATGGAGAGACAGAGAGGGGTGGCCTGGAGCCAAGTTGGGAGAAGAGGACCTGAACTACACCAATTACCAGAGCTGATGGGGATGAAGGAGATGGTCCCAGCAGGAAAAGGAGCAGGAGCAGGAGGGAGTCTGANCTGATGGGGATGAAGGAGATGGTCTCAGCAGGAAAAGGGATTTGCCTCAAGGCTTTAGGAGCAGGAGGGAGTCTGGGGATGCTGCATGGCCCTGCAGGGAGGAGATGGCCTTTGGAGAGTGTCTGGGGATGCTGTGGTCCATTGGGGGGAGCAGTGCACAAGGCTGTGAGTTGGTGATGGACAGGGGGGACCAGACCACAAGGGGCTCAGGGTGTGAGCCAGAAGCTGGACTTTGCTTTTCATGCTTCAGAGTGCAGCACAGCCCTGCTGACACCCCTCTCTCTCCCAGCGCTCAGAGGGGGTGAAATCCTCTGTGCCTGTCCAGAAGAGTCGCCTGCTCTCCTCGGAGGGGGTGGCAAGCAAGCGCAACTTCTTCGAGGGAAGTGCTCCCAGCAAGTCAGAGCCAGCGGCTCTCAGGAAGGTGAGGCAGGACCTGCTCTGAGCAGGGCCCTCCAAGTGGGTCTGTGCTGGGGCAGGCACCAGTTTTGGGGCAAATCTTCCCCTCTTTGGATACTAGGCTCAGCCTGGCAGGCTGCTGCAGGGATTGGTGGGAGCTGGGTGCCAGGGCTGTGTTTGGGCACAGGAACTGCCCTGGCACTGTGTGGTCCCTGCCAAGCGCTGGAATTTGAGGAGCTGGGATGGAGCCAGCGTGTAGGCTGAGTTCTGCCTGCTGCAGCTCCACTCAGTCTCCCTGTGCCCTGGGGACTGGGCTGGGTTACATTTGTGCAGAGGGAGAGCTACTGCTGTAACCCTGGTGTCCATCCCTCTGTGTGCCCCAGGACAACCTGAAGATCCCAGGATCGGTAACATCCCGCATTAATCTGTGGATCAGCCGAGCTCAGGAGCCTGCCAAGGAGGAAAACAGCAAGGTACCAGCTTGTGTCAACCTCAAGTGAGAGCCCTGAGACCAGGCAGTCTCACAGGACATGGTGCTGCACCTCGGGGTGGGGTTGAATTGTGGGTGAACCCTTGGCTGAACCTATTAAAAGGTTTGAGAGCAGTTTAGCCAGGTTTGGAGGTCTCAGAGCTGCAGGGCCACCATGATCAGGGCTCTACTTGTTGCTGTGTCCTGGCTGTGAGCCCAGTATTCCCAAGACAGCTGATTCCAGCCCTTGGTGGGTTGAGGAGGGCGCAGGAGCCAGGTGGAGCATGTCCCAGGACGTGCAGGGGTGCCTGACCCTTGCCACCCCAGCACGATCCCATCTCTGCCACCCCATCTCCTCTGTCTGGATGAGCAGCTCTGCCTGGAGGCCAGTGGGAGAGGAGCTGTGTGCTTGGCCCTTCAGCTCTGAGGGGCTTGGAGACCTGGGTGTGCTTGGAGGTCCTGGTGCATGAGTGGTCTGGAGTCATCTGCACCACCACATGAATCTAAGCCCCAAAATCAGGGGGTCTTGTGGCTTTGGGTGCAAAGTGCCCAGCCAAGGGAACCCAAAGGTCGTCATTTGGCCACCGTGGCTACTCCCTGGACATGTGCAGGAGAGGGGCAAGAGAGCCATTGGCCCCAGGATGATTTGGTGCTCTTGGAAAGGAGGGAATCAGCAGGTCCTGGGCTGGTCTCACTGCTCACAGCATGGAGGGCTTTGGCCACTGCTCTTGGCAGCCACCTGGCCCAGGAGGAACAGCTCCATCAGAGCCCTTCAGCCACGGAAGGTGAGTCCAGGCTGAGCTGGGAGATCAATACTGCCCAGATGTGTCCCTGCCAGGCAGCTGTGCCAGCAAAGGGTTTGCTCCTGGAGTCACTCCTGGGGAAAGCCTGCAGCTCCTTGATCAGTTCTCCTTTAATAGCACCTGTTCCACTTCTGTGGCTGGAGCTGCATTTGGCTTTGAGGGTCTCCCAGGTACAGGGTCCCAGAGCTGGCTGATTTTACCTGGACAATGTGTGGTTCAAGGTTTGGTTACAGTTGAGACCAAACTGTCTCACGATGCATGGGGAAAACTTTCTCCTGTCACTTCTGACTCTCCTGTTTGCAGGAAATCCAGAGAATCAACAGCCTGGTAAAGCGAGATGTCTGGATAAAGCAGTCTGGCAATGCCTCTGGAGACACCAAGGTAATGATGGAGCTGCTCTGAAAATTGGTGCATCCTCTGAGGCAGGGGCAGAACCAGGATATAGGGGGACAGGGGATGTGGGGGGTCATCAGGACCCAGTGGCTTTAGGGAGTCAGCAGGAGGAGACAACTGGAGGCATCTGTAAGGGAAAGGACTCTGGTCTGGAAGGAGAAGGGAAGTGCCCTGTGGGATTTAGGGGATGCCTGCCTGCCCTGTCCCCTGGTGTGGACAGTCACTGTCCTGGTTGCCCCTCTAGGGCAGTTGCATCCTCAGGCACAGCCTCAATGGTTCCCACTTTTCTTTTCCAGTTGCAGTAATGCCAGCTGTGGTGTCAGACCATCTGGGAAAACTGGTTTGCTCCAAAGATCAAAGTCCAGCCCTACCCAACTGTCCAGCAGCAACTGCCAGGAGTCCCCTGTGCCATGTGTGGGTGCAGCCCAGGTCGTGGGGTCCTCTGCTTGTGGGGTGGGAAGGAAGAAGCCTGGAAGAGTCTTCCTGTTCCCCCAGTCCCCACGCACTCACCCACAGCCTGTCTGGGGGTGTCCAGGCCTGCAGGCTCCCCACAGATGCTGAAGGCAAACTCCTGCCTTGTTTGCCCACCACATTTTGCTGTTCTCTTCCTGATCTCTGCCTGTGCCGTAGAACTGCCCTGGCAAAGGGGATCCCCCACATGGCTCCCTGGCTAGAAGATGTCAGCGGGGCAGGAACCTGCCTGGCCAAGGGAGTTCCAGCTGCACGTCCATGGACCACGTCCGTCCCTGCTGCCTGGGGCAGGCAGAGCAGGCAGGTGTCCCCCCCTGCCAGGCTGTCACTGCCAGAGTGACCCAGCCAGAGGCTGATGTCCATGAAGTCACACGAGCACTCGGAGACGTCTCATGGAAGAAGGGGGGTTGGCCCTGGTGTTTCCTTCCACACACAGCTGAACCAGAGAGTTGTCTTTGTCCCTGCCATCCCCTGCCCCTGCAAGCAGTGACCCTTCATCCAGTGATCCAGGGGGGGTGAGCTGGCCCTGGCCAGGGCCACAGCTCTGTTTGGGGGATTTCATGGAGCTGGTTGCCCTGTGCTGGGCACCATTTCCCTCTTGCCTTTCTTCCTGAGCCCTTTGCTGTGCAGCCCCTGATCCTGCATTCCCTGGGCCCACCCAGCAGGGATGAGGGATACTCTCTTGAGGCCTTTAGGGTGGCTTTAGTGTGCCATGGGCAAAGGGCTCAAATTCTATTGAGGCCCTTCTTTGGGTTTGGGTTGTGCCTTGAGCAACCACTATGGTGACAAATTCAGTATGGGAATCTGCTGCTGCCTCTGGAGCTGATCCTGCTTGTTGTGCTTGGGAAAGGACTTGGATTTCTCTGTATCTCTGTACTTTTTTTTTTTTTTTTTTTTTTTTTTTCTAATAAAAGTTGCTCTTTCTAGGAGACTTCTGGTCATCTGCTGCTGGTCTGGGACTGGAAACTGTTCCCTTCCGTTCTCCTGACAAGGGGAAAATACAGAAAACCCCAAATGAGATGTGTCCTGGGGGGTTAAAAACAGACTCTTCCCTTCTCATTGCAGCATCCCGAGCTCGGAGCAGTGGCTGAGGGAGCCGGGTCGGAGCTGCCGGGCAGGATCTGCTCCTGCGCTGGTGGCAGCGCTGCCTTATCAGCGTCCCAGCCCCGGTGACAGCTGGGCTGGCTTGTGTCAGCCCCTCGGGCACTCACGTATCTCGGTCCGGAGGGTTTAAAATAGCAAATCTCTGAGGCCGCACAATAGCTTGGGCTTATATGGGCTCCTGGGGGGGAAGGGGGAGCGGCGGAGGGGGCCAGGGCCGCGGATGCCGAAATAGCAGCTCACAAGTGTTGCATTCCTCGGTGGGCGCCGGGCACATTCCTGCGGCGCTGCCCGCCCCGGGGTGGGCGCTGGAGCCCCCTTAAAGCCTCCTGCCCCAAAGAGCCTTTCCCAGACCCCACCGGCTCCCGGCGCTCCCCGGCATCACCGGTGCTCAGGTACGGCTGGGGCGGCGCCCGCCCCTCCCGGGGTGGGATGCGCTGGATCCGGACCGGGAGGGAATCGCCTCAGGGTTCAGGGTGTACCCCGGCTGCTCTCTCTGGGGTGTTTTATGCCATGGAGGCATTGACATGCATAAAGCACCAGGACCCTATCCAGCGGGTTCCATTTGCAATTTGTCATTTGAAGCACCTTGCTGGGTGCCCAGGTGGCTCAGGTGGATTTTGGCTGCCCTGGCTCCAGGGAAGTCTCTGTGTCTCAGCAGGGACGTGATGCTCACGGCCAGCCTGGCCCTGGCTCTCTGGCAGCCCAGGGGCTTGGATAGGGATGGGATGCTCCTGTGCTTGGTCTGACCCTGCCAAGCAGGACTGGGGCAGGGATATGCCCCATTCCTGAAGCAAACGGTGGGAAAGGAGAGCTCCATGTCTGGACAGCCTGGAGGAAAGCAGAGAACTCAGAACTATGGAGGATTAACTTGGCCCCAGAGCTGTGAGCAGCCAGCCCTGAGCTAAAGGACAGGGGGATTTCAAGGAGTGTGAGGAATATCTGAATTGTTTAATACACAGCAAATTCTGTGAGATTTTTTTAATAGTCAGTGCAATTTCCTCTTTATCTCTGTAATGCCTGTTGGGTTCTCCTAATTCTACCAAATCAAGATTTCCAAGCTTTAATGAAAAGGTTTATTTGTTTCTGTGCAGAGAATGCATAAATATTTCCTTGAGCCACTTTTTGTCTCATGAATCTTCTTAACAGTGCTGGATTTCTTGCTGTTCTAATGGTGTCTGAGGGAGGAGGGCAATGAGAATGTAGGAAGAGGCTTTCACAATGTTGGGACTGGGAACCCTTTTCTCCTATGTCATGAAATGATTGTGCTCAGAGGCCACACAAATGATTTGGATAAACTTAGGGCATCAGGACCATGCTGAGCCAGGGGGAAAACTGAGAGTTGATGTTCATGGGGAAGCAGAGATCCCACGATTGGTGCTGGGGGGGTGCTTAGAGCCAAGCCCTGGGCTCATCACAGGAAAGGGAACAGTGACAGCAGGAGCAGGTGGTGATCCCAGGGCAGAGGGGACCAAGTTCTGCCTTTATTTGTCTCCAAAAAGCACCTTGTGAATAAGCACCTTGTGAGATTAGAGACCCTCTGGAGCTGTAGCTGTGCCAGGGTTCCCCTCCTGGAATGCCCCTTTCCCATGCCTGAGCATTCCAACCCTGGATCCAGCATCTTAAGTAAGCACTCCTAAGGCCTGTCCTACCCATCCTGGGTAATAAATGTCCAACAGATGTAGCCAGGAGCAGTTGTTCCCAGACTCCAGGCTGCAGGAGCAGGAAAGCCTTGCTCCTCTGGGAACAGGTGGTTCAGCACATGGAAGTTATTTCCAGAGCTGCCTTGTGTTGTCCTGTGGCATCTCAGCCCTGCTGAGGGCTGGCATGAGCAGGGGACAGGGCTGAGCTTGGGGCTAGGGCTCTGGGCTGCTCAAAGATGCCCAGGGATGGGGCTGCTGGGTGCAGATCTCACAGTGCAGAGCTGGGTGAAGGTCAGATGAGGTGAGATGATGAGCAAAGTCATCCTGAGCACAGCTGGGAGGGAGACAGATGTGCTGGGAAGATGAAAGGCTGTTTCTGCAGAGGTTTTAGCCCTGAAAGCAGGGCTACATTACTAAATCAGGCTGTAAATTATTCCTTTTAGCTGAGGTAAGAAATGTTCCTGCTGAGCCCAGGATGCCCCTTTCCCAGAAGTTCTGCACTTCTCCAAGTGGGCTGGGATGGGATGGTTTGCTGAGCCCTTGTGCTGTGCCTGGTGCAGGGCTGTAAATCTGAGAGAAGGTGTCGTCCCTGAGCAAAGAAGGGTCAGGAAGCAAAACAAGCTGAACACTGCAATGGGGTGATTTTCCTGTCCCCTGAGCAAACACAGCCCCTGAGAGAGCTGGGCCAGGCTGGCTGAGTGCCCTGGACATGGCTCCTGACAGAGTTATCAGTGTGACAGGAGGCTGTGTCCAATCTCCTGCCTCCTGTTTGGGGCAAGCTGTGATCCGGGGACAGGAGGGGGGCAGGCGCCTTATCTCTGCTGTGATTATGCTGTCACATCTTGGCTGGGAACAGTTGGGAACTTCAAGTGCTTTGGAGAGAGGCAGCCATCTCTGTGGCCCTGTCCTGGTGCTGAGGGACAGGCTGTGCTGGCCCTTATCTTGTTTCTAACTCTCACTTTTTCCAATCTGCCTCAAACTCTGCCAGAGAACCAGAGATGTCAGACACGGAGGAGGTCACTGAGGAGTATGAGCAGTAAGTGGGGTGGTTTTAACCCCCTTTCTTTCTCCCTATTCCCACATTCCCACTGCACCATTGCTTGGAAGTGCTCTTGTTGTTGCCCCAACACCCACCATGGGCCCTCAGTCTGTGCTCCTCTGCCTCGGCAGTGCCTGACCCCAGCAGTGAGAATTTGTATTGGGAGCTGTATCCACACCCGTGGGCAGGACAAGGATGGTTCCTATATTAAAAATGCTGCAGTCTAAATCTGTGAGACAGACATGGGAAAGCTCGAGGCCACCAATCTGTTGCTGAGGGGGTCCTGCTGCCACATCCAGAGCATCACTCTCCAAGGCCCAGATTTAAGAGCAACTTCTGCTAATGGAGGCTGCTGGGCCAGGAAGCACTTCCTAGAGAGATGGGGTTGGGATTATAGGGGTGAGTTTGAACACATCTCCTACTTCTCATCCACCAGTAGAGAAAGGGGACCTGAATCCTCTGGTGTTTCAGTGCCACACCAGACTGGTATGTGTCACCAATCTGTCCCCCTGGGACAGGCTGTGCACATGGTCAGGGAAGGACGTGGGGGCAAAGGTGAGATGTGAGATGCCCATTTCTGGGATTACGGGCCAAGGTCACTCATCTTCTCATGCTGCAAAATAGTGGGGTACCCTGACCACTGTTGAAGTGCCAGTCCAGACCTTCAGCCCCTGCTCTCCACAGCCTGCAGGGTGACCTGGGCCTTGTTCCTGACCCTACCTGCACAGCAGCCGCCCAGCTGTCCTGGCCCTGTGCTATGAGAAAGGGGAACCAGCCTTGAGGAAATCCCAAATTCCCCTTGGCCTCACCGATGGGCCCCGTTCCAGCGACCCAGGACAGGACTCTGTAAATTCCTGTTGTGCTTTGCAGGGAACAGGAAGGTAAGAGGACATGGAGCACCTGCAGCTGCCCTGAGGCCAAAACTGATCAGAGCAACTCCAATAATCTGAGGCTTCTTTCCCTTCTCTCTGTCCATGTCCTGTGTGCTCTGTGAAGAGGAGTGCGTGGAGGAAGGTAGGAGTTGCACGTGCAAGGACCAAGAGCCAAATGCTGTGGGTTTAGTGTTTTGCTGGGGGATTTTGGGGTCAGCTCCTGGGCTGCAATGAGCAAGTCATGTCCAGGAAAGACAGATGTGACCATGTTTGAGATGCATGCACCTGAAACATGAGTAGGATCAAAACCAAGTCTGAATTTTCTCAGGATCTCTTTTGTCAGTGATCCTTTGACTCAAACCTGGGTTGGCAGTGCTGGACATGAGTGTTGGCAGAGGTGTGATCCCAATATCCCAACAGGAGCTAGAGCCTCTGCTGAAAGTGTGACAGTCATGCCCAAACTCCAACTTCCACCTGCCTCAGCCCCATGGAGACACAACCCCGTCACGGGAGCTGGGCTGGGCTGGGCTGGGCTGGGCTGAGCCTCTGGCTGCTCCAGGGCACTGCCAGGCAAAACACCCTGAGTGTAAAAGTGAAGAGACGTGCAGGGGGATGCCCCTGCAATGCTCGAGTCCTCATCTCACGCATGCTAAAACTCTGTGGCACCCAGCTAATCCCTGTGCTTATTCCTTCCCTCCTCCGTGGCTCAGAAGAGGAAGAATGGATAGAGGAAGACTACGGTAGTTATTGCACCTTTCATTATTTCCTCTCTCTGCTCTTGGAAAAGTCGTGGGTCTATGTGTTCTGCCTCTCCCTGGTTGGGGAATGGTTTCCTTTCATTCTTCTACTTCTCTCTCTTCTTCCTACACTCCACCCTGCCCTGCTGTGCTGTGTGTCCATCCTCTGGCTGTGCCTTGTCTCTTATATCTGCCAGCCACGGTTTGCTGTCTTTGCTGTCTTCTTTTTCTTCCCCTCTGTCTGGCTGTGGCACCATCAGTGTTCCCAGGGCCTGCAGTCACAGCACCACTCTGGCTCCAGTGGAGGAATCCTGTAGGGACACTGCTCCCTCCAGTGGAAAAAGGCCTTTGCAGTGTCACAAATGCGCTTGGGAAGTTGCCAGAGGTGTGTCCTCGTCCTGGCGCTCACTGCTAGAGCAAAGCAATAGAAATCCCTCCTTCCTTCATGGGTGTGAGGGAATGGCAGCATGAGAGGGAAGAAGGGACAAGCCAGGAGGTGACAATAAATCCTTCAATTTCATTAATTTTAGGGGATTTTGCCCTGACAAGCACAGAACAGCCCTTGGGTAAGGTTAGAGAGGGGCCCTTAACTTTCTGAGCCACTGTTTCTTTCCTGCAGCTGTGGCTCCCCTGGGTCTCTCTCAGCTCTGTGCCACAGTTATCCCAAACCAGGAGCTGCAGGGAACGGTGCTGCTGGACTCACCCTACCTGTTATTCCACAGGTCAGGAAGAGCAGGTAGAGGAGGCAGAAGAGGAAACCAAAGAAACCAAGGCAGAAGGTGAGTGGGGGCTGTGCCAGGGAGCTCCCATGGCTTGGCTGGGCCATGCTGTGTTCCCAGGGGTGCCAGGTGGGGACTGGGATGTCCCAGCATGGCTGTGACAGGGGGACATCAGAACAGAGGGGCAGCTGTCCCTCAGATCTGGTGTCCGGTAAGGGGATGTCAAACCAAGATGCCCTTCCCTGTTCTGTCTGGGCCCTACAAGAACAAGGACAGTGGTGTTTGCTGCTGGTGGCTGTGTCCAGCCCTCTGAAATAATGCCAAAGATGATCTATTGCCTTAGGGGGCATTTCCAGAGCTCGGATTGAGCTCTGATGTGTCTGATCATCAGAAGAGCGCTGGATTTTATGAGGTGGCTTTGGGGCATGGTGTGTGACCCTGTGCTGTCACTGCTGCTGGGGCAGGCTCAAATCCCAGCTGTGACCCCGAGTCAGGGTGCTGGGACCCCTCTGTGCTGGGGGATGTGACTGCCCTCCCCCTAGAGGAGCTCATGTTCTCCCATTGCTTTTAAACAGAACAAGAAGATGAAACGAAAGCAGCAGGAGAAGGTAAAGTGGGAGCAGAGGAGAGATGGATTTGGCCATTCCAGTCCTGATCGCAATCCCCTGAGACACTGGGCCCTTGTAAAAGGGTTTTGGTGCTGAATTTATTTGCTGCCAAAAGGATGATCTGTGGTAAATGGGGTAGAGTTGCCCTGGCCACATCTGCCAGCAGGACAGGGGCAGCAGGAGGGATGGATTTGTGCTGCCTCGGGCAGACATTCCACCAAATTACAGCAGGAGAGAAAGTCATTGCTGCTTTTCCAACCTGAGCTCCTGCAAAACTTGTCTGAATTCTTCCTGGAGAGGACCTGGGGCTCTCCTGGCCGCCCTGTAAGTGAGAGATGTCCCTCAGAGGCCTGCTTTCCCCCAGTTCATCCTGCAGGGATGGAGCTGGGATTTGCAGTGTGGACAAGCATGGGAGAGAGGGGCACAGTTGCCCCACAGTGTCCCTGGGCAGGACTGGCCACGGGGACACAAAGCATCATGTTTTCCACAGGTGGAGAGGGAGACCAGGAGCAGGAGCCTGGGGAAGGTGAAGTATCACCCTCGTTCCTTCTGCCTAATTGGGGGGTCCCAATCTGCTGCTCAGCCAGCAGCACCAGCTGTGCCTTGGGCACAACGTGTCCTCTAGCACAGGGCTGGCACCTCGCTGCTGGGGAATGGTCCCTGTGAAGCCCCTGCTGCTGGGAGAGAGGGAGGGCTTGGCTTAGGGCAGGGGTTGGGTCAAGATTTGACAGGAGACCCTTGGTGACACTGACCTTGTCTTTCTGTCCTGCTCCTGGGACCTGCAGGTGAATCGAAGCCAAAACCCAAGTAAGTGTTGCAGGGTTTTTCCTGGGGCAAGGTCTGAGCTGTGTCAGAGCAGAGGGTCCATGTGACAGAGCCCAGTCCATACAGGGCAGGGCACAGGGAGCCTCCAGAGCATGGAAGCAGGGTGGGAACTGGGACATGGAGAGAAAAAGGGAGAGAAATGGACAGTGAAACACGGGCCATGAAAGGGGACCCTGAGAATGAAGTCTTTAGGCAGTTCTGGAGCATTTTGTATGTTCTTTGGGAGAAGCTTAGCTGCTGCCCTGTGACCTGCAGGTGGCAAAAATGTGTGTGTGTGTGTGTGTGTGTGTGTGTGTGTGTGTGTTTGTGTGTGTGCACCTGCATCCCAGCCCGGGATACAGAGTCCAGGCTATGGCTGCCATGAGATATGTGTTTCCAGGGGTGCCAGCATTCCAGGGACTGACCCCAAGGGAACAGGACTGTGAACCATTGCCAGAAACCTGGGGGGTCCTCCTGGGCCCCTGGGATGCTTCAGTATGGGAGGCAGATCTGCCCTCATCCATCATCCCTTCATCCCTTTGTGCCCCTGCTGAGCATCTCCTGCCCTCCCTCAGGCCCCTTAGGATGAGAGGATCCAGATACCTGTACCAGGTCACACCGCAGCACACGGTGCCCTTTTCAGGGAGCAGCATGTGGCTGCCAGCTCAGGGGGCCTGGCAAAGGGCCCTGGCCACGTTGTCTTTAGCTTGCAGGGTTATTCCAGCCTTGCAGGCACCTTGGAGTGTTTCTTGGAAATGCCATAGGTGGCACCATGTGTCACTCTGTGGCTGCCCAGCTGCCACCTCCAGTAGGATGCATTGCACTTCCTACCCTCCAACTATGCCCATTCTGCATCCCTGGGGACTGTGGGGCTCAGAGGGGAGGGTGGGATGGGTGAAAGGCACGTGCAGCCCCATTGTGCTCTAGCTTCCCTTCCATTGCAGGGTCTTCATGCCCAACCTGGTGCCTCCCAAGATCCCAGATGGTGAGAGACTGGATTTTGATGTAAGTGGTGCCTGCAGTTCCCACCTCTGTGGGTGGTGCCCTCCCACTGCTCCCCCTCAGTGTCTGGCAGCTGCTGGAGGCTCCAGCTGTTTGTGTCCTGTGCAGGACATTCACCGCAAGCGCATGGAGAAGGACCTGAACGAGCTGCAGGCCCTCATTGAAGCCCACTTTGAGAGCAGGAAGAAGGAGGAAGAGGAGCTCCTCTCCCTCAAGGACAGGATTGTACGTGTTCAGCCTTCCCCTCTCTGGCTCTTGCCATCAGGTCCCTGTGGGCACTCAGCCACGGTCCCTTCCCTACTGTCCTGTCAGACCCAGGACATCCCTGAACCCTGCAGGAAAGAGCCTGAGGGTTGAACCAGATTTTTATGAGCCTTTTTTTATGGTTTGCCAACATCCCAGTGCCGGCAAACCATAAAATTCCCTGATTTGGAAGGGACCCACAGGCAATCATCCAGTCTAACTCCTGGCCTTGCACAGACACCCCAACAATTCCACCCTATGCATCCCTGGGAGCGTTGGCAGCCTCATGGCCATGCCCATTCCCTGAGGAGTCTGGTCCATGCCCAGCATCTCTGAGGGAAGAACCTTTCCCTGATATGCAGCCTAAATCTCCCTTGGTACAGCTCCAGCTGTTCCCTTCCTGTCCCAGGTCACTGGGATGCCCCTGGTGTGGCTGCTGTGGTGCCTGATGCGAATGCACCTCTCCCCAGGGTCACTGTTCCCAGTCTCCCTTGGGACTCTCAGGGCTCTTGGGGTCAGGAACCTGTCCCTTGGAACAGAGAGGATGTGGTGTCCAAGCCAAGGTCCTTTCCCCGTGCAGGAGCAGCGGCGAGCGGAGCGGGCAGAGCAGCAGCGGATCCGCAGTGAGCGGGAGAAGGAGCGCCAGGCCCGCATGGCTGTGAGTATTCTCTGGAAAGGCAGCTTGGAATGGGCTTGGGGAGTCTGGGGAACGAGCTATGTGTTCATCCATCCACTACTGTCCAACTTCTGACTCTGGCAGGAAGAAAGAGCTCGCAAGGAGGAAGAGGAGGCGCGGAAGAGGGCAGAGGAGGAGGCGCGGAAGAAGAAGGCGTTCTCCAACATGCTGCACTTTGGGGGTTACATGCAGAAGGTGAGACCCTTCCCAAGGGGGCTGTGATGGAGCCACTGCTGATCGTGGGCAGGGCTCAACCATGGGCTGACCTCAATCACATGACTGTGGGGTTTACAGGCAGGAGAAGGCAGGGAACCGCTCTTGGGTCAGGGGCTACAGGGCCAAAGTGAGCTCAGAGTGGCCCCGAGCTCAGCTCTGCTCTGCAGATGTGCAGCACTGCCTCAGGGACAGGGATCCGGATGGGGACAAGGTGTCTTGTCCACTATTGGCGAAATGTCCTTGAGGACCTCATGTGCTTCTGGAGTCACAAAAGTTGAGGATGTTGGGTACAGAACTGGGGATGGGGGAGAGCAAAGGATGGGCAGACTTCCTTCTCTCCAGTGGACTGATGGTTTCCTCAGTCAGAGAAAAAGGGTGGGAAGAAGCAAACGGAGCGGGAAAAGAAGAAGAAGATCCTTAGTGAGCGACGGAAGCCCCTGAACATCGACCACCTCAGCGAGGACAAGCTGAGGTGAGCATAGGCTGCAGGAGGGATGGCCAGGGCAGGAGCCCTGTGCTGGATCCGGCTCCTGGGCAAGATCCCGGGCTGGAGACAGCTCCCTGGGGCTTCCAACTGAGGGGGATGGCACAGCTGGAGATGGGCTGTGACACCCCACGAGGGACACGGGCTCCAGGGCTGTGCAGGGCCACCCTGCCCGGGCTGCGGCTGATGGCACCAGCCATAAGAGGGAGCCAGGGTCACATGGGTGGGAAAAGTGTCCCCGTATGTATTGACCTCCCCCGTGGCTCTTGTCTTGGATTCACTCTCTGGATAACACATCCCTGTCTGGGAACCTCCAGAGCCCCATCCCAGGGAGCAGGTGAGGGATTGGCATCAGCACCCCATCCCTGCACTGAGCTCCCTGGGAGCCAAGGCCCTTCCCTGCACTGTCTCCAGCTGGCTCTTCCTGCAGAGATAAGGCCAAGGAGCTGTGGCAGAACATCCATGACCTGGAGGCTGAGAAATTTGACCTGCAGGAGAAGTTCAAGCGGCAGAAATACGAGGTGAGTCCCAGGGCCTCTGTGATTTGTCCACCCTCTGTATTCCTGACTGCTCCTTCCGCTCCCCAGCCAGGAGATGAGCTGGGGTGTGCAAGTGATCTCCCAGCTCCTGGGGACATGAACCTGGCACCACCACAGGGCAAACACATCATAGGTCAGGCAGGATGGAACACTGAGAAACCTGGGACAGTGGAAGCTGTCCCTGCCCCTGGCAGAGGGTGGAATGAGATGGGCTTGAAGGTCCCCAACCATCCTGGGATTCTGGGATTCTAAAACCCATAGAAAAACTGTTAGGAAAAAGAGATCAGTGGTGCATCTTCACCCAGTCCTTGTCCTCAGTCTGGGGATCTTGTCAGAGCTCACCATCCACCTGCAGCTTTTACTGCCAGACCTCACCACCCACCAATTTTTCTTGCAGATCAATGTCCTTCGAAACCGCATCAGCGACCACCAGAAAGTGTAAGTGGCTGTACAATCCCTCCTCCACCTCCTGTCCTTCCAGCTCCTGGCTCCCCAGTTGCCCCCCTATGGATATACCTTGCTAAACCACCTCATCCCCTTCCCCCTCCTGCCTCTGGTCTTGCTGGTGCCCAGCATTCCTGGACCTGCAGGTCTGTCCCAGGGACCTCAGTCCCTGCCCTGTCTGCATGACAGAGCTTCATGGCCTCCTACTGTCACCAGCTTCCCCCTCCCCAGAGACCTTGGTAGGGGATGGACCCCAGGGAGAACCCACCTCTGCATGGGAAGCTTTGTGTCCAATGGAGTTCTTCCAGTCTCCAGCCACCCCACCCCTGCAGGGGCTCTGCCCAGCTTCTCAGGAAGCTGCTGGAGAGCCCAGCTTGTCCAGCAGGGGAAGTCCCATGGACTGTGGGATTTGTGCAGGCCCACAACGCCAGGGGAACCTGTCCCCGTGCCCATGTTCCCTGGATGTGGCTGAGGAACCCTTTGTAGGAGGCTGGAAGAGGGGGTTTAACCCCTGCTCCCAGGAGCACCCTTGTGTTCTCACATCCCCATCCCACTTTCCCCTCATGTGTAAGGTGCTCAGCCCACCCCATGTGTCAGGGGCAGCATCTCCCATGCACTTACACCAAGTTTCTCTTCTCTCCTGCCCCACCATGGCATGATCCTGCAGCAAAGGGTGAGTACAGGCATTTCTGAGGGCTCTGCATGTCCCTGCATGGGCTCTGTGTGTCCCTGCATGGGCTCTGTGTATTCCTGCATGGGCCCTGTGTGTCCCTGCACAGATGCTGTGTGTGTTGCTGTACATGTCCTGTGTGTGTCCCACTCCATGTGTGTTGCAGGGACATTGGGACTCCAGGGCAGCAGCAGGGCTCAGGGACAAGGCAATCCCAAGGACTGGCAGCCAGAAATTCCTTTCACTGCCACCCAAACCTCTTCCTCCTCCTCTGTGCTGCCCTGTGCCCCAGCAGTGCCTGTTCCCCCAGTGCTGGTTAAGGGGAGTCATGGGCTGGGTCCTGAAGGATCCTGCAGCTGCTTTTATCCCTCTGCAGCCACAGATGCAACCTGCTCAATTCTTCTTGTGAGGCAGAAACGTGGGAAGGAAATAGAGGGTCCTTAGAATTGCCTGGCAACTGCATGAGCTTGTTCCCAAAGAGTCCCAAGATGCTTCCACCCATGTCCCAAGGCCGTTGGGCTCCCAGGGCAGTTTCCCACAGGAAAAGGCTGCAGGATCACAGACAGCACACCCCTCATCCTCCTTGTGTGGTCACTGATGCCTTTTTGCACGTGCTTTTCCTCTTCCCTTACAGATCCAAGGGTGCCCGTGGGAAGACCATGGTGGGCAGCCGATGGAAGTAAAGGCTCAGGAGGAGAGGAGGCTGAGCCCCAGGAGCTGCAGGGGCTGCACAGAGCCTTGGCTGCAGGAATGGGGGTTCCGGGGGGCAGAGGCCTCATGAGGTTCCCATCTCCACTCCCCAGTGGTGTTGTGTCTGTAAATAAAGAGGTGGTGAGGGGGTGCAGGTGTGGTCTCCATCCTGAGGCTCTGATCCCAGAGGAC
The DNA here is from genome assembly GCA_013397245.1 of Thryothorus ludovicianus. Classification (NCBI taxonomy): domain Eukaryota; kingdom Metazoa; phylum Chordata; class Aves; order Passeriformes; family Certhiidae; genus Thryothorus; species Thryothorus ludovicianus. The sequence continues at coordinate 431,592 of VZTB01006760.1, read as the reverse complement.
ACAGCACAGGCTCAGCACAGCTCGAGGAGTTGCCCACCTGTTCCCCGGGCTGTGAGAAGTCACAGCAACCACCCAGGACTCCCCAAGTAACTGTCCCTGTGCCTCCCAGCATCATCTCAGCTGCATTCCTTGGCAGGTTTGGTAGTAGACCTCAGTGGTCTGAGCTGCTTTTCCTGCTGCACCTTGGGGCAATCCTCATCATGGCACTTTTATTCTACTTTACCAGAGCCCCACTCATTCCTCTCTGGTCAAAGCTGGCCCTGTGGGACACCATGGACAGATGCACTGCTTCCAAGCCTTTTGGCCCATGGAATAGTCACTAACTCACCTTCCAGGCTATTTCCATTCCTATTTCCAGCTCTTGCCAAAGGCTCTGACCAACTGTTTGCCTCCTCTGCATGTTACTGACAGCATGCAATGAAGCCTTGAGATAAAGCCATGTGGGGAGGCCCCTTCTCTGTGCTTTAGGGGGCAGATCTTTTCCATCTGGCTGGGAATCTGCACCATGTCACACGTGAGCTGTCCCTGGGGACACATCACCTGTGGACCCTGCAGTGTTCCTGATGGATCTGGATCTCGATCCAGATCTGGATCTGAATCTCAATTTCAATCTGGACTGGCAGCTAGCCCAAGGCACCAGAGGTCCTGGAGGGCTGTTTTGCTGCCCTGTGACAGCCTGTCCCATGCTGTTGATAAACAGCATCCAAGAAGCCTTTCCCAGAGCAGTGGGGATGGGAGGATGCACAGGGTGATGGGTCTTGTCCCTTGGTGAGATGTTTTGTGTCCCCCTTGCTGGGGCTGCCTGTCCTCCCCCTCCCTTGCCCGGTGATGTGAGGGTGTCTGTGTGCACCTGTTGGATGAGGACTTTTTTTCCCTACTTCAATGCACACCACCAAGTTTTGGGGAATAAGGCTCTGAGAAGCTCAGAATGAGTGTGGCACAAGTGGAGGACAACCAGCTCCCCGCTACCTCTCTCCTCAAAACCAAGGTGAGGAGGGTAAAGGGGAGAGCTAGGTAAGGTGGCAGTGCTGGGACATGAAATATTCAGAGGGTGGCTGAGTGATGGTCCAGCAAGTGACATTTCCAGCCTGCCTGATGCATGGCAACAGGAGTCAGGAGCGCACGGGGTAGTCAGCTGTGCCTGCCTTGGAAAAAATATCCCCTTTTGCAGGCTCTGAAGGTCCGTTCTCCCAGCTTTCCCGGCAGGCAGAGGCAGGGCTGTGTTGGTGTCCGGTGCCGCAGAGCGGCCCCGCCGCTGCTCTGCCCGTCCCTGGGGCTGGCAGCGCTCAGGGCGGGGGTACCCGGGCACTCCCTGCTTCCCACAGCGCTGCCTGTCCCGGCAGCTCCCGGCTCCGCTCCAGCTCGAATCCCTGCGCCGAGCCCGAAACCTCCCGGCACCTCCCTCCGTGCGCCCGCTGAGCGCTGGCACCGCCGAGGCACCGCGACTGAGTCAGGCCCGGCCGGACCCTTCCCTGGCCCTCGCCCCTCCCAGCCCGGGCATTCCCACTCCCAGTGCGCTGCTGCCGTGCTCGGGAACGGCAAAGCGGGAGCAGGATGCTGCAATCCTCTGGGACGCGACAGAGCAGCCTGGGGTGTTCGCTGGGGTCTCCCAGGGTGCTGGGAACGTCCCAGGTGCTGCGCTGGCTGTGGGATGGTTGCAGTGTTCCAGGAGGTTGTGCCGAGGTTGGCTGGAGCATGGCACAGGTTCTGTGCTGGTGCTGAGGAGCAGCTCTGCCCCGGACCCCTCCCCAGGGGCTGCAGCTCCTCCCGAAGGGCATCTCCGATCTCTGCTGTCTGTGAGCAGCGAAAGGAGCAGAGGGCAGGGTCAGGCTGGAGATCAGGAAAGGTTCCTCCCCCAGAGGGTGCTGGGCACTGCCCAGACTCCCAGGGAATGGGCACAGCTCCGAGGATGCCAGAGCTCCATGAGTGTTTGGGCAACACTCTTGGGGATGCACAGGGTGAGATTGTTGGGGTGTCTGTGCCAGGCCAGGGGTTGGACTGGATGATTCATTTGAGTCTCCTTCCAGCTCAGGGGAGTCCAAGACTCTGTCGTGTGCAGCTGTCCCCATCTGCCAAAGGAGCACCTGGTGCAAATGAGTGAGTCTGGGGTAGCACAATGGAGCAGGGCTGAGCCCAGAGTGAGGGAGCCAGGCCAGGGGTTGGGAAGGTGATCTCAGCAACCTGGTCTGTGGAAGGTGCCCCTGCCCATGGCAGGGGGTGGAATGGGATGAGCTCTAGGGTCCCTTCCAATCCAATCCATTCAGTGATTCTGTGTTTGCAGTGCTCTGGGGTCCTCCAGCTCTGCTGTGTGGTCTCACTGTCCCCATGGGCAGCAGCACCTGTGACTGCCAGATCAAGGCATTGCCTCTGGTATGAGGGGTAGGGAGCTCTGCCCTTCTCCAGCTTCACCTTCCTGGGAGCTGTGAGTTGAAACATTCCCTGACAGGCTGCAGAGGAGCAGCACCTCTGCCACAGAATGTGGACTTAGGGTCACGGAATTCCCTGCATTGGAAGGGACCCACAAGGATGATTGAGTCCAGCTCCATCCTTTGAGGAGCAGCCCCTTGTGCAGCACCTCTCTGGAGCACAGCTCTTGGGAACAGTGTCTGCTAGAGGAGTTAAGGAATCTCAGCCTGGGCACTGGGATCAGGCTGTGTCCCACGGAGTCTGTGCAGTTCAGGCAGCCAGGAGCCCTTGGATCCTCAGTGGAGACACTGGCAGGAGCTGCAGTGTGCTGTGTGCTAGTGGCTGCAGTGCAGGGCTCGTGTGGCACAGGAGGGCTGTGCCAATGTCCTGGCAGGAGCTCAACGCTCCAGAGGCCTGCTGCCAGCCCAAGTATCCTCCTGCAGTATCCAGCACAGATGTCCCAGCACTGCTGAGAAGCTCAGCCTGAAGCAGATTTGTGCCTTGGCTCAAAAACCTGCAGCTTATGGTCTCTTGATGCATTCCCCTGCCAGGGCACTCTCCAGGGTCCCACTGTACCATGGGGTGGAATGGATGTGAGGGATGATGCATTTGGAACTGAGAAGGTGCTGATAAATGCTGAGGCGATGTTTTGGGCTGTGCTTGTGCTAAAGCAATGCTGGGAGTGAGGGAGCCTTGTGCTATT
>VZTB01006760.1:416444-428366 GCA_013397245.1 Thryothorus ludovicianus | reverse complement strand
TTCTCCAGCTTCACCTTCCTGGGAGCTGTGAGTTGAAACATTCCCTGACAGGCTGCAGAGGAGCAGCACCTCTGCCACAGAATGTGGACTTAGGGTCACGGAATTCCCTGCATTGGAAGGGACCCACAAGGATGATTGAGTCCAGCTCCATCCTTTGAGGAGCAGCCCCTTGTGCAGCACCTCTCTGGAGCACAGCTCTTGGGAACAGTGTCTGCTAGAGGAGTTAAGGAATCTCAGCCTGGGCACTGGGATCAGGCTGTGTCCCACGGAGTCTGTGCAGTTCAGGCAGCCAGGAGCCCTTGGATCCTCAGTGGAGACACTGGCAGGAGCTGCAGTGTGCTGTGTGCTAGTGGCTGCAGTGCAGGGCTCGTGTGGCACAGGAGGGCTGTGCCAATGTCCTGGCAGGAGCTCAACGCTCCAGAGGCCTGCTGCCAGCCCAAGTATCCTCCTGCAGTATCCAGCACAGATGTCCCAGCACTGCTGAGAAGCTCAGCCTGAAGCAGATTTGTGCCTTGGCTCAAAAACCTGCAGCTTATGGTCTCTTGATGCATTCCCCTGCCAGGGCACTCTCCAGGGTCCCACTGTACCATGGGGTGGAATGGATGTGAGGGATGATGCATTTGGAACTGAGAAGGTGCTGATAAATGCTGAGGCGATGTTTTGGGCTGTGCTTGTGCTAAAGCAATGCTGGGAGTGAGGTAGCCTTGTGCTATTTATTCTCTGCCTGCTCGAGATGCAGAGCAAAGTCATGGTGAAATACTGCAGAACCTGGTGTTGCTGATGCATCCCACACAGGAACTGCCTGCTCATGGCTTTGGCTAGCTCCCATTATGAAGGGGTGCTCTGGGCAGCTTGAGAGATGTTGGGATTGCTGTCCTGGGATCATCTGGGCAATGCATGTCCCAAGAAACAGGGTCAGGCAAGTGCCCACAGCATTACTGCCCAGGATAGGACTGCAGTGGCTCAGAGACCCTGTGGGACAATGGAGCAGAAGCTCTTGAAGCTGGAATTCTGCCAGGGCCCCGGGGTCTTACCAGATGGGATGTGGGGTGTCTCACTGGGGCCATCAGTTAGGGCACAGAGTGAGGGATCTCCCTCCGCCCCTCAGCTTAGAGATGGCAGATTGTGGAATGGTGAAGGTTGGGAGGGGCCAGGGGAGGTTCACTGGTATTGGAGTCCGGTCCAATATTCCCAGGAGGTTGTGCCTGTGCTGGCTGGCCCTTGCTGTTTGCCTGTGTGGCAGCACTGTGGTGTTTTCACCTCAGTGGTACCACAGGCTACCAGGAGGTTACAGCTGAGGGCTTGGAGATGGGTCCAGGCCTGCAGGAGCTCAGGGTCACCTTCCACTGAGAGGCTTCAAGGTGAGGGTGAAGGAAAGGAGCCAATTCTGATGGAGGGTTTTGATTCAGAGTTTTATTCCTGGCTTAAGTGCCTCTGAGTCCAGTAACTGCTCCAACAGAATCCCACAGCATGGCTGGCAAGCTCTTTTAACCAGGGGAGAGGGGGAGGGAAGGAACACAGGTGACACCAACCAGGTATGGGGGGAAGGTCCTAAGGGACAGAGGACACTTGGATGGCCCAATGGCTTTCCAGGGGTGGGAAACATCTTTTGAATTCTGCCAACCACTTGACGCCCTTCTGGAATGCCAGGGTTGGCAGGCAGCACTCATCAGGGGTCAGGATGTGGAAAAGAGGAATGACTGACAGGCCTGGCAGGGAATCATCTGGGTGAAGCCTGGGGTATCCTTAGACGCACCGCAACACACTAGAATGGAGCTCTGTCAGGGGAGGCTCAGGGTGGAGATCAGGAAAGGTTCTTCCCCCAGAGGGTGCTGGGCATTTCCCAGACTCCCCAGGGAATGGGCACAACCCCGAGGCTGCCAGAGCTCCAGGAGTCTTTGGACAACACTTTTAGGGATGCACAGGGTGGGATTGTTGGGGTGTCTGTGCTAGGCCAGGGGTTGGACTGGATGATCCCTGTGCATCCCTTCCAACTCAGAACATTCCATGGTCCTGTGATCCAGTCCCACCTCCCTTCTCAACTGGGGAATTGTTTCCCCCATCAAGCACATCCCAAGTGGGTGGGCTGCTCTACCTCTCATGCCTGTCTCTCTGGGGAGCTCATCAGCCCCATTCCTGGTGCAGGATGGGGAATTTGGGTTCAGTGGGGCTGGAAAGGGGGAGAACACTGCAGGATAACACACCCTGACTCCTGTGCCCATGGTGGATTGGGGATAGCACAGTCCACATGCTCAGGTCTGGGTTTTGGTGCCATCCAGAGTGTGCAGGGCAGCACAGAGCAGGTGGCACTGGATGTCATCACTCTGGGCAGCTGGCAATGCCCATCCTTTAGAGTGTCCTGTGGAATTCACAGTTTCCAGCACCTGTGAATTCATGTACTGGGTGCCTGTGCTGCCCTGATCCACAGTGCCACTGTCCCCATACAAACAGTGGGTGTCCAGCCTCCAGCTTGGGCCAAGGCCAAATGACAACCAAAATCTGCAGAAAATGGAGAAATACAACCTTGGATTTCTTGCAGGCCAAGTCCAACATCCACCTGTAGATTAAAAGACAAAAAAAGGACATAAATGTTGTACTTTGCAACACCTTCCAGATGCAGACCCCTCACCCTCAGAATCCCAAGTCCTGGTGTTGCTGTGCCATGGCCTCCTCACACAGCCCCTGCAGGGCAGTTCTGTTTGTTCCTGCAAATATCTGACGTTTGCAAGTTTCTCATGATTGTTTTTAAATGCCTTATAAAATTTCCAGTTTCATTGAGTGTTAGCTCTGTAAATCACTGCCCGTAGCAGCTCATTCACAGGTCTCAATTAATGGTCTTTAATTGGTTAAAGTCACACATGGTTTCTGCTGATTCGACAGATGTGTTAAGTCACCCATGAAGTCTTTAATGCATCCCAAGCACGGTTTGGGTTTGGCACTGACACAATACCCTGTGTCCACAAGACCAACCCCGCTGACACAGCAGGCAGTGATGCTCTGGGATGGAAGGAAGAGGCTTTGGCTGCTGTCTGGAAGCAGCATTTTATTGGCACTTGGTGGAAGGAAAATGAGCTTCCTGGTGATGTGTGAATCACTGCCTTTGCGTGTGCTCTCATGCCCTGGTTTCAGTGTGGGGCCTCAGTGTAAACTCTGCTCCTCAGCCCAGGGCAGCAGCCCCTGGCAGGAGCACTGAGGGGTTGAGTCCTGCCTGGAGCTGGGACCCACCCTTTGCCTAGCACTGGATCCCTGAAGTCCCTGACAGGTGAAGGTGGTGCTGCCCTGTGGGCCTGACCTGTTGCTGAGCCCCAAAGTTATCCCTGCAGTGGTGGCTCTGGCACAGGCAAGGGATGGCACAGGGACAGTGAGAGTGCTGCAGGAAATTGGCCCTGAACAAGCCTTAGCTCCCAACCCACTCCCCCTCCCAAAGGCACATGGAGATGGGACTCATCTCATGGATATGGGACTCACCCCTTGGACCTGGGACTCACCTCATGGATATGGGACTCACCCCTTGGACCTGGGACTCACCTCCTGGAGATGGGACTCAGCCCAGCTGCGTAGCTCACAAAGCTCTGCAGGAGCAGTGATTGTGAGACAGGAGCCTTTAGCAGTGACCTCCAGGTGTCACCTCTGGCAAACCCCTCAGAGGCAGGTGTCAGAACCCACCTCTGCAGTTCTGAGGCCACAGATCCTCAGGACACTCCTGCTGCTCTCTGCTGACACATCCTGCTCTGGGCTGCCCTGCACAGACACAGATATAGGCACACGCGTGTGCAGAGTCCCTGGTGTGCACACGCACACACACAGGCACCTCCACACCCCCAGTACCAGTCCCTGTGGAACTCCTCCAGAGGGAGGTGGAACAGCAGCACTGGGTACAGGGGGGCAGGGAGTTAAGGAGGTGCATGAAGCACAGATAGCACAGGGGGTACAGGGGGCACTGGGAGCACAGGGACACAGGGGGCACAGAGGGCACAGGAGGCACAGGAGGCACAGGAGGCACAGGGACACANACAGGGAGCATAGGGGACACAAGGAGCACAGAGGGCACAGGGACACAGGGAGCACAGGGGGTGATGGGGATACAGGGGGCACAGGGACACAGGGGGCACAGGGGTGCAGGGGGCACAGGCAGCACAGGGAGCACAGGGGGTGAGGGGGATACAGGGGGCACAGGGGAGCTGTCCCATGGCATTCCCGAGGCGCTGCTGGTGGATGGGCTGCCCCAGATCCAGCCGATGTGGTTTGGGGAGTCACCGACCTGGGACTCACCTCCGCTGAAGGCGAGGGCTCGGGGCTGAGCTGGCAGCAGGGAGGGGCCCTGAGGGGCACAGCCCAGGACACGTCAGAGGTGCAGGTGCGCTGCCCTGCAGGGCTGTGGGTGCAATCTCAGTTTTAGTTTGGGTCTCTCTAGTGGAAGCTCTCGGGTCCCAGGTCTGTCGATGGCCAAAGGCCCCTCCATGAGCACGCTCGGTTAAACACGGGATTTCGGTAGCCAAGAGCAAGGTCCTGCACCCTGGGCTCTCACTGCAGGAGCTGCGTGCCCGGCTCACAGCTGGGGTCTCTCGGAAGCTGAGATGGAAATGCCTAGGTGTGAACTCACAGGCTTTCTCTTCAGGCCTGAAATGACCCAAGCCTGGGGAAATCCTCATTACACAGCAATTCGCTTTGGATGTCCTGCTGTGAGAAATGAATATGCGAGAAGCTGCTGTGGTGATTGAAGTGCTTGAGCTCTGTCCCAAGCTGCCACCACACCTCCCTCACCCCTACCTGCTCTCTGGGGCTGCTGCAGCCTCAGCACCTGCACAGAGCAGAGGGGTTTTATCCCCGTTTGCCTCCGAGCTTGAGCCTTAAAACCATAAACAAAGAGGAGGAGGGAAGAGCAGCAGAGGAAGGGAATGCATCCCTTATCGGACAGCTCAGAGGGTGCACCACTTGCTAATGAGGTGGAAAATTCATGTCCTTGTTTGATACAAACATGGCTTTGAGCTCTGGTTTTCGACCCAGCTGAGGTGGGGTTAAAAACTGCAGCACTCAGTCCTGTCTTTGTGACACAGAATCCCAGAGAGGTTTGGGTTGGAATGGACCTCAAATCCCATCCAGTTCCTCCCCTGCCACGGGCCCTGGGTGCTCCAAGCCCCATCCAGCCTGGCCTTGGACACTGCCAGGAACGGGGCAGCCACAGCTGCTCTGGGCACCCTGTGCCAGGGTCTCACCACCCTCACAGGGAGGAATTTCTTCCTAAAAGCCAATCCAGATCTCTCTTTTAGTTTGAAACTGTCCCCGTCATCCTGTCACTGTCTGTCTGGGTAAGAAGCTGCTCTCCCTCTTTTCCATTAGCCCCTGTAGGTATCAAAAGGCCACAGTGAGGTGTCCCCCAGTGCATAAATTCAGCGCTTCAGGCTCACGGCCGCGCCGGGTTTGGCAGCGCTGCATTCCGTGCTCTCCTGGCTGCTTCGGGTTTGGGAAGGGCTGTGAGCCACTCACACCTTTTATCTGCCCAACAATGTCAACAAACACGGCTGAGCCTTGGCAGAGCAATAGATCCGACTCTGATATCATGACAAAGAGAGAACACTTTGATCCGGGGAAACGCTTTGATCTCTCTCTCCTGTGAATCAGATGCTGCTGATTAGCTGTAAAAATAGAGCAATTATCGGCACTTTTCACGTGATGTGGCAGCGGCTGTGCCGAAAAGGCTGTCCCTGTCCCAGCTGTGCCTTCCACACCTCAGAGAAAACTGACAGGACACAGAATTCAACAGACTATCAAGTTCAACTGAATATTAAAATCAACTAAGTCCTGTCATTCTCAAATTCTCAAATTTTTGGACCAGTATATCCTGGAAAAGGAATGTTTGGCTTTGAGAGGTTTTGTGCGTCAGGATTTTTGTTTCGTTTCAAACCCTTGGATGTAATTACATCCTGGCAAAGACTTGATGCCTAGAAAGGCTGACCTGGAACAGAGACTGGACAGAGCAAAAGTAATAAAATAGTTACCTATTGAACGGCCTAAAAGGATATACCTTGGGCAGACAAGAACCTGGCCAGGGCTCCACCCAGGATGAATCCAAGATGGATCCCAGTCACCAGTTTTTACACTTTTATAAGTTTTGGTTCATCTACATATTAGGTTCGATTACCTATTTCCAGCTCTAGGTTATGAAGTCTCAACCTCCTGGCTTGCCTCCTTCCCTTTTTGCTGTTGTTTTCACTTTTTGGGTAATGGTTGTCCTTGATTCTCCAGCTGGGAAGGGATAGTTTTGTCCAACTACCCTGTGAAGAGAACTTACTGACACCTAATATGAAGTTTCAGAGTTACATAAGAAGCAGCAGAGAATCTGAAAAATATAAAAGCTAAAACCCAAAACATCAGACTCGGAAGCATTTCTGGGTGTTGGAGGAGGACAGGTCTGGTCCCTAAGGCTGAGCATCTTGGGGATGTCCCTCCTCACTGCCCAGAGCACATCCCCAAGGCTGCCACGGTGGCTTGGCTGCACCAGGGTGGAGCAGGCTCAGTGTGGAGGAGCTCTGAGCATTCCAGGGCTCCAGATCTCCCCACTGGAACTGATTCCTGGATACCATCAGTCCTCTGCAGGGCTCAACCAGACACTTCTCCAGCCACTCAGAGTGGATCAGGCCCAGGAGGTTCAGGCTCATCCTAGCTCCCAGCTCTTTTAGCAGATCCACCCATGGCCTGATTTCAGTTCCAGGTCTCTCCTGGCAGTGGGTAAAGATAAACATCTCCAGAGGGTGATTCAGAGCTGTGTGACTGTCAGGGCAGAGCCAGCACAGGGTCCTGGCTGGCAGGAGCATGCTGGGGAAGGATGGGAACCAGCTCCTGAGTATTTGCTGGATGGGGCAATCAGTTCTGGATGTTCCTGAGCCCTGTGATTAACTGCAGCCTTCAAACAGCAACATAGAGAAGAGCAACTAAAGGATTCTGGAAATTGTTGGCATTTCTTGGATCCCAGTTGCAGCCTGAAGGCCCTTGGGACACAAACCCTAAAACAGACTGGAAGAAAGGAAGAGCTTCTCTTTTGGGAAGAAGGAAAACTGATGCAAATGTCTCCAAGGCTTCTGCCCACAAACTAGGTGAGGAACCAGTGTGGCTCCAGGCAGGTGGGTACAGCATAAAACCCATCCCTGGATGGTTCCTGAAGAACCAGGCACAAAACTCCTCCATAGGTTCCAGACCCCAATATCTGAGACAGATATTTTGGAAATCTGTCCCAGTGCTCCATGGAAAAGAACTGGGCCCATAAGTTCTGCCTCAGTGTGTGAGAGTAATAGCTGCAGAAATGTTCCTCTGAGACACCTGACTCCTCCAGTGGAAGCTGCAGCTCTGGCTGGAACTTTCCAGTGCCTCAGAGAGCAGAGAGGGACAGCAAGAGCATCATGGCAGCATCCTCAGCATCCTGCCACTGGGTGGGATGGGTGCCCATGCTGCAGCTGGGAGTTCTACATGGAAATCCAGCACCCCTGGGACTGGGGGTTTTGAGATGGGGCCTGGCATCTCTGAAACGTGTCCTGGAACTGGACATTCTCTTGGAAGTGCCCCTGCCCTTGAAAGAGACCCACAGCTGTGTTTCCTCCACAGTGAAACCTATAACCTGTGGGCTGGAATTTGCTGTGGATCTTGGGTAACTGGGTTTAATTTGGACAGATGTTTTAAGGTTCTGCCTCAGAGACAGAGCAGGGATGTTTCCTGGTGGAAACAGACACATTTAGGCAGGAATCTCCAAGACAAAATTCTTGGCCTGGAACCTCTACATTCTTCTATAGGGCTGAGGCTCTGACTTCATTTATTCATGTAAAAAATCCATGTTCTCATCTCTCTTTTGCCCAGGTAAATGTGACTCATGCTCCCCAAAAGCTGAAGACCTGCAAGAGAAGTCACATTCTTGTGGCATTTAAGAATTTGCCCAAAGCAAGGAATAAGAGCTGGGACTTAACAGAGCTCCTCAAGAAGGCAGTGCAGCTCCAAGGCTGAGATTGTGGCACCCACGGTTATGTGAAGGAAAGCTAATTCTGCACTAACAGACAGTGGAATAGAGTTCATTTGGAATTAATAGTCCTGGGAAGAGGCTGTTTGCAGCCAGAGCCTCTCTGTGTGCAGCGGGATGTAGCTGGATCCCTCCCTGGAGCCGAGCTGAGCACAGGGATGTGAGCTCAGCAGTTTCACCCTATGCCTGTAAATTAGAAGGAGGAAGCCACACGGTTGGGTTTGGGGCATTCCTGTCGAGGTGTTGCTCTTTTGAAGTTGCTGGGGCTTCTCCTGGGCTGGGTCTGTCCCTGGAATGTGGGTTGGGGCGACCAGTTGGGCCAGTGAAGCCCTTCCTGCAAAATGAGTTTTTACTGAAAACTGCAAGGAGCTGTTGCAAGCACATTGACTCACTTGGTTTCTTAGCTCTTAGTTATGAGCTTGTGCTCTGGACAGTTAATTATTTGTTCTTGTGGAGGCTTTGAAGATGCAAACCAGTCTGGGAAAGTGAAGTGTTATTAGCTCATTTTCTGCAATCCTTTTTTTGTGACAGAGCAATGAAGGCTCAGCCTGAGATGCTGAACAACACTAAAACCTGAATTGTCCTCATGCCCAGCCCTCTGATTTCTCTCTGTCTTATTCAAGGCTCAGTGACTTTTCAGTCTAAACCTCTTTAACATCAGCCAGGCAGAACTGGAGGGCTCAGCATTCCAGCCCAGGCAATCAGCAACATCTCCAGGATTAACCTTACCCTGACAGAACACCTGAAAATTTGGAATTTTAATTAATATCAATCTTCTACTTGTTTCTACTCAGACACAGAAGGGGAGATGGAAGACAGTTTGGGTTTTTTACAGCTTCTACCCTGATGTGGGTGTGTTCAGGGTCAAGTTCAGCATCTGAGAACCTGAAATTTTTATAGAGAGGCGTAAAATGAAGCAGCCAGGAAACCCTTAAATGAGCAGCTGAGGATTTCTGAGAGTGTGACCGAGGAGTTCTGATTAGCTCTGTCCACAGGAAGCAGCCCTTGTGTGTGGCTCCAAAAGCAGAATTAGTATTGACAGTTTTGTTTGTGTGTCTGCAAAGGAGAACTTCCCTGGGCACTGCAGCAGCTCCAACAACTCTGTCTCCATAGCTGGGCACTGGCGCTGCTCCTGACAATTTGGGACCTCACCAGAGCCACTTCAAAAGTTGGAATGTGCAGGGATTTGGGCTGCTCAGAGTAATTGTGTGTCAGAGTTGATGCTTCACCTCTGCTGGCCCCATTGCAACAGTCCCACATGCAAAATGAGCCTCTTCTTGAATTCTAGACCATCCTGGAGCAAAAATATCCATCTGTTCTTTAGGGAGAGATGGGCTGTCTGGGTCACCCTGCAGAGCTCCAGCCTGAGGCTCCAGCTGGGCCTGGCTGTGCTCCAGGAGCACCACAAGCCTTGTCTGTGGGAAAAGGCCCTGCTGAGTGTGAGCCTCAGCCCTGAGCACGTGCAAGGGCCTGAACATAAATGTGAATTAAATACCCAGCTGCTGCCAGGGCTCACTCCTCACTGCAGGTTTCACTGATACCATCTCCCTGTGCCAAGCCAGACCTCAGCACTCACCTTCCCAGAGTGTGTTAGGAGTTTTGGTTCTTGGTGTTGCTGGACAGACATTATTAATTCCTCTTATCCCTTGATACTAGGATGAATTAATGATATTCCTTGTTTAGGGAACAAGATGTCTCCTTTTCACTGCCTTAGCTCACTACTGGCACCAGTTCCCAATTGCCAGCTCTCATTTCAGTGCTGGCTCAGAGCCCCACCAGAGGCAGGGCTGGACAAATCAGGTGAATCTTCCTTTGCTACTCAGCCTCTTTGCACTGCTGTGTTTGACCAGAGATAGAGAAAGCAGCCACAAATTGCCAAGGAAATGCAGTTAGATGGGTTTGCACAGAGGTTGAGCACAATGAACATGAGTCAGAGCACTCAGGATTTACAGAGAAGTCTCTTAATCCTGGCCATAAAGATGCACTAGCCTGCAGCACAAGGGTGGTGCTGAGTGTGTCAAGCTTTTTTCTGAAGAATTCTGCTTGAAGATAGAAGAAAGCAAATGTCCTGGGTAAGGTAATGACTGCAGGAGGAGGGAATTTCAGAGGAATGGGCATTTCAGGGAAAGCAGCACTGCAGTGGTGGGAGCCCCTCAGGCATAGCAGGAGCTGCAGGAGCCCTGCAGAGCTTCTGTGGTTTCACCTCCTTTGTTGGGCTGGCAGCAGTTTCAGCTCCTGTCAGAGACACAAGTAATGTGTTGTTTGCCATCCCATCCTGCCAGGCCAGAGATGGTTTGGCTTCCTGAAAAGAAGATTGTTCCTTTGCAGGGCAGTTTTAGAGTGGGGGTTCTGTGTTTGTGCTCTCCCAGAAGAAAAAGGGTGAGGTTCAGGCCACACTCCTGTGCCTGAGCATTCCTTTTCTTAATCTGTACTTCCTCAACCAACCAGTGTTCATTTGCCCCTCCATCCACATTTGCCTGGCCATGGGGTGAACCACACTTTGGGCAGTTTATTTCTCTCCACTGTCTGTGAAGGGAACCCAGAGGATCTAGCTCAGAGTTCAGTGTCCAAGTGAAGGTGGAGATTTTTTGGAGTTTCCTCCTAACAAGGAAGGAGCAATAAAGGCTAGAAAGGTGGAGAAACCTTCCTAGATGTGGTTGTTGAGCTCAGTTTATGGACTGGTGTTGGCGGCACCTTAAAATAAAACAACCAAGGAAGGTGCCAATACTGCAACTCCATCCACAGAGACAGGAGGGCAAGTCCTGTGGGCATCCTCTGCTTCCACACCTGGCACGGCTGCCCTGCCATGCACCAGCACTGCTGGCATTGCTGGCACATTCATCCTGAATAAATTATGCTTGGAGACACCCCCAAGCTCAAAAACAGAGAATCAAAGAACAATTGAATGGTCTGGGTCAGAAATGAAATGCAGGGATCATCAGTTTCAACCCTCTGCCATGGGCAGGGACATCTTCCATGAGAACAGTTTGCTCCAACCATGTGTCTAGGGGTATCACAGAGTATCTGAGGTTATGTGAGGATTTCCAGGATTTCCAGGAAGGAGGAGGCACAGGGAACTCCCTGGGATGCCTGAGCTGCCTCTCCTGCAGGGAACCAGCTCAGGACCTAAGCAGGTCCCCCATCTTAATGGCCTGGGACCTCCCCAAATCCAGCAGAATAGGCACCCCGGGGCCCAAACAGGCACCTGGAAAGGAGAGAAACCCACTCCTGGCTGGGCCTTGAATATTGAAGGAAAGAGGCTGTCGTGGTGCCAGCCCCTCTGCCTACTGTGGTCCCAGGGAAGGGTGACAGGGTGGTGGCAGCAGCCTGGGCATGGGAACCTCATGTTCCTGGTCCTCCTGGAAAGGAGGAGCAGCCCAGTGGCACGTCTATAAACATGGACAGAAATAGCCACAGTGCTCTCACACGAGGATAGTCCATACAGCATCTTCCCAAAGCTGGACACACTAATGATTTTGGTCTGGTTCCAGCTCAGGGCTTGGCCTCAGGCTGGGCTCCACTGGTGCTCCATGGTGAGCAGCCCAGCTCTGTACTGGAGGGAATGTCCCCTGCCACAATCTCCTCCTGTCCTGCAGCTCAGTTGGAGGGGAAAAGTGTCTCTCCCTCTGCCAAACCCCAGGGTGTGGGACAAACCCTAGCCCTGGTTTCTGCATAGCCCCAGAAATGTGCTGGCACTTCCCCCTGCAGGGTTGGTCCACGGCAGGAGGGTGGTGGCAGAGGACACTCATCGGGAAAATATTCCCACATCCCATGCTCTTGGCTCTATCAGCACTGGGCTCTGTGCTCAGGGCAAAGCTGAGCAGTTCTGTCCATAAGTAAAGGTGTTTGCTTATTCCATCCCATCCCATCCCATCCCATCCCATCCCATCCCATCCCATCCCATCCCATCCCATCCC
>VZTB01006760.1:395019-406892 GCA_013397245.1 Thryothorus ludovicianus | reverse complement strand
AAAAAAAAAAAAAATTGACATTGAGAAAGTATATAAAAGTCCCTTCTCCCCCCTAAAAAGAAGAAAATGCTTAAAAATATAAGTGTCATCCACATGAAATCCACGTGTTTGGTTTGCTTTACAGTTGAGTTGAACTCAGAAACTCTCTACATCTTTAACATCCTAAGGAATCATGGAAGTGGTGTTCTTCCTGGACATGAACCAACTCCAAATTCTGAAACAGAAAAAAAAATAAAACAAAGAAAAAGCAAACCCCCAGATAATTAAAGCATTCAAGAGATCTTTTCATTACAGCAAACCCCAACTTTTAATCTTTTCTCTGAGCCTGGCTGCAGTTTCTCTGCTGCCCACAGCTTTTCATCCTGGACTTTCATGCTCTGCAGAGTCCCAGTGAAAACATCCCAACAGAACAGAAAGGGAAACCCTGGGCAGAGGAAGGAAGGGACTTTGGCACTGTTTTCTCTTGGTTTGATCACAAGTACCATGCTGGGAAAGGGAGCAAGTAATTCCCTCTGCATAATCTTGGACACTACCCAAGAGACCCCTGGTACTTTCAAAGCAATTAAAGCTTTTCCCTTCAGAGGCAGTCATGACTGAAAAGTGCCTGATGGGTTAAATCCTCATTTCACACTAAAATAAACCCATAATGATACCCTGGAAATTCTATCCATGGTTTCTTTTCCCTGGATTCTCTGTTGGGATTTTCAGTTGACAGAATTTGGTTCTCAGTTCTGACCTGAGGTTGACAGGTAGATTAAGGGCTCAAACAATTGCTAAAGCTAATGGCTGAAGCCATGGATATGCTGGAATTCACTGCACATTACTGGCACTGTCTGGTTAACACTGCTCAAAGTTCAGGAATGAGGACACTGCCAGGAAGAATCCCAGGAAGAGCCTCACCTGTGAGGGTTTGGAAAAATGCACTGAATCAGTGATTGCTTGGTAAAGGAAGGGAGAGGCACAGTCAAGCCCAGCAGCTTTGTCTGTCCTGTGACATCTGTGCTGAGCATCTCCAAAATGCAGAGTTGGGCAATGGGAACAACATCTGCCCTGGGCCCAGGGACAGCACAGCCTCTGACCTCTCATAGAAACAGACTGGGCTGGGAAGATTTAGGATGAAAATCTCACAAACAAAAGTATCAAAAGTAGCAACAATCTCAAAGGGTTCTTGTGCTCCAAATCCACCACAAGGGGCTGTGTTCTCACCTGCAGCCTGAATGTACATGGAGAGGCTCTAAAATCTGGAGGACAGGGTCCTGAAGGTCGTTCCAGCTAAAGATCCCATCATATTCTTATCAAATCCTTGCTGAAAAAGGAGAAACATGAAGTGCAGTGAGTGTGTATCAGTTTCTACACTGAGAGCAGTTATTGAGCAAAGTGTGCTTCATGCTCAGCCAACCTCCTCTGTCAGCCCTCTGGGTACCTTTGTCACCCTAATTGATGAACTCTGTAGAATCACAGAACCATGGAATGCTTTAGGTTAATGGGACCCTAAAGCTCATCTCATTCCACTCCCTGCCATGGGTAGGGACACCTTCCTCTAGAATAGGTTGCTTTTCCTTGCATTGCCTTCCACCAACCAAGAGCTAGACTTCTCCAGGTTTTTGGAGGAAACTTATTTAATCATTCAGAGTATTGTTTCCTTTAGTTCCTCATCCTGAAAAAAGAGCTTAAGTCATTGCATGTACCCCTGCAGACTCCCATCCTCCTCCCCTGACATTTACCTATGCAATCAACTTTTGTGTGAACACCAGAGTGACTCAGTCACATCAAAATGAGCTGGCACAGGCTGTGCACAGAGCCTGGCACAAAACTATCCCAGCTCCTGTGCAGAGAGTCCCTCACTGTCAATATGGGAACAAAGTTTGGATGTTTTGCACCTGCCTCCAGATGCTCCCCTTTGTAGGGATTCCTTCTTCTTTTTAATTTGGCCCTGTACTCTCTGCAGGTGCTGCTGCTCTTGAGTTGGAAAACCCCACCTTGTTCAAAGAAAGCCACTGGGAGGAGGAGCTAGGAGCTGGGAATTGGGAGCTGGTAGCAGCTGGAGCTGGGAGCTGGAGGTGGGACCTAGAGTTGGGGGCTGGAGCTGGCTCAGTGCCTGTCTGGCTCTACACTTTCCCAGCTTCTGTTGCAGGGAGCAAAACAAATAAACCCAAATACTCCTCTCCTCTTGGTTTGAAAGCTTACCTTGACTGCAGGTGGATGTAACCACAGGGAAGGGTTATGGACACAGAAGAAAATTACTTCTGTGGGGGGAAAGAGAGGAGGGACCTTGCCAGGCACCTGCTGGGACCTGATGGACTGCAATGAAGGGAATCCCCTAAATGAGGGTGAAACACCCATCATGTCCCAGCCCAGAGTGAGGGGGCTGTGCTGGGGAGCATTCCAGCACCATCCCCAGGGAGGAAAGTGTCTGACACAGGCATGTCACCATCCACTTTGTCCCCAAAGTGAGTCTCAGCAGTGACCCCCTGCTACCTACTCAGATCCCAGGCAGGTGCCCAAGTGCCCCAGGCTCTTCCCGGGCCCTGCCCTCCTTGCTGCTGGATCAGGGCCTTTACCAGCTACTGACTTCAGACAGTGAACAACCCAGAAACTCACTCCTAGAAGCAGGAGTGTTGTCCTTACCTGCTTGAGCACATTCTGAAGCTCCCTGTTGGACCAAAGGTCTGTCAGGAGAAGTCGAGCAGCTTCAGCTGCTTTTGGACAGGAGCTGGGAAGATGAAAGCAACAGGAGGATTATGGCAGGCACAGAGCAGCACCCCATAGACACTGCTGACCACCTGGGACAAACCCAGCTCCAGCTGGGAGCCTGGCTAGCCACAAACAGGACTGTCAGTAACACCCTCCTGCTCTCTCAGCAATATTGTGACAACAACAGTGATCAGTGCAGGGCAAATGAAAGCGAGGGGAGGATCTGAGTGGGAAAATGAGCATCAAACTGAGCTGAGTCTGAAATCTGAGAGAGGGAAAGAGAAGGGAAATGGTGCCAACCCTTTGCTGGAGTCTGCAGGGACAGTGTGGGTGGATCTCATGGGAGGGAGCAGAGGAGCGGGCTCGGAGCTGCCTGCAGAGGACAAGGGATGGGAGCCTTTGCAATAACATCTGCAAGCAGCCCAGAGCCCTTACTCAGCACAAGGGAACAGATACCTGCTCACGTAACAGCTCGAAACCGTGAGTCATCGCAGGACCTTTTATAATTTTGAAACATTTCATACCCAGATATCCCCTCCCTTCTGGCTCCCATCACTGCTCCTGGTCTCCTGGGCCTCTTTCTGCCTGTGGGAGACTCCTGCTCTGGGTTCAGGGCAGCAGCCCCAGCCTGTCCCACCCAAGGTGATGGAGAGGAACAGGACTCTCCCTGTCTGATACAACTCCACAAAACCTTGTGTCCTCAAAAATAGTCCTCAAAACATTCCTCAACATAGTCCCCAAAAGCCTACAAGAAATGGGACCAATAGTCGTGAGGAATCTGGGACATCAACTCCACACTTGGAGTGTGGGAGGACAAGGATAGAACCACATCCAGTAAATTTTGGGCATTTCTCTGACATACACAGCAGCTGTTAGCAAAGAAATAATTGAGTTTAACTTGGTCATAAACTTCAAAGGTGTTGTCCTGGTGTTGTGTGGAAGGCTGGAGGAGAGTCAGAAATTCCTGAGCAATGCTTTGAGACAGAAAAAATAGGTTTTATTGCCAAGTCTTTTCTCTAGTTATAACCACTCTATGCTCTGTCCCCAGAGTGACAATGTTTTAAACCAGTTTTTGGCTCAAATGTTGTCTGTGGCTGAAAAGCAATTAAATCCCTGCAAACCCAAGGGTAGCTGTGATCAGCTGGACAGAGCATGAACTAAACTCTCTTTTTCAAAGATTTGCAGTTTCAAGTTGTTTCTCTCTTTCTAAGCCAGAGTAATTTTCTCTTATTTTTAAAAGAAAATACTTCTAATGATGATAAATATGTACTTTTTGATACTATGTTTCTAGAGAACACCTCAGAAATTTTGTATTTTCAAGCCAAAATTACCAGCACCAGTACCTGAGTCATTTATGAATTCAGACTGAAGAATTTCTAAACTCTTCATTTGAAGGACTGGCACTAACTGTTTCTTATAGCATTGACTGCTATAATTTAGGTATAAAAAGCTCCATATGAGCTGGTGGAGCTGTGATGCCAACTTCAGAATGTAAAGCAGCATAACCCAAACAAAATAGTGTGAACATAGTAGTGTATAACACACAGCAGAATATAAAGGACAGATGACTTAGGGGAAAAACTCCTTGATAACAAGTTGCCTGAAAATCAAACTTGATTTTAAGTACAGCTTGCCTTTTAGAAATAGAATTATTAATGAAAAATTGTGGAAAGGCAATGAGGGAGATGTCCCCTGGTGGCAGTGGCAGGAGTCATCTAAAAAGCTACAGACTGAAGAAAACAAAAACAAGACACAATCAGAAGGAGAGAATGGGGAATGGGGAGAAACAGAATGGGGGCAAAAAAGACAAGAATCTTGTCATAGATATGAAATAACGGGAAGAAATAATCCTTCCTCAAAGGACAAAAGTACAAAGAACATTATGCCTGTCACTGAGAATGCCAAGGAATTCCCAGAAGAAGGATTTTTTCAGGATATGAAGAGATTATAGAATTGATATCAAGGTGAAATCTTTGGAAGAAATAGGAAATTGGAAATGTGTGGATGAGAACTGGCACAGGGAATAATCAAGGGAAGATCTGAGTTTCTCAGGAGATTAATTTTGGTGAAATGCTGTGGTTGAATTGAATTGCAAAATAAATCTGCAATAGCAAAGGTGTGAAAAGTGAAGGAACAAAGAGAAACAGAAGTAAATTCATGGGATGAACTGCAAATGTGATGCTCTAAAACACAGGGAGAGATTTTGGGAAAAGCTTTAAGTACAGCCAGTAGAATTAATGAGGAGAATTTTGATTTAATTAGTGAAATAATGTTGCTTGAAAATGAGCAGAGAAATGTTTTTCAGACAGCTGGAGAAGAAAAATTAAAAGAAAACCAGACACCCCAATAAATCAGTTCCGGTGGCTTGATTTTCAGAAACACCAGCAAAATTGGAAGGAAATATTCAGTAATCTGGCAACTTGGATTAAAAATAATGAAGAGTGAAGGAACCCCATTTGACCATGAACCCAATGTCATAGAAGAGAGCATCAGCAGGAGACACAGACAATTACTTAATTGGAATGCTCCAGGAAGAAGAAACCACATCCATCAGATAAACTGCTGAACCCTTTCTGCCTTTCAGTCAGAATCCAGCTATGAGAAACACGAGGAGAAAGAAACATGGGAAGGGAGGAGAACATGGCAAAGGGCAAGACCCAAAACTCACTGGTCTGGAACCTGGAGTCTCTTTCTAAGCTACGACTCTGGAGCTCGTGGTTTGCAGATGGTAATGCAGTGAGAGCCCAGCTCAGAAACACAGGGCAGGATCTGTAAGTGCCAGAGGAGACACAGGGAGGGAGCACCCAGACACCAACCCCAGCCTGGGGATCAAGGAATGTCCACAGGGAACTGAGGCAGATAACAGAGAAAACTGCAAAATCCTGGCAGGTTGCAGAGTGTCCCTGGGTCCTCCCTGGCATTGAGTCACCCCTGAGCCCCCTGTCCCCCCTCCCTCTGCTGCCTGTAGTGCTGGGAAGGAGGAGGTTGATGATGTGGGACTCACCACATTCAGAACTACAGTGGGGATCTGGGGGCTTCAGTCAGCCCCCAGGAGGGACTTAATGATTTCCACTGGGGAGGAGGGAGGCTCTTTCTGATGTAAGACTGGACAAATTCTACCCTAATTTTTCTTGTTTATCTTCACAAGCGACACGTGACAATGGGAATATTTCACCTTGTGACCCAGCAAGAGTCAAAAGTCTCTCCAAAATCTGCTTTACTGGAACAGCCTGAAATAATATGGCTTGGACAAGTAAGATTAGTTCTTGGACAAGTAAGATTAAATTGTTCTTTTTCTTTTTCCCTTAGAATTGAATAGCACAAAAATCTTTGGGGACAAAAACAAATAATGGGGGCAAAGAAACAATCCAAGTTTTGGACATTGTAAGAACTGGGGAGTTTCTCGGGGAGGAGTTTGTGATCCAGGCAGGACTGGAGACATCTCCAGAGTTTGGTAACTCCTCACAGTTCAGTGACTCACCTCCAACGAAGCTCATCCCCAGCAGCCAGGGCAATTAAAGTGTTCTCAGCCCAGGTTGTGCAAGGCTGTGCTGGAGCAGCAAATTACTGAGCACTGGTCTGAGGGAGCCACAGCGGGACTTCAGCACAAATACCTTTCAAAACAATGAGGGCTTAGAAGCGGGCTGGGTTTCATGGTAATTGGGCTCCTTGGAGAGTGGAAGCAAATAAAAGCAGCAAATACAGCAATGCTCCTTGGCCCAGGCCCAAACTAAGCAAGGAGGACCCATGTAATGACTGAGAGTGTCTCTGCCATGGAACAAGAGGTGGATTGGAAGAACTTTATCAAAGGATGATGAAGGCATGCAAATAGATTTTCACAACAGAAAACAAACGAGTTACTTGTCTAAGGCACTTTAAAACAAAGACAGATGGCAGGAGAGATGTAAGCCTAGGATGGAGAGAACATGGTCAAAGATAATGGAAGTTTAGCACCAGTTTGGCCAGAAATGAACACAGAACTTGGCAAGGCTTGACAGGCTTGTGCTGCAGGGAATATGGATAACAAACAGGACAGAATTCCTACCACCAAACCCCAAACCAAGTCCTAAAATAGAAAGAGGTAAAATATGATGAGATTGCTCAGCTGGCGTAAAATACATGAGTAGACCAGGGAGTTACTTAAAATAATTCCTGTCTATATTCCCCTAGAGCTGCATCTTGAGGAGGATGATTCAACAAAAAGATGAACAGATTTGCACATAAAAGTTAAGCACAATCCTTGTGTACCTGCAGTGTTGAACTTCAGACCTGACCTTCATGACAAGGTATGAAGGAAGCCCAGGAGCCAGGAAGTCACTGACATCCCCTGTTCTGAGGGCTGGAATTTTTCATAGATCAGAGAACCCCAGAGTGGTTTGGGTTGGAAGGAACTTTAAAGATCATCCAGTCCCACCCCCTGCCATGGGCAGGGACACCTCCCACTATCTTGCTCTAAGCCCCATCCAACCTGGCCTTGGACACTTCCAGGGATGGAGCAGCCACAGCAGATCTGGGCAACCTGTGCCAGGGCCTCCTCACTGTCGTAGGGAAGAATTTATCCCTAATGTCCAGTATAAATGTCTCCTCTTTTAGTTTGAAACTGTTCCCCCTTGTCCTGTCACTATCTGCTCATGTAAAAAGTCAATTCTCCTCTTTTTTATATACGCTCTATAAATACTATTTTAAAAAGACCTCAAGATGTTGGTGCTTAAGCTCATTTTAGAATTTCCTAAAATTCAACCAGAACATTTCCAGAGGCCTTGTTGCGAATTCCACCCTGGATGGCTTTTGCCTGTTTCCAAGAAACCAGTGCTGAGGATTTATGCCCACCAACATGCCCAATTCCTTTATTAGGAAGGAATAATGCTCTACTCTGACTCCAAAGGGTATTGGGAAGCATCCAGGGTCAGTCTGGCTCTGTCCCTACCCCTGCCTTGTGCCCCACACTCACCCATTCCGGCACAGGCTCACTACATTATTTAGCAAGTTGCTGGACAGGTAAGACTTTCCCAGGTGGGGGTTGGACATGATGAGGTTCCTCAGAGTGTAACAAGCTGATGTCATGATCTCCCCATAGCTGCTGGTGTTTCCAGACTGGAACGACAGGAGACGGGACACATCTGGGAGCACCTGGTGAGCTAAAGAGGTGGAGGAATGTTCCAATCAACAATTAAACACAACCTGGCACAAGTGAATGATACTATTTGTGTTAACACCAAGCAGTGTTATCACTGCAGGGAGGCACTGGAAGTGTTGGACAGCAATGGCATCATCATCATCAGTGGATTTTTTCAAGACAAAACGAGGGCTGCAGGCCTTTGGAAGGGCCGTGTAGCTGGCCAAGGGTACTCAAGTCCAACTCAGTTCTCAAAACACTGTCACCCTCGTGGTCCTGCAGGTTTGTCACTGTCTGTAAAGCACAGCACTGATGACTGTCCTTGGGGCCAGACAAAATGACTGCTCTGCCCAGTTCTGGAGCTTAGCTAAGTCTTCTTACGGGGCTTACAAGGCAAGCTGGGCAGATCTCACAAAGCTGAAAGCTGGGATCCAGCTGGGGGAAGGACTTACCCATGGTTTTGTGGAGCACAGGATGCCTGGACATGTTGCTCAGCAGAGAGGCCCCGGACCGGACAACCTCAGAGCTGTTGGACTGGAGCAGCCGAGCAATGCGGGGCAACCCCTTCTCCTTCAGCCCAATCAACTGGCTCATGGCATTGGACATCTGAGGGACAGCAGAGATGTCCATGACTTTCAGTGCCAGTGGGAAACAGCTGGCATGATGGTCAGGGCTGGAGGAATGTGACTGTATCATAAAATGAGCACTGTACAATCCTTTCTCTTGCTGCCATAATCCCACTTACTCAGTTTTACCTCTCTTCCCCACAGTTATGGGAGCCTGGAGGAAAGGAGGCTCAGGGGTGACCTTCTGGCTCTCCTCAACTCTCTGACAGGAGGGTGCAGCCAGCAGGGGGTCAGGCTCTGCTCCCAGAGAACAAAGGGACAGGACAAAGGGAAATTATCTCAAGCTGCCCTAGGGGAGGTTTTGATTGGACATTGAGGAAAATTCTTCACCAAAGCAGTTGCCAAGCAGTGGCACAGCTGTCCAGGGCAGTGGTGGAGTCACTATCCCTGGGAATGTTCAAAAAATATGTGGATGGGGCACTTGGGGACATGGGTTAATGGTGAACATGGGTGAATAGTTGGACTTAGTGATATTAGAGGGCTTTTCCAAGCTTAATGATTCCATTATTCTGTGACATTTGAAAAGTCAGACTCTCTTCTGCTGTGATGCAGCTGGTTCTGCTGTTCTCTGGAGTCCCAGTGGAGCAGCTGATCACTTAACTGACATTCCAAAAGCTGGAGAAGTTTTGCTTTCATGTCCATGTTGCCCTTGCCCTTCACAGCCCCCTGGCAGCTCCCTGCCATGCCACAATGAGTTACTGGGAAGCAGGAACAGATAACGGATGCCTTTAAAACAACAGTCTGATGACCAAAAATACCATCTTAGATGTGATCTTGTGCTTGTAAATATAGAAGGTCTTAGGATACAGCCAGGGCAGATGAGTTCAAGTACATCCCCTGAGTAAACTGCCCTTATTGACAGAGCTTAAACTAAACTTCTCAGCTACTATCCCACCAGAAAGGCTGCTGGAGACACATGCCCATCAATATAATCTCATCCCCAAATTCCCTTTCCATCAAATAATAGCAAACTCAGCAACTCCAGCTCCAGCTGTGAGCTGGAACGAGACCCTTGAGGAGAGGAGCCACTTCTGCACATCCAGACAAATTTCAGCCCTTCCATTCCAGGAGGCTGAATTAAGTTGTTCCAGTGCTGCCAGAGCTGGGTTTGGTTCTTTGTCCCTTATGCAATATTGTTGATTGCTGAAATTTTCTTTTCTCTGGAGCACAGAACTCCAGCTCCATTTCTCTGACCAGCTCTACCTACATGTGACAGCCTCTCTCACCTTTTAGTTCGTGTCTCTTCTTAGTTAAATTGCCAAAAGTCAAGGTTCCCAATTATTTAGCATGGAAATTGTTGTGACAAAAGGAGATCAGAGCTGGCAGGTTAATGCCATCCCAGCAGGGAATGCTCCGTATGAGTCACCGTGTCTCTGAGTGGGACACTCCCCACACGTGACACGCCTCTCCTGCCTATGGAATCATTATCTCTTTATCTTCCCATCCATCTTATTTAAATTGGGATTGATGGAGTTACAAACAGACAAGTCAGGGGCTGTCCCAGGGGAGGCAGCCTGTGAGGACGTGCCCAGGGCAGCGACGTGGGCCCACAGAGCTGTGGTTGTGACGTGTCCCTCACAGTGCCACAGCATCACACAGCCCCTGGCACCGCCCCGCTGCTGTGCCCACAGGTCAGGACATCTGTCACAGATATTTTACAAGCAGCTCTGAGGTGTGGACAAGCCACAATCCACAGCACAACCCACCCTGTCATTAGAGCCACCTCCCCTTGGAGCACACACACGGGTGGTGGCTCAGCCCTTCTCCAGCGTCTCATCACATCTGGCTACGGGTGCACATCTGGGCTCACCCTCACTGCTGCCCTGGAGGAGGGTGCCAATACCAGCAGCTGCTGGCAGTGCCACCAACAGACTGGGGAAACCTGGAAACCCAGTGTACAGGTCTAGGACAGATCCTTGGGATGCTAATTGTAGCCCCTCATGAGACCCTGACTTTGGGGTTAATAAATATTCCACTGGATTAAACACTATGGAAAGACTGGCTGTAGTGCCCTGAGGTTTAAGTAGGACACTTTCCTTTTTCATGGCTGAGAAGTGATGGTGATCAGTGACCTTAGAGATCTTCCCAACCTTACTGACTCTCTGATTCCATGGAAGTGCTGACACATTTGGGTGCACACACATGGAGGGGAGGGAAGCTCTTACCAGCCCTCGGCTTGCAGTGAGGTTCTGCAGAGCTCCAGCACAAGCTTCCAGGGTGGCATCCTTCTTGCTCTGATCCATCAGGGATAGGTAGGTGCGGATGGCATCTGAGTGGTAGAGCCAGCTGGGACCTTTGGGTTTGAAATCCTCCTCGGGAAGGGGGACCCCATACCCATCATTCTGTAAAGACATGAGAAACAGGGAGCTCAGATCCCGCTCTTCCCTTGAAGCCCCTGCCTGGGGCTGAACATTGCATTCCCACTCCCTCTGCAGCACATCCTACCTCCATTTTCCCACTCCTGCTGTTGAAGCAGCCTGTGAGAGTTTTGTCCATGTAAACGCTCCGGGCCATGTGATTGAGCTGGGTATATTTGTTGGGAACTTCAGCATCCAGGCGGTAGGAGAGGTTGTGCAGGATGCAGATGCAGTTCTCCACAGACTACATCACCCCCAGAAGAAAAATGCAAACATCACATTAGGTAGAAAACTATGGAGCAGCACCAGAGAGGACATGGTCTGGGTTACAATCAGCTTTTTAGCACCACAGATACTCTTTAGTCTGGTTCAGGGAGTGAGGGATGGGAGGAAAGGAGCTGGAATAGAAATGAAGGAGGGATCTCACTGAGCTGCAGAACCTTGGGAAGTCTCACTTGCCACAGACAAGTTGGCAAACAGGAAAAGAGAGTGTGAGTGCCGGCTGGATCAAACAATGAAATTCCAAATCTTGAAATCTGCCTCTTGCCAGAGATGACTTCCAATGACTCTCTCTGAGTCACAGCTACAGATTAGGTGACACTTTTTACCAAGAACAGGCTTTAAGTCTCTTTTCCCTGGATGTCAGAGTGCCCAGTGGGAAGAGCAAGGGAGAATTTTGGCTGGATACCCATAACCAACGCCAGAACTTGTGGTTACATTTCCAAAGAGCTGAGTTTTGTGTGTGCTGCTGGAAAGGGGCTTCCTGAAACAGCCATCCCCAAAAGAGGGTTTGCTCAATCTGGAGAGAATTCAAAATAACTTTGGTAACTTTGAGGGTTACACCCAAAAGGTGCCTACAAACACTATTTTGTCCAAGGCAAGTGCTATTCACACACAGCCATCAGTCACAGTCAGGGGACTGGCAGAGAGATACCAGCTCCAGGCTTCCTGCTGAACATGGTACCAAGCTGGGGATTATACACTTGAGTTCTGCTGGATGAGGAGATATGGGACATAAAGAGCAAGAGATGGATATTAAGATGCAGAAATAGGGAAAGGAAGGGAAGGGAAGGGAAGGGA
>VZTB01006760.1:351018-394977 GCA_013397245.1 Thryothorus ludovicianus | reverse complement strand
GGAAGGGAAGGGAAGGGAAGGGAAGGGAAGGGAAGGGAAGTATCCTGGGGACTCAGGAGCCAAAGTATTTCACTGTTCCTCTGTGTTTGTTAAAGGAAAATTTTAAAGCCCAGTTCTACTGAGCCCAGAGCCCCCAGGACTTATGACCCTCCAACAGATCCCACTGGGGCTTGGAAGGACAAGAGCAGCCAGAGTCCAGCCACATCTTGTGTTTGTTGGAAAGGGACTTTGAGGCATTCTCAAGGTTGCAATTGTTAACTGTGGAGCTGGACAGCCCAGGGCAGCAGCTGGTACCTTGTCGTCGGGGCGGTTGGAGGCCACGCAGTTCTGGGAGTAAGTCATGACTGAGTCGATCAGGCCAGGGTAATTCCTCATGGTCTGGCGCCCCATGTCTGCAGAGCTCAGGTTCCTGAGGAAGCCATTGAGGAGCATGGCAGGAGACAAGGAGGAGAGAGGGTGAGTTTGGCTCTGTTCTGGCCATGGCTGTCACTGAATTTGGGGATTTTTTGGCAGGTTCAGCAAGGCTGAAGAACTACTCCCATTCTGAAGGCCTTTGGTGGGAGTGCACCAGTATGCAACTCTCTTGTTGCACTTTAGGACTGATTTCACGTGTAACATGTCCTGCAAGGAGCTCTGCACAGAAGACATCCTTTTAGGGACAGTCACCAGCAGGAGGTTGCCACAGAGGCACTCTATGTGCCACACACAGACACTGTTTCCTGAGAGGAGTTTCCAAAGGGAAGACTGGCTAAAGACCATCTGGGGTTGTTGTGATCATCAGGAAGGTGCACAGGGTTGTAAGCACAGACCTACCCATGGTCAGAGGCAAGGTCTGTGTGGGAAATTGGGTGGAAATGCTGGCTCTGGCCAGAGGGACTGACCCATCTGTGAAGTCGAAATGGGTTCCTGGACACTGATGGCGGTCAGGACAGGGGATTTTTTCCAGTAACAGGATATGGGTTTTGTTTCTGTTCTGTTTTTTTTTTTTTTCCCCCTATTTTATTGCCTTATAGCTTGCAAATGAAAAACAAAGAGAGGTTAGCAGTGGTTGTAAGATATTCACTGCAGGCACTCCAGAACTGGATCTGATGTTCACTGTGATTTGCAGCCTTCTCATTAACATGGATTCATCTGCAATCCAAAAATGCTTGAGCAGCAATGGCTTGGGCCCAGGGCAAACCCAGGGCTGTTCTCATCCCTGTTTTCTGATGGGGCAGGCCAGTCCTGGCTCAGCCCTTGGAGCAGGGGCTCTGGATCCAACTCCCAGCTTCCCTCACTCTCCCTGCTCCCCAGTCCTGCTCCCTCAGGCATCTGGAGCTCCCTTGCTGACCTGCAGCTGCCAGTCTTCCTTGGGGTGCTGGGCACCGCTGCCACAGGCTGGGATCAGTCTCAGGAGGCAGAGCCTACCTTCAGTTACACTCCATAGGATTTTACAAGCTGTTGCCATTGTTTTTCCCTCATTTTAATGGGATATTTTATGGTGTTGTTAGGCTGGGATGGCCTTAAAGCAGAGAAGCTCATACCCACGGTACCCCACACCTCCTGAGCCACAGCTGCTTGGGGGAGCTGCCTTCCAGGACAGAGAAGGAGGGAGCAGCACTCCCTATCTCCCAGACACGGTTCCCAGCCACAGAAGACGATGGTATCAGGTCTCCATAGGCCCTGCCATGATCAGCCTCTGGTTTCATAAGCAGCTCCAGCTCCTGCGAGCTGCATGTCTGTGAAGGGTGCGGCTGGCGCTGCCTCCCTCGGGGAGAGCTTCCTTTGATGAAAGCACCTCATTATACAGGGCAGGTTTTTTGCCCCACTTGTTCCCATTGAGACAAGGAGCTCACAACCAAGTGGAGGAGGAAGGTAGGAGAAACAGCAAGTCAGGACGAAGATCCTCTACAAAAGGGCTCTGGCTTCCCGTGAACAAAATAAACTACTCTGGGCTCAGTCTGCACCTCCTGTTTCGTAGCTGAGTGTCCTGATGCCTAGGAAAGTCCAGGACAATGGGACTACTTTGGGCTATAACATTACCAAAAGAAGTGGGAAAATGCCTGTTTTCCCCACATGAAGAATTCAGTCTTTTTGTCACCTAAACTCTAAACCAGTTTGTTCTGTTTTTTTTTTTTTTCCCTCTGAAGGCAAAATATGTCCAGTTCCCTGGTCTGGGCTAAACACTGATGGGTTTCAGTACTGCATGCACAAAACTACTTACATATTTTTTGAGAAGAGACTTAGCAAGAACAAAATTAATAAAAATAAAAAGCAACTAGAAAAGTATTTTATACGTAATTTTTTTTTTTTGCATCTTCTCTTTGTCAGGAAAACTTTCTCAAGGAGAATTTTTCATTAACACAATTGCAATGAGCATGAATTCAGCTCATTTGTAAGAGGATTTAGATGGCTTCAGCTTTTGCCCACAGACACAAGCTGCAGTCAGTCCCTGCCTGGTGACTCACCTCAAACACCCTGTGGCATTGAAGAACACTTCTGGGTCGATAATTTCCCGTGTCCTGTTGCAGCCTCCATCAGACCAGCCCGAGAAAGGGATGATAACACAGTCTGTCAGCACAGGTAGAGCCTCCTGTATCAACTCTTCTTTTAGTTCATCAGTGGAGGAGAGGTTCCAGAGAAGTCCTAGGAAGGAGGTGGGACACAAGCTCAAGCACAGGGTCATGCACATTAGGTGCTTTGTTTAGGTCAGGGTGATTCCAGCACCAAAATTCTTCTTCCCTTCACCCCTCTGAGCTGAGGGTGCAGACACTGCCTGAAACCCCGGTCTCTGTTTACACCTATGGGAGACAGGTAGAATGGGTCCACATGGAGGTGGTATTTAAGCATCCTCCCTCTCCCCAGAATTGTTGTTTATTGCTATTAGGTTGCAGAGAACAGCATCTCTCCAGAGATCTTGGAATGTCTTGCATGTAAAACTTGGGATACAGCTGAGGGTGACCTGCACCAAAAACCTGCCATCAATTCTTCAGGCAAAGGTGAGGCACCATTGAGCCTCAGCATCCCAGCCAACCCTACTGAGATTGGCAGCTCCCTTGGCCATCCCTGGGAACAGTACAGAGGCCAGGGTGCAGGGAGGTGTGAGAATGGTAGGGTGACCATAACTTGGAGGGTGCCTGCTGGGGCAGGTGCTTCCCCAGCAGGCACTTAGGAAATGAGAAACCCTTATGGAACATAGAAGGGCCAGGACCTCCTCTGCTTTCTGATTTAGGTCACCCTCTGGTGCAAGAGGAACAGAAAACCCCATCTCTGTGCTAGGGTAGCACCAGGACTTCAGGCAAGGGGAGCCCGGGTTCTGCCGGGGCTGAGCAGACTCAGGGTACCTGTGAGCTGTTTCTGAATTTCAGTGTTCCCTGTCCTGCGGAGGAGGCTCACACACTCCCTGATCCCATTCTGCCGCCGGGTTTCGATCTTGTTGGTGGGGTTCTTGAACACCAGGTTCCGAAGGGCTCCAGCTGCTGCCCGCTGCACATTCTGGTTCTGGCTGCGGAGCAGCTCCACGAGCTTGGCAATGCCCCCCAACCGATAAACCTGGCCAGGAGAGACATGGGACAGACATGGGACATGAGCATGGAGCACTGGGAGAGACACGGGACAGACACAGCACAGACACCTGCCATGAGCATGGTACCAGGACAGACACAGGCCATCAGCACAGAGCACAGGACACTGCTGGGACAGGGACACTCAAAACTGCCCCAGCAGTGCCAGGGGTCAGGCAGCCCATCCTGGGGGAGCTGGAGAAGAAGAGCTGCCAGGGAACGAGGGCCAGAGATGACAAGTCTAGCTCAGGCCATAGATCATGAGCTCAAACTCCTGGCCTGGAGTTTGGAGCCAAAAGCTTAAACTGCAGGAGTGGCTGTCTGTAAGTAATGGCCATGAACAGAGTCCTTTGCCAATGGAAATGTGCTTCTGCAAACTTTCACCCACCTCCACAGTTTGCACCGATTGTAAATGCTGCCCTGACTATGTGCAGAGGCCATTTATAGCCATCTAATGACATGCTGTGGTCATTTATCTGCATCCTGAGATCATAGGCTGAGCTCAGAGGCATGGTTATGGCCAGTGTCACCACCCTCGAGGTCAGCCAGAGGCAGCAGAGAGAGCCCAGGCCTGCAGGACATCACATGGAGCTTTGAAGGCAAATCCCTGCAGCTGAGCTCTCCAAATGCTGAGTGTTCCTGCTGTGGGATGTGCTCTGCACCAGCCATGATCCCACCCAGAGCCCATCCTTGCACAAACACCCCCTTGGCTGAGGTTTGCTGACAATGGACAATGAATGAGCACCTTTTGGGAGGGAAGGAAAACAAGTGTGTGCTGGGGTGAGTCACCGACCTGCTCTGGCACATCTTTCTGGGAAGGATGGGATGGCCCAGAGCTCAGAGAGGGTTTGCAACGGTAACAAAGGGTGTGGCCACCCCACAATTGGCCACCTAAATGTGGGCTGGGCACCTGCCCTCATCCAGGTGCAGCCAGGGCACAGGGACACAGTCCCACACTGGGCCAGCACTTGCAGCTCCACCATTGTGCCAGGACAGGGAAAGCCACCTCTAAAGGGTTGGCATCTCTGCAGATCCAGGGTGGGGATAAATTTAGGTGACATCCTTGCTGCAGCAGATCCATCCTTCAGGCTGCCTCCTTTGCTGCATGTTGGCAAAGGATTTGAGAAGTGAGAGCATAGAAAAATAACTCGTGCTATAAGAAGGGCTTCTCTGTGGTCAAGCATCACAGAATCACAGAAGGGTTTGGGTGAGAAAAGACTTTAAAACTCATCTTGTCCCACCCCCTGCCATGGCCAAGGACACCTTCCACTATTCCAGGGCGCTCCAAGTGCTGCCTAGCCAGGCTATGGACACTCACAGGATGAGGCAGCCACCACTACGGATGTGCAAAATTATTTTTGTACATGATTACCAATTAACCCATTGGCTCAAGTGGCTGAAATAATCTGGAAAAGGGCTGTGAAAAAGGCTGCAAAAGGCTGCAGGGTCACTGACCAATGCCCTGCAAAGGTCAAAGTGGGCCTTAAAGCAGCTTTGTCTGGCTCTGACTCTGCAGCTCTGAGGTAGTGAAAGACTGATGTGGAACTGGGTGAAAGATTGATGTGGAGCTGGGTGCTGTTGCCCTCAGGAGAGGACACTGGATGGCAGCTTCCACACTGTCAAACCCCATTACCCACAGTTTCCTCTGCTACCCAGGAACTATTTCCAGGCATTAAATTCTGACCAACTGCTGTTGTGAGAAAGTGGCCATTAATGGCTGAAAAATCTACTTAATTAATACCTGACTGATGAGGTATAAAGCACCCTCATGAAAACCAAGGGAACTTTGGATCCTTGGCTCAATGGAAAACCAGTCCCATCCCCCTCTTGTGCCATCAGCCCAGATGTGGCAGTAGAGCATTGGAGGAGTCTGCTTACCTCTTGCTTGGCAGACTCATCCTGGAAGCAGGTGTGCTGCAGGTAGTAAGCCCCCATGGCCTGGTACTTGTCATCAGAGGAGCACAGGAGCTGGATTGCCTTCTGGATGGTCATGGAGCCAGCATCAATCTCATCACCACAGATCCTGTGTCAAAGAGAAATACAGAACTGGGTGAGTGCTCAGCCAAGACAGCTATGTCAGCACTGAAAGTTATTGGGAAGGTATCAAAGACAAAATATTATCACATTGCCGCATAGACCACACAGTGCACCTCTAGAGGATTTCTCTGTCTTAAAAAAAGAGATGGTAAAAGATGGAAAAGACACAATGAAGAGCACTAAAGGTGACAAATTCCAGATCCAGTCTATCTACAAGCAAAGGAGACAGAAAATGAAAGCTGGTTTGAGGTGGATGACTGATCATGCCCAAAGTGGAAGCTTAATGAACAGAGATCCAGTTTACTGTTCCCCAAATAAAGGAGTGAGTGGACAGGAGTGAAACCATCTGCCAGGTCGTGAGGACAAGGTAACACAGGCAGATGGTTTTCCCACAGCCTGGGATCCTTTGATGTGGAAGGTGGTGGAAGCAGAAATGTGAGATCTGTTGATGGTCTTGGGAAGCTCAAGCAGATCTTCAGGAAAAGACCTGTCTGGAGTGATGGGATGGACAAATAGGCAGTTTATGAAATGCTGATAACAGCTCTGAGACATCCAGCTCCCAGAACGTGTTCACACTGCCTGTCTCCAAGCTCTTATAAAAGCTGACCCTGTCATCAGCCCTGTTAGAGGCATAGAATATGCCTGCAACTCCAGAGGAAGGATATGAATTCCTCTGGCTTGGGGTAGGACTGGAACCTTGGCAGAAACACAAACTTCTGAAGGCTCTTCCACTTGTTTAGAAACATGAAGGTCCTGCTCTTTTTGGCTTGTTCTTATTCAGTACCATCTGTGATGTTTTAACGACAATTAGAAAGAGTCCAAACTTTCAGGGGGGTCTGAACTGCAAAGCTTGTCTGTGCTTCCAGTGACAGAAATTAATGTAATTGAATGTTCCTGTCTCCTCTCAGCACCTTGCAGGCGAATCCTGCAGAGGCTGCACAGAGATCTCAGCTCACGGCAGTCGTGGCTGCATTAATTTGCAAAGTCCAGGACTGAGGAGAGTCAAACCCAAACTCCTGTTTGGTTTCACTGTCAGCAGTAATGGGATACAAATGGGAAAGGCTTCATTAGCAGTGGATGGAATCCAAAAGTGTGAGGGCTTTCCCAGGTCATTGAAGTCATAGCTGTGCTTGGCTGATGATGTCCCCTGGGACTGTGGGGAGTTTTACCTGGACATCAGGAAATCAGTCCCTGGCTGAGCCACATTTATTTATACACATTTTTGCTACGTCATAGAAGGGAGTGACTCTGTAGAGGGCCTGCTCATCTTCAGACAATGCCACAGACCAACAGAACAGGGATTTTTAATAAGTTCTTTAAATGAATCCATTCCATTTGAAGAGTTAAATTTCACCACAAGACAGTAGCAGTTCCAGACGTGGGATGGACAGAGTTGCTTTAACTGTGCCAAAGAAATGTAAAGAATAAAGGTCTGGACAGGACATTTGGTTACCACCAGTAGCATTTATAGTGAGATAAAATATTTATCTTTATGAATCCACAGAGCACAGAGCAGGGAATAATATGCACAATTCCACAAGGAACTTCACACAAAAGACAGAATGAAGGACTCTGATCGCCACTGTCCTCACTGGCATAAAGTTACACCCAGCTTGCATCACACATTCAAGCACCTGTGGAGTCAGTGGAAAGAAATCAGTGCTTCCAAAAACCACCTTGCCTTTGTGTCTTGGACATTTTTCCTAGGAAAAGAAGCCCTGCCCTCTGGAGATATCTCTGCCTCTCTTGGTATGCAGGAATGAGAGACAACAGTCTGGGGTTGGACCTTAAGCATTCATTGTCTAAAGCAGGGTAAACCTCATTTCACTTTCTCCACTGCAATAAAACATCACTTCCTCATAAGACTTCATCAGTTTGAACCTCTATCAAAACCTGGCACCAAGGAACTTCCAATAAACTTGCAACAAGGAGACACAAAACTGGAAAGACAAAGTAAACCAGAAGTTATGGAGCCCCAGAAATCCTTGGGTTGAATCCAAGATGTGATTTTCTCTCAGGTTTTTTTCATGCTCCTGAGATGACTGAGCTGAGAATTGATGGATCCTGCACCAGGGAAGGGATTCTCCTTTGGGAATTAAGACCTGGACTGGAGGTGTGAGAAGAGAGGCAGATTGGTAAAAATACCAGGTCAGTGGTCATGTAATCATAGTGATCTATTTTTCTTTATAATTCTATAATCAGATGCACTTTTTTCTGAGATGATAGCATGTTCACCTGGTCCAGCTGCTTAAGTAAGGCAATTTTCTTCACATTCACTCCACAGAGGGACAAACCCTCCTTCAGCTGGGAAAAACTGGGGATACAGGTGCAGTTCTGTGGATGAAGATGGAGAAGGTTCCCTTGTCCCTGGTGTCTCCTCAGCAGAAGTTCACAGCAGGTCACTAGCCAGGCTCAGTCACACTGCCCAGGAAGCAGCAGGGATTTCTCCTACCTGAGAATAAAATCCCCTTGGCAAAGTCCAGCAATTTTCCTCAGCTGATTGTTCCTCAGTCAGTCAAGGGTATTCCCAACCAGATCCAGACTGTGGGAACAACAACCTGCTTCAAGACAAATTCTTGGACTGAGCCATCTCTAGCCTGGGAAATGGGACTGGTAGGAAGAGCTCCAAAGGTTTTTCTTCCACTAGAAAGAAGCAGACTAGGAAGAGACCTCACAAATCATTCAATGGAGACAAAGAAGATCAGATTTGAATGGAAGGCAAAAAAATACTGAAGAGGATCAATATCAAGAAAAAGGCAATTTCCTTCATGTTTCAAGAGCAGATTATTTTGTGTTAATTCCCATCTAACTTTCTGTTCTGCTTGTTAGGGCTACAAGTCCCAAGCAAGAAGAGAGCCAGAAAACTCTTAACAAATTCCGTTGTTCATTAATAAAATCAGAGCAGAGACTCTCAAAACAGTATTCAGCACATTCCAGCATTCTATCCCAAATAAAAACAAAACAAAATGAAGGTGCCTTTCACTGTACTTGGGTCTGCTTTCACTGCGTGGTTTAGCCCTGAAGAATTAATGTTTTGATATTGATCACCTTTAATTATCCCAAAAGACAAGAGATTGATCAGAAAACACCCACGGTACCTTCCTGACTATTTCAATAACTCCTGTCCTTATCTCTATTCGTAGTACTTCCAGAAAAGCTGAGCTCAGGAGGGAATGGTAGTAGGGGATACACTGTCCTTGAGATTCAGCCACAGCACAGAGATTGCAGCAGCTCAGCTGGGGCCAGCTCAGTGTCACCAGAGCTAAATGTGACACTAAGAAATCCCAAAGGGTTGCCCCAATCTTTACTGCCCCTCCACAGCTGCCACCTGAGGCATCCAAGACCTCTGACAGAGCAACTCTGAGATGTTACAGATTCCCAGGTGCCTGGAGAGACACTCACACATAGTCTCTAATGAGGAGTTTCAGTCTCTTTCTCCACTCCCAGAGAACTCCAAAGGGAAGAGCACCCACATCTCCCAATGGGCCAAAGATAAGTGTGGGTTTGCAGGTGGCCATTAAAGGCTCCTGATCCAGATCAGCAAACCCTCTGCCAGGGACTGTCTGCAGACACCCAGCTCCCCATTGCATGCTCCCAAAGGACAATCCTTCTCCAGGGTGGGTTGAGTCTGGGCTCTCAGCCATGTCTCCAGCTCAGACATCTGGGGTTCCCTGAGATCAGCAAGAGGTGTTGGCTTTGTTAGGGGGTAACTCAGGGACCTATCTCCAAATTCAGCCCTGTTGGCTACTGGGCACCTCAGCTCAGAGAGGGGCATCTTCTGAAGTGGTGTGACCAGCTCAGGCCAGTGCAGGGCCAGGGACACCATGGCCACCACCTTGCCCAGCCCTGTCTGTCCCATGTGGCCCCTGAAGCACAAAGTACAGCAGCTCTAAGCAGAACTAATACAATGTCAGTCCTTGGTGGACACAGCTTTCTTGTACCTCAGGTTCCAGTTGGAGGGGCACAAAGACTTCAAATTTCCTAGGAGAATTAAACATCCCATTGTTACTGCTTCTCATCATTGCTCCCTGATGACCAAACAGGATGTAGAAACTATTATTCTGAGTGGGCATAAACAATATCAATAACATCAATAACATTGCAACATGTAATTTAGCTGAAAGCTGCCTGCTCAGGGTCCTACCCTGTCACCTGGAGCATGCTGCAAGTACCACACAGCAGAGGAAATGGTTAAAAATGGGCAGATATGAGTAGTGTCCATCCATATCTGCTGCTGAAATCACTGGTGCTGCAGCTTCCAGGGTGAAATGCCCCAGCTCTGGGGGATGTCACAAGAGATCAGGAAGGACAAAGGTTCTGTGGAGAAGAGGGAGTCCTGGACACCAAGAAAATTCCTCCAGCTCTACCAGACACCAGAGAGCTGCATTTTGGCAAAAAGTAAGTGCTGGTCATTGAGAGCAGCCTTTGGGCAGGAGCCACTGGAACAGCTCTGAATGTCTGAGCCCAGGCCAGAGGTGCTGAGCTTGGAAATGTTGATCCAGATACAACAATGGTTACCAAGGCTCAAGTCTCTGAGTGGTTATAGAGAAATATGTCTGGAATCCCAGAATCCCAGAATCACCGATGTTGGAAAAGACCTCTGAGACCATACGGTCCACCTATGGTGAATCCTCACTTTGTCACCCAGCCCAGAGCATTTGGTGCCACATCCAGGTGTTCCTTGGGCACCTCTAGGGATGGGGACTCCACCACCTCCCTGAGCAGCCTCTTCCCATGTTTAACAGCCCCTTTTGTGAAGAAATTCTTCATGGAAGAATGGAATGGACATGAGAAGGTCCCTCTCTGCTCACTGAGGCAGGATCATGACAACAGGGTTGGTAGAGGAGAATAAACTGCATGAGGAATTTTCAATAGTGTTCAACCTCCTGATCTGGTAAACAGTGCAGAATTCAAGATTTCATCACCAGTAAGTAAGCCCCTGTGTCGTGATTTAATTTATCAGAGAATCACAGAATGGCTTTTCCTGCCTATCAGGCAGCTGGAAGAAAGGGCCTTTGGTCAGAGTTGCTGCTGTAATGGGGAGGACTCTGAGGGATATCAGTTATCAGAGGCAGCTCTTCCCTGTCTCACCAGCCAAAGCCAGTTCAATAAATAACAGCAATCACATGATCAAGAAGAGTTGCAGAAATTAAATAACTTTGTCACCAAATGCAGAAGAACTGCTCAGCACAGGCAGTTTGACAGTTCTTGCACACTCAGAATTTTGATACCTGCACACCAGTTGTGCCACCTGAGAATACTCAGGGACCCATTTTTCCCCTCACACCATCCAGGGAGACCAGATCCACAACAGAGGATCCCTGAGAAGTGCCACTCTGGAGTCAGTACTGACATTGTTCATGGGCATTACAGAGTTTTATATCACAGAGAGACCCAGTGAATCACAGGTCCCACTGCAATCCCTCTCACAGCAATGGAAATCACCCCATGGATCTCCTCAGATCACCTCATGGATCACCTCAGAAAGCACAGAAAACATCCAGCCCTTCCCTGCCTCTTGCAGGCTGTTTGCAAACCTGCAGACAAGACATCCAACACAGCCCAAAACAGGAGATCTGCAGCACAAAAATTGAACACAGAATTTTCTGTGTCGCAAAGGCACAAACTCCACCTGGAGAATGACCAGAATGGAAGGACAGAGCCTCAAACTGGGAACTGGCAGCAGCTGTGACCCAGCTGAGCCCTGTCCCTGCATGTAGAGGTTAATAATGGGGTACCTAGAAGCAAAGCACTCTTTACTCAACATCAGGGAAGCCAAGGGAAGATTGAAATCTCCAGGTGGAGAATTCTCCAGACACAACAGCCCTACACAGCAAGGAGAGCCCAGACATGTTCCTGACCTGCCTCAGAAGCCCCTTCCCAACAAGAGCACACTGAGAGCAAAGCCAACAGTGCCCTGCAAGACACTTCTGAGGGCTACGAGTCATCTAAAAGAGTCATTTTTCCAAAGAGGACCACTCCTTTGTATGTCTCCAAAGCTTTAAGGACAGCTGCCCTCAACCTCCTCTTCTCTGAGCGCCGCTCCTGTGCCAGGTGCCCCCTGCACCAGACCAGCTCTGCAGAGCGTCAGGCAGAGCAGAGGCTGTGCCACAGCCACATCAGATTCACCCAGGGGACACAGCCCCAGCTCAGCCCACAACTCAAATGCCAACTTGGAGCTCGACTTGGAGCCCGAGGTTTCCACAATAGAACCAGTTCTGCCAGATGAGCCATGCCCCAAGCCAGGAGTGTGTAAATGGAGCCACGCCCTAAACAAGGGCAGCCAGAGCTGGAGAGGATCCCTCTCACAACAGCAGCTCTTTTCTCAGAAAATGCCATGACCAAGACTCCGACTGTGGCTTTGGCCAGAGCCTGCGAAATTGCTCCAAAGATGTGTCCTCCCTAGGAGAAGGCAGCTGCAGCTGTGAGTTCAGGCATCCTGCCATCCCTCCCACTGCACTTTTCTGCTCTTCAGTGAGAAATTCCCTAGAACCAGTCACTTTCAGTTTGTGTAACATCTCTGGCTCCTGTTCCAGAGGATTTACAGAGCTGCTGACAGCAGCAAGCCAAGGCCACCAGTGCTCTGGGCTGGCCAGACATGAAGTAACTGGGCACATGGGCAGCCAAGGGTTCATGATAACATTCTAATGGGGCAGTGACGTTTCTTGGCATTCATGCCCTAGGACACACCCTCCTACTCAATCCCAAAGCAGGGAGGCTTAGCCAGAGTAACCTGGGACATTCAGATGTGGAAAAAGGCATGGCTTGGCTCACACTGCTGACAGGGAAGAGGATCTTCTCAGTATCTCCAGCATTCTTTGGGGCAACAGTTTCAGGCCTTTGGTGGGAGCTGTGACAGTCTATGAGCTCTGGTAAACAGTCTCACACTTATCCCGTGGCAGGAAATTTCTCCTTGGGACCAAGGACACCAGGAATGAGTTTGGGAGCTTTTAGGGTTTGTGTGACCCTCTGTTACACAGTTCTGAGAGCTTCTGGGCTGGTGCAGAGCAAGTCCTGTATGATGATACAGCAGCCCTTGGGACTCCTGTGGAAGCTGCAGCCCCTCCTTCTCCAGCTTTCACTGCAGTTCAAAACATGCAAACCATGGTCTTCCAAGGCTTCCAAGACTATAGTTTGTGCAGACCAAGTCTCTCCCAAGATTGCAACAGAACATGGTTGGTGGTCCAGGATGGAGGTAGCACAGGGCAGTGGGGCAGTGTTCAGTCACCACCTAAACCAGGTGATTGTTGTGGGAGCTCTGCTGCATTCACAGGTACATCCTTGGGAGGGTCTGAGCTCACTGCTGTGTTTTACATGCCCTGTGCTTGTAGGCAGCATCTGCAAGAGGGGATCTGATGCTCAAACACGATCGACCATCCTCCATCCTTACATATTTCCTACTCTGTTTTTCTGATTTTTCAGTTTTTCTAATACACTTTCTAACTTAATGTTTTTCATAGTTCATAACTCTTTCTCACACATGGGTGTTATAAATAGAAATATGTTTTTGTTAAGACAAAGTTGTTTACATACTTTCTCTTAGTGTGAAAAAACAACTGATAGGCAGTTGTCTTGACCAACAGGATGAGAGAGGTGTCAACCTTCTCCTCCAATCCCTGGTCTGTGTGGAAATACTATAAATTTAGAGTCAGATGTTGTAATAAATAGTTTTTAATCTTCTTCACCCAAGAGTGTCCGTGTGTGTCCTTACATGTCCAACAACAACACTACCCCAAATGGGACTGGATGGTCTGGACAGGAAGGAATTGAACAGCTTCCACTGGCTCCTCTTTCCTGATTAGTCAGTTTATTGCAATTAAGATATTAATTTCAATTCCTGACTCATGTTTCTTCTGGAACCAAAATCAGGCCTTTTGGGCAAATGAAGCAGGGGCTGGGTCAAGAGAAGAGAGGGAAACACCACTGTTTAGCAGGCTCTCAGCTCTGCTCTGAGTCAGACACTCAGGAACTGACTCCTTCCAAGACACCTTTTTTTGGGGTAAGTTTTCTGCCAGACTAAAGCAGCAAGACAACCAAGAGAGACACCGTGACTGCACACCAGGCCTTCTGTTCTTCATCTCCCCATCCTCTATCATTGTGGATTAATGCCACCACTGACACGGAGGGATTGTGTTGCCCAGTATGACAGAACTACAGCAGAGATATCTGCACCAAGCCAGTTCTATCAGTTCCCCTCCACAGCCCAGGAAAAGAAATAAAGCCCTTAGGAGTGACTCATGTGCCCCACTTTGTGCGGGATGCACTGGTTAGGGCTCTCCAGAGGCTGTAGGGCAGCTCAGGTGCCTGGCTCTGGTGGACAGAGCTACCCAGCACTGCCCACACACCCTCAGGGTCACAGCACTTACTTGGAGCCGGACTGGGCCTGTCCATAGACCCCGTCCTGTTTGCAGCTCATCATGGGCTGGGCATAGACTACGTCGGGCTTGTTGCTCGAGGGGCAGGACAGGGCCCGCGCTGGCATTTTTTTAGCGGTCCTGCTGGTTCCCTGCTGGGTGCTGCAGCTGCTGTAGATGCTCTGGCGGTTGAGGGTGGCCTTGTGCTCGGCCCGGCCGCCGCCGTGGGCCTTGCGCAGGGTGCCGCGGGGCGGCTCGCAGTAGAGGTCGGGCTCGCTGCGGCTGCTCTTGATGTTCTGCACGAAGCAGTAGTCGCTGCCGGCCCGGGGGCTGCACGGGGCCTTGCTGTGGGCCCGGCTCGCCCAGCCCTCCATCTGGCTGTAGGAGCTGTAGCGCCGGCTCTCCGCGTCCCGCTTCAGCGTCCCGTTGTACAGCTGCCAAACACCAAACACAGCAGGTTAGGGCTGAGCTGCAGCTCGGCACCGCCAGGCCCACTCTGGATGGCTCTTGCTGCTTTCCTGGGCCTCTCAAGCATTTTCATGCCCAAAATTTATGGGAGGTTATCCAACCTGCAGCCCTTACAAAGGAGCCAAACCCCACCTGGATATCAGGGACACTGAGGGATCAGGATGTGGGATCCAGGGACTTTAAAGTAGAACTGAAAGCTGAAATTAGAGACAATAGTCTAAGTCTAATAGTCTAATTTCTAAGATAGAGACTTTCTCTATCTGACAATAGAGAAAGTGCTTTATTCCCAACACACAGAGTCTAACCCACCCTGTAACTTCAGGAGCTCACTGCACATCACTCATCATCATGGAGCTTAACGCCCCATTCTCACCTTCCAGCAGTGCCTGCATTTATTTTTAATTTCCTTAAGCTTTTTTCTTCCCCTCCCATCTATTAGTTCCTTAGAAAGGGAGTAAAGGGAGTGAAAAATGAGTAAGAAGGGATTCTTGAATCAAACTTGTGCCAAGAAACAAGTGGAGACAATGAATATCTGCTTATGAGTTACAAGGCGTGTAGTATCTGCTCAGATAATGGGATGCTCTGGGAACAAAGGGGAATGTGCAATAAAATCTGAGATGAGTAAGACAGGAAGTAAAAAAAGAAAACATAAAAGATGGTAAAATAAACCATCTACAATTAGCAAAACAAAAAGATGGCTTTAGCTGCCCTGCTGTCAGTTCAAAATGCCTTCATCACTTCACTAGAAGTCCTCCAGATTTGCATCAAGTTTACCACACCAGGATTCAATTCAATCTTCTTCTGCAATGCTAAACCTTTCGAGATGTCAGTGCTGGCTTGTAGGAGCCTGCAGGGTTATGTCCAAATGAGAGACAACTCATTCAGGTATGTACTCCAGAAAGGAAAAGAAATTAAACTGTTTTAGTGCTTTTTGCCCCGTGATGCTGAATTTGTGCTCTGCATCCCCTCAGTAGTCTGGCAAGGAGATCTCCAAGACATACAGCAAACAGGAATAAAAAGAACTAAGGAATAAAACTGCCTGCCCCATCCCCCTTTGATTATTCTGGGAAAGCTCATCCATGGTCTCCTGTTGGATCAAAGTGGTTTTTTCTCATCCAACCTTTTTGCAAAGGCCATCCAAGGGTCCCTTTTGCTGGGAGAGAAAAGCCAACACTGGCTTCTAGTCATTTCCTTGGAACTGTGAAAATTCTGGTGTAATAGCTTATGTCATTGAAAAAAAATATAAAAAATATCTGTATTTCCTAACCTAGAAACACTCCATGACAGAGAAATGGGAATCCTCTGCCGGCCCACCCCGAGTCCCTCAGCCTTAATTCTATCCTAGCCCCACCACACTCAGCATCATTCCTGCCTCCAACACTCTGCAGAATTGTCATTATGTTAATTAATTAAGCCAAATATTTCCATTAACAAACTGATCTTCAGGAATGCAGGGAATCCTCTCGGTTGTGTCCCAGAGAGTTACAGAGGTAACAGCTGAAGCTCTTCCCAAGGGGCTTCCTGGCACCACCTGGTGAGACTAAGCCCTTTAGTCTAAGTCTGCTGATGCCCAGATCACTGTAATTTAAGTAGTTTTCAAACTTTCAGATGTGCATCTAAACAGGTGAATTGCTGCAAGGGACAAAAGGGGAGCAGATTCTCTCCATGTCTTCCCCAGAGGACACAGAACAAACCTGGTGCTGAGTGGGGCAGGGGCAGATTCAGAACCTCCTGCAGAGCTCCCGGGGTTTGGAAGGACAGGTTGCAAAGAAGAAGAGCCAGGGTGAGGCTCAGACAGTAGAATGTAATGAGTCTTGGGGACCCTCTGGCAGTGGGACAAGCCCTCTGCTGCCCAGGTTAAAATCCAGGATGGCCACATACACAGGCTCTCTCCATCCCAGGTTTGCTTGGGATGCAGCACACATGCAGCAGCGGCAAAGTGACCTTCCATGAAGTCATGATCTACCATATATATCCTTCTGAGGTGATACCATCCTCATTTCAATTCATTTTCCTGGATTCAGAAACCCTAGGGACAGCAAGGGATGGACAGGGCTGAAGTGGGAAGGTGCAGGGTGGACTTTGTGCTCGGAGGAGCCGCTGGCAGCGGCTACATGACAGAGAGTAGCCTGTTAAATGTGAGCCCTTCTGGTTTTCTTTATGAGTCAGTTTAAGCTGGGATTATTCTGTAGGGCTGTCAGAAGCTTGGCAGAGCTGTGGAGCCCCTGGGCATGTGCTGCAACCGACTCAGGGAAGCCTGGAAGAGGAACTTTTTGTTTATCTAAAGTTGGATTTGATCTGCAGTGCACTCAGTGAGGGGAGGGGGGAGTGCATCTCTGGTTACTGAGACAGAACCATGGGTTCTAGATTTCCTGCTGGGTTTTAGAGTGGCTGTAGTATTGTCCTCCCCTTGGCAGCCCCGAGATGGGTGAAGCTGTTTGCAAAGACACCTTTCTGCAACACAGGAGCCCTGGGCTGCAAGTCCAAGCAGGTCCCAGCAGGGCGGGGAAGCCTTTTGCAAACTCATGGGAAAATCATTCCCGTGTGATGTGAAGCTCATTACCAAAGGCAGTCCACGACTTTTATTGCTGATTCTACCAGATGCTTGGCTGAGCCCATTTTAATCTCTTTCAAGTGGCATGGACCTAATTGGTATCTCAGAATTCCTTTTTGCAGCAGGAGCCTGTCCAATGGCTCCAGATCGATGAGGATTCTTCTGCCAGCTCCAGCAGACCTCAAAACTTGCCAAAGAGTCTATGAATCCCTGCATGGCTGGGGCTGATCTGATCCCTTCCTTTTCCTGGCAAAGTGCCCTGTCTGTGCCTTAGAGAAGCTTCACCACACTAAAACCTAAATCCCTGTGTTGGATGCTGACCCAGCTAAGTCAGAGACTGGTCACTTCTAGCACTGGAGCAAATGTGGTCAAGGGAATGGAATTCCCTGCAGCCATCAGTGAGACAGGATGTCCAGCAAGGAAGCAGGGAAGCACTCTGTGTCAGGAGAGATGCCATCTCTGATGCTGTCATACAGTCTGTGGTTTAAAGAGCCACCTGACAACATCTCCCAACTTATGCTGATGCCACTCCGTGTGCAGGGAGCTCTCCCTGTGCAGAAGAGCAGCGGTGAAAGCAAAGAATCAATCTCTGGCCTTCAGACCTCATCAGTGCCCAGATTTCCTAATGCTGTGAATTGATCTGCCCACTGCCCATGGATGTGTGCATGGTGTGCCATCCACACTTCTGCCCTTTAGGAGTGTGGGGAAATGTTGGGAAAGACCACTACATTCCTCAGAGTGGGGTAGAAACAGAAGACAGTAATTCTCTCTGCACTCCAGGATTTGGGAAGTATTTTGAAGGGCTCAGGCTGTCACTGAGGCTTCTCCTCACGGGAGCTGAGAAGTCATAGCAGCTTGGAAGGTGTCTCCTTCCAGCAATTTGCACTGGCAGCCCAGAAAATTATCCATGTTCTGGGCTCATCCCCCAGTGTGGGCTGCAGGGAGGGAGGGGATTCTTCCATCTACTCTGC
This sequence comes from Thryothorus ludovicianus, assembly GCA_013397245.1. NCBI lineage: Eukaryota > Metazoa > Chordata > Aves > Passeriformes > Certhiidae > Thryothorus > Thryothorus ludovicianus. Next base: position 377,051 of record VZTB01006760.1, on the reverse strand, counting down.
TCTTGTGACACCCCACCTGGAATACCACTCTGCACAGTTGAGGTGGTCTGAATGTAAGGAGGACACGGAACTGTTGGAGCAAGTCCAGAGAAAGCCACCAAGCTGATAAGAGGACTGGAGCACCTCCTCAGTGGAGACAGGCTGGGACAGCTAGGAATGTTCAGCCTGGAGAAAAGAAGATTGTGTGGAGACCTCACAGCACCTTCCAGGATCTGATGGGGCTAAGAGGGAACATAGAGAGGGTCCTTTCATCAGGAACTGGCGCAACAAGATAAGGGGAATGGCTTTAAATTACCAGAGGGAAATGTCAGATGGTATTTTGGGGAGAAATTTTTCCCTGTGAAGGTCCCTGTGAGCCCCTGGCACATGGTGCCCAGAGCAGCTGTGGCTGCCCCATCCCTGGAAGTGTCCAAGGCCAGGCTGGATGGGGCTTGGAGCAACCTGGGCTAGTGGAAAGTGTCCCTGCCTAGGGAAGGGGGGTGGAATGAGATGATCTTTAGGGTCCTTTCCAACCCAAACCCTTCTGCAATCCTGTGATCCTACAATTCTGATTCCAGCCATTCCATCAGGCACTGGAAGTCCCCTGTGGCTTTAGGATGAAGGAGGCTGCTCAGGAGCAGCCAGGCCACCGACATTCTGAATTTTAGCCTGAACTTCTCCCCACTGTCTGTCTGAGACCAGACCTTGGGAGCTATTCACAGTCAGACAGGGAAGGCAGGGAGGGAGGAAAAGCACTGGAGATGAGCACTGGTGGCACTGGTGCTCCTGTCAGGCCCAGGGAGGAAGTACTTCCCTCCCTGTCTTTAAATTAATGGCCATTTGTGGATCCCCAGTTCTCAGCATGAGACAGGTAAACAAACGTCTCTAAACTCTTATTTCAGCTGGAATAAAACTCGTTCTAGACAGAAAGTCAAAATGGCATTTTCCCAGCCATTAACCATGAGTCCTTTTCTGTTTCTGTTTTTTTTTTTCTTCCATAAACCCTTTTGTTCATCAGGAAAAGTCTCTGTCCTCCCCCTACTTTCCGCAGAAGCTAAAGCGAGGCACAAGGTACACCAGCCCAGGAATGAGGCCTGGATCCAGCTCTGCCTTCCCATGTCAGAGCTCTCTCAGAGAACTGGGTGGTTCTGATTCTGCATCTGAGGACGCCATCAGTTCATTACCTGCCTGGATTTTTTCCCTTGCAATTTGTTTGTTTCTAGAACAGCAGACAGAGAAGTGAGGGCTCCGTATAAACACGTCAGGAGCAGGTTTCTCCCAGGCTGGAGGGCAAAGCACAGGAGATGCAACCTGAGCAGGTCCCACCCTGAGTGCTGGGTGGGGAGAGCTCCTCACGCTCCTTGCGAAACCCTCCGAGTGCTGCTCCCTCCATGGCAGGGAGAAAAATTGCAAAACCAGCAAATACATTGTTTATCTATTTCTGAAATGCTCCTTCCCAGCTCTCCCAAGAGCTGCCTTTCCCTAAGATTTTTCATCTCTTTTTTTCTCATTCAGCTGAGATTTAGGTCTTGCTGATTCCATTTGTTCTGGCCAAGGAAGGCAATGTCCAACTTGCTGTTCCAAAGCCCAAAGCCTCGTGCAAACCTCCCAGGAACACCAGGCTCTAACCAAACAATGATGTGCAGTGACTCTAAACCTTTGTTTTCTCTGGCAAGATCATCCAAACCGTTCTCTTTAGGGGTTCTTCTAAGCTTGGATGTATTGTCTCAAAAAACAACAAATTTTGATCTGAAATCCTTATGGAACAAAGCTCCCACTGACAGTGAGAGGTTTTGTCCAAAGAGGCAAAGGCAGGCAGGGACAACAGTGATCACCTCTTGTTCAGGTAATGCTCTTGAGAGAGAAAGCTCAGCAAGGTCTCCGCAACTCATGGACCACCTGACTGTGGCTGTGGCTTTGCAAAACTGCTGGAGAGACTCCATTTTTGGGGTGAACTGAGCTGTCAGAGACAAGGGTGTGGCTCATGTTGAGGCATTAGCCATGACTGCATTGCTCTAAGTGCCCAGTTCAGCTTCCTTAACCCTTCTCTGGGTTTGTCTGTGTAGATGGTGACCCACTGACCCTCCTGTGGGACCTGAGGTGTTGCTCACACCAGGACACAGTTTCTGAGGCTGGAAGGCTTTGGGAACTGCTGGCCACTCATAGCTCACAGTGGCAGTATCTGTTAAGGGTGACAAATATCTCTAAGGCTCCACAGCACCTGGGTTGAGGTATCACCCTGACACAGAGGGATTTGTAGTCATGGATCCTCCCTTTACTGCAACCCAGTGTGGTATCTGAGCAAAGGAATTCCCAAAGGCTGAACATCATTGAGGACTGTGCCAGCCCCTGACACGTGAGCCAAGGAAATGCTGCAGCCAAGAGCAAACTCACTACCCTCCAAGTGCCTCCAAGTTTCTGGAGTGACCCCACTGGCTCGGTGTTCCTTGCACTGGCAGAGAGAAGGTGCTCACTGGGGACCATGATGCTGCAAACGAGGCACCTCACAAGGGGAATTCACAGAAAAGAATCTGTAATAATGGATGAATCAAAGAGTTTAATCCAAAGTGTTAGAAACAAAGAATTATGGAATCATTAAATTAGGAAAGCCCTCTAAGATCAAAGCTGGGTGGGACAGGACACCTGTAGTGTCACCATCTGAGGCAGTGCCTTAGATTAGAGCACTCCAAGAGCAGTGTCTCAGGTGCAGGTGCTGTGGAGCAATGTCCTGGACATGGATTCCCTGCTGCACCTTTCCAACTCCAGGGGAGTTGAGTTTGAGGGGAGTCAGTCATTCCCCTCAATATTACACTGGGTCACTTCCCTGAAGTGTCTGAGTATGCCTGTGCACCTCCAAAAGACTTTGCCACTTTTCAGACACATTCACAGCATCAGCTCCAGCAATTTTGCCTTCAAAAATAGATTTGCTTTATCTTTGGTTTCATGTCTTATAACCCAGGAATTACAAACAGGAAATATTTTTTAGGAAGCCTAGAACCTGCACAGACTTCAAACAGGTCTGTAGACAAAAGCTGAAGTTATCCTAAGCTGAAGGCTGGTGGTGGATGTGTGGAACCCTTAATACTGTCTGGAAGAAGCAGAATGGAGGAGGCTGCTCAGTGTGGTTGAGGAGTCTGGTGTCTGTTGAGCTTGTTAAGCACATTTAGGCTTGAGGTTATGTGTTCCAAAGTGCCAGTGGCACCTGAGACTGCTTGCCCCTTAGTGCAGTCATCTCCCCTGTGCACTCATCTCCCTGCTCCATCCAGCTCCAGTGGTAGGAGATAGGGATCCAGGGGGGCTGATTCATCCTGACCTGACAGATCTTCCAGATAGAGGAGATGAATCACCTCCCCTACCTCTGTCTTTGTTAGCCAGGGGAGGAGTCAGACAACTTGTCAGGACTAAATGGCTGATTCTCAGATAGACTCAGTTAGGTAAGACAAATTTTGCTGTCAGCCCTTCACAGATCCCAGTCCTTTTTGCTAAAGTAACCCAGATCCTGAAGATCTTTATTAAAAATATTTAGAATTAAAGACTTGCATGACACTTAAATTTGGAGGAAGACCTTCCCTCCTCAGTTAGTACAGAAGAGTCTCTCAGAGAACAAACAGAGCTGCCTAAATCCCCAGTGAACTTGAATGGACTGAACTGTTGTGTCCATGGGACTCTGGTGTCCAAGGGAGATCCTGATCTTCATCACCTTCATCACCACCTTCCAGCTGCTCCCCAGAACACTGACACTGCTGACTGAAACCCCTGGCAGTCAGTGGCATTCCCACCTACCCAGCTGCCACAATGATTGAGAACAAGATCAGGAATTAACAACAGAAAACAATAACCCTCACACCAGCGGCAAGAGCTGCAGTAGCACCTTACCAGCTTGAGCAGAGCTGGGACTTGGCTTTCTCCCTCTTTGACAAAAAAACCCATCTACAAAACCTTAGAATGGCTGAAACAGAGCAATTTTGCTTGAACAAAGCACAGCAAACTCCATTCAGGAATTGTAACAGGCAACTGCAACATATCATCAAAACAAAACCTCCCAATAATTTGAGTTGTGAAGATCAAATGCTCCACCTCCGCCCCAGGAGCTGTCTCAGTTGCACTTTTCTGGTCACCACAAAAACCTTGCCTGGTTACCATGACTGGACCCTCTGCAGGGCTCCACCACTGTCTTAGGGATAGAGACAGGACACCTGGACAGATGGACCTGTCCTCTGACCCATCACAGAATCCCAGAATGATTTGGGTTGGAAGGGTCCTCAAAGTCCACCCAGTTCCAACCCCTGCCACAGGCAGGGATCCCTTTCACTAGCCCAGGTTGCTCCAAGCCCTGTCTAACCTGATCTTGGACACTTCCAGGGATGGGGCAACCACAGCTTCTCTGGGCAACCTGTGCCAGGGCCTCACCTGGCAGGGAAGAATTTCTTCCACCCCTCACAGGGAAGAATATCCCATCTAACTCTGCCCTCTGGCAGTGAAAAGCCATTCTCCCTTGTCCTGTCACTCCATCCCTCGAAAATAATCTCTCTTCATCTTTCTTGTAGCTCCTTCAGGTACTGCAAGGCTACAATACAGTCACCCCAAAGCTTCTCTTCTCCAATCCTGAACAATCCCAGCTCTCCCAGTCTTTCCTCACAGCAGAATTCTCCATCCCCTTGATCAACTTGGTGCCTCCTCTGAACACACTTTTCTCTTCTGGGGACAGAAGCCCCCCTGGATGGGATTTAACCAGCAGAGGAAAGGACACTGAAATGGGTCAACAAACAGGCTGGAAATAAACATTTCAAAGACACTCCAGGGCTCCCAGTTTTCCTACTGAACACCCAGTGATGCAAACTCAGCAAGTGACACCACTGCCTCGAAGCCATCGGGCCATTAGGAAAGACCCAGATAAATCTTTCTGAAGCTGAGGAATGCTGGTGCTCTGAACAAGCAGAGGATTTGGCAACCACCAGGAAAAGCTGCAGCCCTGTCTATGTGTTTGGAGTCACCAAAACTTTTCCTGGTTCAAGCCTTTGATGGCTGACACGGAGATGCTTTACAGTTCCAGGGTTGTTGAAAGGAGCCCTTTGCTTTCCTCATATTCAAATCCCAGATCTGTGAATTGCTCCTTTCTACTTTAGAGCTGATGAAAAGGAGGGAAGAGCAGAACATAAGCCTGAAGTGGAGGGGAAACATGAGCACAAGTTGTCTCAGTGGACTGTGGAATGGTTTGGAGTTATTCCCTATGTACCAGGGGTCTGTCACCAAGGACCAGGAGCTCTGTGGGATGTCCAGACTCACACTGCATAAAGACAGGTACCATCTCACCTGTGCTTTTCCTGGAAATCTGCAATAATTTTTTTGGAAATCACTGTGGAAGAGCTGGACTCCCTTTTTTGCAAGCACAGAGAATATCTGGAAAGGGTGTGCAGTAGAACTGAGGTTGGGAACAGCAGCACAGTTCTAATGCAAATCCCCTGATCTGCATTCCCCAGCCACATTCATGTCATTCACAGCCATGTTTTGGTGCACAGGAACAAAGATGGGAACTCCTGGATGTGCTCGAGACTCAAACTAAGCTGTGATATTCTAAAACCAACTCTGATCTCTCAGGCAGCTTCCAAACTCTTGTGTCACTGGATATCAACCAAATCCAAACTAAATTTTGTCAACTCTAAAATCCCCACAGAAAACAGCTGTGGGATCCTCGATCCTCCTCCTCCACTGCACCGAATCCTTTTCTAAGAGAGCCAGGATCCCTCCAGGATGAGTTTCTAAAGCATTGTGACCTCTCTAACTGACTGTGAGAGGTTCTTTCTGTCCAGGTCACCTCAAACCATGCCACAATTTGCATATCAAGGAGTGTCTTACCGGGTATCCCCAGCTGCTGTTCCCTGTCTGGGTTTTGGCGTAGTAGCTGCCCCGGGATGTCCCGTAGCCATAACCATCAGCTAAACCATCATACATGGAACCTGCAAATGGAAAAGGCATGGTCAGCATGAGAAAGCATTCCCAGGAGAAAGCATTCCCAGCAGGCCCCCTTCAGAGCTCAAAGTTCTTTTCTAACAGCAAGTTTAGTTATGGAAAAGTGACAGTTATAAATCTCAACAGGAACATAAGGAATACAGGCAGCAAAGGGAGCCTTTGTCACTGATGGAAACTCCAGCCCTCACACCAAAGACCCCCTACACCACCTCAAGGTTTGCAGCACAAAAGACCAAGTGCCATAAACCCCAAAGCAGAGGAGCAAAAAGTATCAGAGACGGAGCCAATGTCTGATGTCATGGAATCACAGAATCTCAGAACGGATTGGGTTGGACCTTAAAGCTCATCCAGTTCCACCCCTGCCATGGCAGGGACACCTTTCACTAGCCCAGGTTGCTCCAAGCTCCATCCAACCTGGCCTTGGGCAGTCCCAGGCCTTGGGCAGCTGCAGCTTCTCTGGGAAACCTGTGCCAGGGCCTCTCCACCTCACAAGGAAGAATTCTTTCTCAATATCCCACTAACTCTGCTCTCTGCCAGTGGGAAGCCATTCCCTGTGTCCTGTCCCTGCAGGCCCTTGCAAATAATCTCTCTCTATGTTTCCAATCAGTTCTTTCAGGTGCTGGAAAGCCACAGTTAGGTCATCCCAAAGCTTCTCTTCTCCAGGGCTGAACAATTCAAGTTCTCTCAGCCTTTGCTCACAGGCAAGGAGTTTCTTTCCTCTGATCAACTTAGTGGCCTCCTAGTTGTTGTATGAGAGGAATCTGATGATCATTGTGCTACATGTCTGGCCATGGAAGATTTGTAGTAAATACAATTTCCCTCTCTGAAGGCAAAACCCACCCCTGACCCTTTCACCAGTCCACTCCATGTCTGAATCCTACCAATCCCATCAGCACGAGCAGCCTGAGCAAGGCTTGCTAAAATCAAGCAATGGTCACTAACAAACACCATGGATAAAGGATGATCCAATTTATTTAACAGTTGGGGATCTAAAACAGTCAAATACTACAAAACCTTGTTGCACTCTTTGAATTCCAATCTCATCTCTAAAAGATCACTTTGTGTGTCTATACTTTCTTTTCCTGAAAATGTATAGAGCTCCATCATTATTTTTGGGATGTTAGAAGAGTAAGTGAGACTGGATCCCAGATATGTTTTTTAAAGATGCAAATATCTTGGATCAGGAGGAACTCATCAGCCATTTTTCCTGTTTCTCAGTGCTCTAACCAGAGTTTGGATATACTTGCCCCAGCCCTTCCAACAGCTCTCCCAGCAATCTCTGGCACTGCAACCTTTGGATCCCTCCTAAAAGTATTTTACTCAATGCCACGTTCATCGCTACAAGACAAATAAAGTGAATAATTCTCTTTCCCCAGTGGAATTCCCTTACCCTCCTTTGGATGGTCCATAAGAGTTTAGGGTGATTTAAGTTTCATTTTCAGAAGTCCTCAATAATTGTAGCATCCCAGGTCCCGTTATGAGGAAGTGCAAACTCTACACTCCAATTAACTTCCAGGGGAAGCTCTGAATGTCTAACAAAGTACAAAATCAGGACCTACCTGTCCTAACTTATGCACCTAAACTGGTGGGTAACGTCAGAAATATCCTAATCTCTGTGATTGTTTGATAAGACTCTTCTCCGAGATAAACTGGGTAAGCTCAACCACAAAGGCCCTGGAGCCACTCAGGTCTCCTCCAGCCACTGATCCTTGGAATAAACCTTATTTATTGCCCTGCCTGAGGCACCCAGAACCTGTTATGGTGATTTGGTTTGTGGCTAAAAATTCTTGCATTTTCTCAGGAAGATGATTCCTGTGGATGTGGTGTAAATAATGAGATTTGCTTTCTATTGTCAGCAGGACTGCACCTGGAGAACATCCCTGGATGGAGAACAGGCAATAGCCAGGTCGGCTCCCAGCCCTGCACCTGTGCAGGAAATCACAGAAGCTCCTTTTTCGTAGTCTGGAGACTCGGTGGGCACTGCTCCTCATCCTGATCTCCCCAGCCCCGAGTGCCTCATGCACATAAAGTTGCACAGAACTTGCTGATATGGCAAGGAAGTGGCCATGGAAATGCAACGGGAGATTCAGTCATGTCCTTCACCTTGTGCTCCCTCTCCACCCTGAATTTCCCTTCAACTCCTTATCGGGACATCAGTGTTGGACCTCAGCAGCACCAAGGCAGTGCTGGAAGTGGTGAGTTTGGTCCAGGTGATTCCCCAGGACACAGAGTTATCTGATAACCATGATTCTGAGAACCAAGTTAAAGCTGTTTCATGATAATTTCCTGGGAATTCCTTCTTCAAATCAGCCTCTCATTCTCTGTAAACATCCTGTAACAGCAGGTGTGAGCACCTAGAGCATTTTCCTGAGTAAGCAGCTGTAAAAAGGGGTTTTGTGCCTGACTTCCAGGTCCCTCTGACCAGTCCTGCCTGAGGACCACACTTTTCCTTTCAGGATCTGTTCCTGCCATATACTCTAGACTTTGGGGTTAGAGCAAGGACACACCCAAAATAAGCCAGTTTAGGCACATCTATAACTTTCTTCAATAAATTCACTGCTACATGGCCAAATTCAGGACATCAGGCAGTTGGTTCAAGTTTATGTTCTCCAGCGGTGGAAGGGTTGCCTTCACCTCCCAGAACTCATACGTAAGAGCTTATAAACACATAATTACACAGAACCTCAAATGTTCAAGGCATTTTGAAGTCACCCTGCTGGTTGGAGAAGATGCTTCTCCTGCCACCACTCAACTAGGATTTATTGCTTGGAGAGTTCAGTCTTGAGGCCAGGAAGAATCTGTGGATTTTCTGGTGGAAGTGGCTGAAGAAAAACCTGATCTTTTTTGTGCAGGTTTGGACATTTCTCTGCTTGGTTCATCTTGACAACCAGCTGGGAGCTACATCCCCAGCCCTCAGGGACAGGAATGAGATTCCTCTTTTCAAACACTTCAAAAGTAAAGACCACACGACCTGGTCACAGGTCCTTGGGATTTGGGATAAACCCAGGCAATGAAAAAAACCCATTTGGCCAGGGTGGAAATGCTCTTAGTGGGAGATGCCCCCCTCATGCTTTTTTCCAGCTATGTCCCAGCTGCTGTTACCCAAGCAGCTGTTTAGGTCCCTTGAAGGGTCCATGTGCACCTGGGCAAACACAAAGCCAATTCAAACCACTGTACTCAGAGTAGATAACATAGAACCAAGGAATCACAGAATAACTGAGGTTGGAAAAGTCCTCTAAGATCAAAGAGCCCAACCATTTCCCCAGCACTGTCATGTTCACCACTAACCCATGTCCCAAGTGCCACATCCACGCATCTTTTGAACACTCACAGGGATGGTGACCCTACCACTGCCCTGGGCAGTTGTGCCAGAGCCTGACTACCTTTTCCATGAAGAATTGTTCCCCCCATATCCAACCTGAATATCCCCTTAAGGCCATTTCCTCCTCCTGTCCTTCTTCCCTGGGAGCAGAGCCCGACTCCCCCACAGCTGCCCCCTCCTGTCAGGGAGCTGTGCTGAGTCAGAAGGACCCCCTGAGTGTCGTTTTCTCCAGCATGAGTCCCCCAGCTCTCTCAGCTTTTCCTCATGACAGAGGAACCTCAACAGCTGGGACAGAGCTGGAAAGATGTGGTAGAACCACACAGATGAGGTGCAGTGACCACGTGGGCAGAAAACAACCATGAAGGCTGCTCAGATTCCTCCCTCCCCAAATGATCATTCTCCCATAACATCTTTAAAACTTAGACACTTTAAAATCTCTTTTACCTTCAGTGGGACAACTCATGAGAGTAAAATCCAATTACAGCGGATAAGTAGTGCAAGACCTTTCAGTGCATCTCTGCGAGCCCACCTACACTGCTCCCACTGCCCTCATCCCCTTCTCCCTCCCTGTTATTCATTATTGCAGAGCAAACTGAGGCTGCCATCAAACCCAGTGTAGCTGCTCTTGATGAGTTATTTCCTTTCCTCAAAGGCAACTCTCCTCTCTTGCAGCTGGCAATGATGGCAGGAGGAGAGCTGTGTTCAAAGTGCCATTTTCCCAAAGCCAGCCGGACACACAGAGCCAATGTGGAGATTGTGGAAAAGGATGTCTGTTAATAAATATTAATCTGTGGCAGGGAAAGGCAAGACAAGAACCAGTCACTGGCAGTGCAGGCTTGGCAAGTCAAATCATAAACTATGCACGACTTTAAACAATAAGGATGATTAAACATAGGAAAAACACAGGGAGAGCAGAGGCCTGTGAGAAGCACAAAGCAAAGCCTGGGTGCCTTCTAGGAGAGAAGTGTCAGTGAAATGCCAGACATTGAGATTCCTGTAGGAATGACAAAAGCCCAGTTCTGCCTATTAGCTAATCGTCTTGGGGATTTCTTTGTATCCCAGTAATCCAAGGTTTGTGGAAGAGTAGAACCTTTCACTGAATCACTTCATGGTAGGGTAAGTTACAGAAGTCTTCAATTTTTTATCCCCCAAATCTCCTCTTCAGAGTCCTGATCTCCACCAAAGACAGGTGGAGTCCCATCAGACCTTGGTGGAATTACTCTCCTCTTAGCCGCAGCCAGCACAGAAACTTCTCAATACCAGCTCCACCATAGGACAGTTGGATCTGAGACTCCTTGGATGTGTCTCCTCAGTGACATATCACTGGCAGAACTTCCCTTCAGCCAGAGGACTTTACAGTGCAGAGGTGATGGCTACAAGGAGCTGGTTCAGCTTGGCCTGGCCTTTTCCTCTACCTTGCACTGAAATTAATTTTCCCTGGAAATGTGCATTACTCCCAAATTCAGAGGGACCATCTAGTTTGGTATTGCCAAACTAGAGAAGGACAGATTGGGGAGAAGGACAGATAAGCTCTAGAGCAGAGCCCACAGACCCAACCCTCAAGGAGGACAGACCCCACAGACTCCACAGATCCCACAATCACCCTTGGGAATAGCTGTAGTTGCTGTGCCCCGCTAAGGTCCCACTGGGTTTGGGAGTATTCTGCTGGCAGCAGGTTTCTGCTCACTGTCCCACCTCAGTGCACAACAGTTTGGGCCCAGACTGGTCATCTTGCCCAGGGGGACACAAGATCTCCAAAGTGGCCACAACACCTTAACCTGCTGAACTCCAAATCACCAACTCATTTATGGCTCCATCAACTACTGGGATACTGAGAGAGAGTGTGCCAGCCCCCTAAAGTAACTCCAGTGATGTGATACAACAACCCCACCCTGTGTGTGTGTGAGGGTTCCATGTCCATGTTCCCCATCTTACATACACCAGGACATGTTCCTGCAGCTGGAGGAAGCACTAGGCCCTGCTACAGATCCAGCTCAAACCACAGCTCCAAACACAGCAACAAACTTGGACCTGGCCCAACATCTGCCCAGCCCCACTCTGGGATTGTCTGGGAGCAGAGGGAACAAAGCACTCAGGCACTTGTAAGGGGGCTTTGGGAATTCTCCAGCTTGTACTGCCTCTGAGGAGCATCTCTGAGAAATCCCAGGGGATGTAGGGAGATGAAGCTGAATGAGGGTTTGGACAGGCAGAATCCATGCTTAACAGACCCACATAGCCTCTTTGAAGGAAAAACGAATTTTTCTCATTGGAGTTGCCCACCTGATCTTTGGGGAAGAGCACTAAAATCCAACACCAGAAAGCTGAGCCTGACCCACTCCAACACCAACCAGGAGACAACCCTGGGAACAAACAGTAACTTCTCACCCATCTGGGATTCCATCCAGGAATGCACTGGGATGAATCAGCCCCCGGGAACTTTGCTGGCCAACCACCCCTGGTAGGAACGAGGGGGGGGTGGGCCTGGGCCCCATGCTTGGAGACAACTCCTGGGAGTGGGATGTGACTCAGCTTCCCTGGGACACAGAAACCAGAGCTGCACATCTCCACGCAATTCCCACTCCCAGACATTCCCCAAAGAGTCTGGAGGAGGGGTTTCGCTTGTTGAGCAGAAACAGGCAGTTTGGGAATGTGCTATTTATTTTTTTTCCCTTCACAGAGGTTTCACCTGAGCTCCTCTCCAAGCAGGTTAAAATCCCCCTTTGCCTCCCTTCCTTCCTGCCTATGGATCCCTCTGCCTGCTTCACTCTCCATCTAGAGTCCCTCAGCTCATCCTGAAGTGTATTTTATTTTGTCAGATCTGTCACTGTAACGTCTTAAGCAATAAACCCCCTGGAGGTGGGAGGAGATTTCTGTCTTCCACTTTAGTGGCAGAGGAAAGCTCTCCTTGCCCCGGTCCCCCCTCACCCGTTGGAGTCTGTGTCCACAAAAACAGAGGCAGCAGGGATTTGTTCCTGGAAGAGCCCACCTGCCCTCACTCTGGAGCTGCTCCATCCCCTCTGTTCCAGCAACTGCAATTCCCAGAGCAGGGGTGGGTCCCGTGGAAGCACCACCTCCGGACTTCCCCCAGCAGCCTACAGCCACCCAGCTTCTCTTGCTAATCCAGCCCCAAACATGTCTCTGGACCATGGCAGCTCACAGCACTTGACTCAGCCTCACAGTGCAGCTTGGCAGAGCTGCTGGATAAGAAGGAGGTATTGGAGCCTGGCCCAGCTTACCCAGGACCCCCCTCCATGCTGCTCACTCCAGACTCAGATGAACACTCAGTCCCAGCTCCAGTATTCCAATGGTCCCCAAAATCTCCGGATTTCTTCTCCCTAGTGGACTCAGCCAGGCCAAAGCTCTCTGTGGCTGCCGGAAAAAGCACCTCCAAGAGCCAGGAGGTTTTGCACAGAGGTTTTGCTTGCTGCTGGGGAAAGGTAAACCTCCAGGTCAGCTTTCTTCAGACACAAGGATGGCAAGAAAGAACCATTTGCCAAGCCTTGATCCAGAAAGAAGGGGGCTCCAGTGGGACACTTGGCTGCAGGACTCAGCTGATTCCTTGTTTCGTGGTACACACTCCGTGCACAGAGGTGGAAGGGCCGCCTGGACCCTGATAAGGGCTAAGTGGAGGCGGCTGTGAAACACCCCCCACCAACCAACACCAGGGACACTCCTCCAGACTCATCTTCCTACCACTCCCACCAGGGGTCCCAGAGAGTCCACACTTCTCAGCCTGCAAATGGGAAATGTGTTGAGAGTTCCAGAGGCGAATTCTGAGCTGAGGTTTGTGTCCTGTGTGTGGGCACAGCCTCCTGCTCTGCACCTGCCCAGCACTCAGGAGGCAGCAAAGCCCCAGCCCCTGCCCATGGCAGGGTGGAGGAGGAGCACTTTCAGCTTTGCCCATCCATAGGAGGGGGTGGCAGGGAATTCCAGCCATGGGGGCACTTGCAGAGGAAGGATTTGCAAAACCAGACAGCTACTCCAGCTTTAGAGCCAGGGAAAAATTGGTTATAGCACCACACTGTAATGTCCAAGTGCCTCAGGGGCAGAGCAGCACTCCCAGGGATCAGCTCCAGCCAGGAAGGAGTTGATGCATCCAGCTCTGTCTCCTGTCCTAAACCCTTCCATCCAGTGCAGGAAATCTTGGCATCACCTGCCTAAGGTGACCCAGGAGAGAAGCAGAGCAATCTGTCCCCCCTCCACAAACCCCCCCAAAGCACCCCAGAGCACCAGCCCTGCCCCAGAGGGCCCCCCCTTGCTGCAGGACTTTACCTCGGTTTGAGTGGCCCACGCTCGATGACACTGATGACTTTTGCTTCTGCCTCTTGACGGTCATCATCACCTGCTCCTGGACCCGCTGCTTGCCCGTGCCCTTGGTTTTCAGCTTGTGGTCCGAGGGCAGGGCCAGCGTGGAGCTCGCCTGGTCCTGGAAGCACTCATAGGCCAGCGCTGTTTTCAGCGGGGAGTGGAGCATGGCTGGAGACGGCGGACACAGGGGCTGCACTTCACTCACACGGACAACACAAGGCCACCGAACACTGTCTGTGCTGGGCTTAGTCCCCCAAAGCCCTCCTTGCCATACGTCCCCAGGCCCAGGGTGTCTCAGGGCTGCTGCTCGCAGCTCGGCTCCCCGGCGTGTGAGCAGTCACACCCTCTGCCAGACTGGATATACAGCCCTGCCTGCACACACCCACGCGCTCCCTGCCAGCCCCAGCACCCCCGAGCCACGGCAGGGCAGCTCCCGGCCCCAAACCTGCACCCAGCCCCTGCCCAACCCCTGGGCCAGGGGCACATGGGGGTGCCAGTGGGCAATGGGTGAGTGGGGGGCTCGAGGGCTGGGCATGGGCATCGTCACTGAGAAGGGTCGGAGTGAGGCTCTGTGGGTCTGGGTAGGAAACGGCTGCCAGGGGGCTGGAGCATCTGCCACATGGCTCCTCTTGGGTTCCAGTGCTTCCCTCAGTCCAGACTGCAACAACCCCAGGTGCCAAGAGATGGCCCTGCCTGTAGGAGCAACACTGCCCATAGTACCCATTCAGATCCCAACTCTGCAAGCACAGGTTGCAAATCCACCCTTTCAAGCCCAGGAATGCAGGATTCCTGCAGAACACTGGCTTCAGGGGTTCCCTGGAGAGTCAGGGACCTCTCCCCAGAGGGTATCCCACTTGTCTGAGAGACAGGCCTATGGAGAAATCAGGGCACAGTTGGGGCAATCTTTGCACACAGCTTGGGGTAGCAGGGACAAAAAGGAGAAATTTAGCAAGAATAGGAGATAAAATGGCATGCAAGAAATGACATGCCAGGCTATGAATGGGAGCAGAGAATTCTCCCTCTGCCAAGCCACACTGCAGCAACTCGTTTGCAGAGAACCAAGCACCTCACTGCTGGTGTGACCAGTTTCAGGTCACAGCAAGTGCTGACAAAGCTCCTGCCAAGCCACAGGAGGCTGATACAAGAAAAGAGGAACAGTCCCCATCAGAAGAGAGGCAGAGGAGAGGATGTCTAGGGTAGAGGCTTCCTGAGTGCTCCAGGACCAGGACCTGGATGTTTGTGCCAACACTCAGAAGAGCAGGGCTGTTTGTGCTGCCAGATGGATCAGCTGTGTGAGAAGGGATGTGTGGAATTTCTCTCCAGTGAGAATCAGCAGTGCCTAAGGTCTGACCTGGTGCTTTCACTCCCATCCATCAGGTTTTGTGTTTCCCTAGTGGTTTGTGCCACATTTCCCAGGCTCCTGGGAAAGATGAGGTTCGTGCACTGTCCTATTCCATGCCACAGGATGCTCCTCCCATGAAATCCAAGAGTAGAAAGCCAGGTTTTGTCAATAAGGCACAAGAGTAGAGCAACTGGAGGTTATTTATTTGCCTTTGGTCCCCTCTCCCTATCTTTCTTGACAACTCATGAAAGGATGCAGAGGCTTTACTCTGCTCCATCACCCAACCAGCTGGGACTTTTAGACCATGCCCAGGCAATGCCAGCCTGGAGGAGGATGGGTGCTGCCTAGGGCCAGGCAGGTGATGTCCAGTGGGATGGAATGGACGGATGGAGTGAGTGGGTGCTCTCTTTTCCTGCTGCTCCTGAGCGTTTCACGGGTGGGGATCAGGCCATGCTCTCCCAGAGCAGGCAGAAGCAGTGCAGCAATGCACGGCTGTTGTTTTCCCCTGCCCCACTTGTTTCTCCTGAAAGCTCGATATCGATGCCAAGCGGTGTTTTCGCAAATCAATGACAGGCTGTTAGCGTCAGGTGGCTCCTGCACAACAAAGTGCCAGCTCTAGCAAACCTGTAATGTCACTTGGCCCGGGGCGAGGAACAGCCCTGTCCCTGTCCCCGCAGGAGAGCCGCGTGTTTATCGCATCCCGTCACTGCGCTCTGGCATCTCCCGGTTTCATAACTCACCCAAATTGCTGAGCTGGGCTTCGGAGCTGTGGACAGGGAGCTTAGAGAGGCTTTCAGGAAGCAATGGTTTCTTGGGGCGAGTTTGCACGGTTTAGCCCAAGGGAGGGAATCTCTCGGGATTCTGCAACAGATTCCAAACCTGCATCTGGAAGAGCAAAAGGTGCTTAAACAAAGGTTTTTATTGCAATTCTGTGCCAATTGCGGCTCTGGTATCGGGCTAGGGGCGTCCCTGAGTGGGCCATGGGGATCATCATCATCATCAGCAGCAGCAGCAGCAGCAGCAGCAGCAGCGCTTTCATCCGGCAGCGCCCCAAGCAAATTCCCTGTCTGCCTTTGTGTCTGGAGCTCACGGGCAGAGTGGGCAAGACTGAAAGGGACGTAAACCCCGTGTGGAATTCGGGGTGCGATGGGCAGGGGTCGGAGGTTTAATGAAATCAGTGTCATTAAGGACACGGGCAGGGTCTGGGGGCTCGGGGGTCCCGGCACTTCCCGAGCGCGGCGAGGAGCGCACGGCGAGGCTGTGACTCACGCTCCGCACCCACTCCGGAACACGCCCTGTGCATCTGGGCTCTTCAAAGCATTTTTGTGCGAGTTCCTGGGATTCCTGCCAGCTGCCTGATCGCAATCAAAGCACTCGCTGGCCCAATGCTGCTCCCAGAGAGGCACAGGTTCTCTGTTCAAACTTGTCGGGCGCTCCTGAGCTGGAAGCGTCTGCGGCGCGCTTGAATTCTGCTGGGGGGAATAAATGCCCCCAGCCCTGGTGGCAGGAAGTCCAGCTGTTGGGGCTTACTTCAGCACCGCAGGTTGATCCTTCCTCCGGGCAGGTGGTCGCCAGGACGAGCAGAGGTGTGGATGCTGGCAATTTCTTCTATTTCCCAGGAAAATGCCATTTTCTGAGCAGTGACTCAGCCTTGCCCCAGCATAGCTGAGACTTCCCAGAGCTTGGCAAGGTTTCTGCAGGAGAGAACCTGCTCTTCAGACTTGCACACCTTGGTTTCACTCTGCCTGCCTTGAAAATGTCTCTTTTGTGTGACTGGAAAGCACCATGGGAAGGGGGCAGATGGAGAGCTGAGATCCAACAGAGTAACAGGATACAGCTGGAAGGGAACATGGAGCTGCCACGGTGAGGAAAGCCAGGCAGAAGCCTGCTGAGACTTGTGGCAAGGCTGTTCTTGAGCAAAACCTCCCCTCCACTCTTTTCACATGTGTGGCACTGAGAGATTTTTGGGGTGGTGCTGTGGGAGGACAAGAAGGCAATAATGCCAGGCAGGTCTTGGGCTGGTCCTTGGCAAAGCAGGGACACATCTCCAGCCCCAGAGATCTCCCAGTGTGCATGGGGGCTTCGAAAGAGAGGAAATCCCTGATTTCTTCCTAAAACAAAAGGATGCCTCAGGCAGAGCTGCTGCATCCAGCCAGCTGAAAGCCTGGCTTTTTAAGGGAGATAAAAGATCCGGGAACACCACTGAGGGGTTCCCTGACAGAAACAAGGAATGCGTGAGTTAGGAAGGGGCTGCCCCTCTGCCCAAAGCAGGACTGAACCAAGTCAGGACCCAGTTGCAGGTGTTGTCCACTGGAGGTTTGATGGAGATTCCATAGCCTCTCAGGCCTCTCTCCCAGTATTTGACTGTCCTCATGGTGACTTGTTTTTCAGGTATCTAAAAGGAATTCCCCATGTCCCAGCTTGTTCCAGTTGCCTCTCCCCTCTCCATGCACCTCAGGTGTGACTCCAGCTCCACAGAATCCCAGAATGGATTGATTGACTTGGAACTGACCTCAAAGCTCATCCTGTTCCACCTCCTGCCACAGGCAGGGACACCTTCCACTATTCCAGGTTGCTCCAAGCCCTGTCCAACCAGGCCTTGGACACTGCCAGGGATGGGGCAGCCACAGCCTCTCTGGGCACCCTGAGCCTGGGTCTCTTTACCCTCACAGGGGAGAATGCCTTCCCACTATCCCATCTAACCCTGCCCTCTAGCAGTGGAAAGCCATTCCCCCTTGGGAATGGTCCTGTTCCTCCAGGCCCTTGTACCACATCCCTTTCTAGCTGTCTTGGAGACCCTTTAGGCACTGAGGAAGGAGCTCTAAGGTGGAGCCTTCTCTTCTCCAGGTCTACATCCCCAGTTCTCCCAGCCTGGCTCCAGAGCAGAGGGACTCCAGCCTCTGGGGTATCTCCAGGTCCTCTGGACTTGCTCCATCCTCTCTGTCAACTCCTGTTAATTGGCTGCAGAGAGCTGAAAGAGCTCTCCAAACTCTCCCTTCTCCAATCTGAGCAAACCCAGTTCTCCCAGCCTTTCCTTTGTCTCCTGTTCTCCAGTCCTGACCACCTGGGGCTGAAGGGCAGACCAAGCCCTTGTCCTTGTTGGCTGGACCTCCAGGGGCTCACGTTCTGGGTTCCCTGCCTTTGCTGCCCCTGTTGGTGGCAAGTGGCAGATGTGAAGGACAGGGGGACACCGGGCAGGACAGGGTGGCTCTGGGTTGGAGAGCACCCTTAGAGCTCAGTGCAGGGGCCTGACAGCAGCTCCAGACTCAGCAGCATCGTGGCTGAAGACACAGATTGTCCCCTCTGCCCCTCCCTATGTTTGTTCCCTGAAGAACAAGTCCCACCTCTGCTGAGTAACAGCAGCACAACTCTGAACTGCTCAAAGCTCCAAGGGCTGTGCAGGCCTGACAAAAGGGAAAAAGAGATGTGGTCAGCAGGGGAAAAGGGCTGTGGTCAGCAGGGGAAAAGGGACGTGGTCAGCAGGTCACTCTGGAAACAGGCACCAGGATTGGTTGTGCAGCTGCCAGGGAAGGCCAGGCCCCAGGGAGGTGCCCTGGGAGGAGAGGATGGTGATGGAGCAGGAAGGATCTCTTCTTCCCCTCCAGGACAAGGCCAACCCACTGCGTTTTCATGTCCTTGTGTCCACACCTCACTTGAGGAGCCTCTCCAGAACAGGGCAAGGAGCTGCTGCTCTCTCCCATCTCTTCCCAGTCCTCTCTGCCTGGGCTGTGCCCTTGTCAGGGGGAGCTCTCCCTCCTCTGTCTCTTGTCCCAGTTCTGGGAAGGAGCAGCACTGAGGGGAGATGCTGCACCCAAACTCACCTGGGGACCCTGCTGGCAAAGCCCCTCCTTGCTACAGACCTGGCCCAGCAGCCCAAGGGCAAAGCCTGAAGGTGGAGTTTGAGTCTGGGAGCAAAGGCCCAAACTGAGCCCCAGGACACTGCACAGAGAGCCCAGTTCAGGATCTCTGGAGCTGGCCCTGACCCAGGAACTTCCTTGGTGCCGGTGACACCTCTGTGGCAGGGTGTGACATCCTCGGAAAGGACATGTGGGAGGACATAGTGCAAAGAGGAACTCCTTGTGCTTGTGGCACAGTCAGGGGGTGCAGCCTGTCCTTGGGGCCCAATTACCTGGGATTGCTGCAAGAGCCTTGCCTTGAAAGTGGGCCCTGCTGGGAGGTCAGTGTGGGAGGCTGCTCTGAGTGTCTAGATCAGACGTGTGCCCTGTGCTGGTCCCCCCTCAGGCCTGGGCTGCCTATGGGGACGTGCCAGCCCCTCAGCAGGGCTGTGTCTCCATGACAGGCTGCCAAGTGGCACTGTCACATTTGTGCTGTCACAGGGAGGAGCAGAGCACTGGGATCACGGCTTTGCAGTGACGCCATCTCCAGGCCTAGCCTCCTGTCCTCCTGAATTCCGGGAAGACTTTTCTGCCACTCCCAACACATGTCAGTCCTTGCCAGATGAAAACATTGGGCTGACCCCATGCTTGCAGTGTCCTGGCCCCAGCACTGCCCAGCCCTGCTGCCCACCAGGACGTGCAATGGCAGATGAGTATCACTGAATCCATCCTCTGGAAAAGCAGCTGCTTCAGGACTTTGCCTCTCCACCCTCCTTGATGTCTGCACTGGGAAGGCTCCAATTCCTGCACAGCACCTGATTTGTCCCTGAGGTGGGATGCACCAGGCTATGCTGATGGGGACCTTCTTCCCCCTTCATACATCCTGCTGCGTGCCACTGCAATCCCTGAGGAGCCTCTGCTCCTGTGAGGATCCCTGGAAAAAGGAGGAGAAGATGGTTGAGAAGAGAGCACAGACAGGTTCCCAAGTTACTCCCAGGACCAACTGAGCAGCACCAGAAGGCTCTGGATGCCAAGGGCTGTGAGCATCCCTCTGGGGTCACTCACAAGGTGGGACACACAGGGCAGGGCTGACTCATGGGTCTCATCTTCCAACCCACCCCACTCCAGAGGCCACGGGGTCCTGTGGTGCTGGGGGTAAATCCAAGGAGGAGGGAATGAAGACAGCAGTGGTTGCCAAGTGTGGGACAGAGCTGCTTCTCCCAGGTTTTATTTACTCCCTTAGCACCCAGTGAAGGGAAGGACTTTGGTGATAACAATTTCAGAAGGAAAGGATGAACAGGATAACCTGGAAGCTCATTCTGTTTTGTAAATAACCACTGAAACCCTGTTAAATAAAAACTACTCTGAACCACTCCACAGGTTTATGTAAATCATGTTACTGACACAATTATTGAAGGATATCTTTTATTTTAACATTGAGATCCAGCACCAGAGATTAGAGATCAGATTTGAGGACAATCAGCATGACCTGCAGAGGTTCTCTGTTTCATTCCTTCTTTCCAGGAGAGTCCATCCTAGATTGGCTTTGCAAGGTGGACAAGTATCCACATGATCACCTTCAGACTGAACAGGGTAACAAATTTTCCGAGAGAATTTATGACCTAGCGCCTGAACCATCATCGAGGAACAGTGCTAGAAATGACCAAGGAGCTTCTCTGACATCCAGGGGGGCATCCAAGCATCCAAGTCATCTCTGCACAGCTGGTGCTGATTTTCCAAGTCCCTTTTGCCAGGTCTGTCTTTGAAAAATCCCCTCTGGACTGGAAATGTACTGAAGCACCAGGCTGAACTTCTGCAGTCCTGTTTCTGTGTGTGAGGGGAAGTTGGACTGCTCTGGGAAGTTGAGCACTGCCAGTGCAGCCCCTCTCCCTGTGGCTCCACATTCCAGGGTGTGAGCATGGATACCCCAGGCTGGGACAGCCTGACTGGGCTCCCATCCCTGGCTGGGGGAGCTCAGGGTAGGGCCAGTGTGACCTCCCCTCAGCCTTGCTTTAGGGATTTATTCCACCTCCCAGGCACTTGGCTGAGCTCCTGCTCCACATCCCAGCAGCCCCAGGCACTGCAGAGAGAGCTGGTGACACTCACTGGCAAATCCAAAGGGGAGTCAGAAGCATAAAAGGCATTTGATCCTCAGGCAGGGTCTGATGTTTGACCATGGCACAAAGCTAAGGGGAAGAAGAGGAGGTTTATGCTCCAGAGTGCATCCCTGCCCTCCTGCCACACATCTCTGTTCAGAATGGAGAAGACTGATTAAGTCATCTGTGCAGGAATGTCCCACACAGCCTTCTCCTGGGGTAGGGAAAGCAGGTGGTGCTTGGGCCACACTCAGCTTCCAGGGTACCAAACCCAAGGAAGAATCATCATTGTCAGGGGACCTCTTCCTGTCTTGTGTCTCCTGCAGGATGCAATGAGCTCCACTTGTGTGAACTGTCAGTGCCCTTCAAGTCAGGGAAATCAGGAAAGGCTGGAAGGACACGGGGAGGAACTGAGCCCCAGGCTCAGTGCAAGGCCAGCTCAAGTGACTCCAGTCCTTGCCCCACTGAGTTCTCAGAGAAGATCCCATCCCAAGGCTGTACAGCTCTCATGGGAAAACCTTTGTCCTTATGGACAGTTGGAATCGTCCCTGTTGCAGCTGTTCACAGTGTCACTTGTCCTTTTCCAGAGCACCCTGCAGGACTCAGAGCCTTACCAAGAGGGACAAGGAAACCTATGGGGAATCTCTGAGGAACTTTTGGGGTACCTCTGCTTCCATGCTGGAGTTGCCTCCTCACTCAGCCCTGGGTTTGGTTTCCTCTGGCACCTAAAGTATTCCCTGAGAAGGGAAAAATGGGGGTTTAAACAAATTAACCAACAACTCCATGCACTTAGAGAGAATTTCCATGCACAGACCAGGAGTGAACATTAGCAACCAAAACTGGCCAAGTAGAGCCATTATAAACTCACAGCAGCCAGGGGACTGCAAACTCCCCTGTGAGGGATCTGACACCAAAACAGGGTTGATTCAGGGGCTTAATGTTGCTTCTTGCCATTTCTGCAAACTCAAGGCTCCTACTAGGCAGTGGAAGCTGCCAAGGCTGCAGAAAAGATTCACCCCTCCTATGGCACCAGGGAGAAATTTCTCTGTGCTTTACAGACACTGCAGCTGCTGAGGTTGGACTACACAGTGGTTCCATTAAAATTACCTCATTAGGGACTGCTCTGCTGCTTAGGGGTGGCTGAAAAGGAAATCTTACATTTTTTCTGTAGCTCAAAGTGAGTGCCTCATGTTTCTCCTGCAATCACACCAGGCTGACATTTGTCCAATGTTTGCTCTGGAAAACCAGGGAGGTGGCTTCAGGAGTGATTGAGTAGCAGCTGTCCTAAATGGGTTTTAATCTCTGATTTAACTTGATTTGACAAAATCCAATAAAATTTAGAGCCTTCTGGGAAGAAATGGGGTTTAACAGAAGTTTTCCAGACATTTCTACTCCATATTCCACTTGAGGCCTCATGTCTTGGGAATTTCCTGCCCTTGTGGGGAGCTGAACAAGAGAGGAAAGAGACCCTTGCTGCAGCTCAGCAGCATCTTTGGGAGGAGGGATCCTCCTTGGGAAAAGAAACTGCTTGTTCTTGGCACAACACATGGCATCCAAAGCATTTGCCCTGGCCATGGGAAGGCAAAAAGGACAAATTTGCAACTAGGGCACTTTTTCATCATTGGCCAGAATGAGAAGTCCTGTCCCAGTAGCTGGGACAAGGAAACACTGATCAAGGGGGCCCTCACCCACCCATGGGTGCCCTGAGGGTCTGCCCTGTTCAGAAACACTGGAAGTCATCACAACAAGAGGCACAGAGACTGATCTGGGGTCCTTGGGTCATCCATCATCCATCCATGGATGTGCTCCCAGCCATCCTGCTTAGGGACATCCCTCCTCAGATCAGGCTGTGTCCAAGAATCCTGCTCTCAGACCCTCAGGGTGGCCTGCAACATAATTATTGTTCTCAGGGGGGGTTTTCCTATGTCAGATATCTGGAGGAAAGGTGAGAAGTTTTTTTATAGCACAAGCCTCAGGCTTTGTCCTAGAGAGAGATGGGTGGAACAGTTCAGAAAAAGCTGGAGAGGGAACTGTGGTGAAGAGTCTGGGCTGGGCTGGAGCTGCTCCCTGGACCCTCCCTGCAGCACAGGGGATCAGGATAGGGACGTCACACACTCGAGGCACCCGCGAAGAATCCAGTTTTCTCCAAGGCACACAGAAACCCAAAAAGCCCAGATAGTTGCTGAAACAGCCTGTGTGGCACCACAGCACCTTCCCTCAGTGCCTGGCCATTCCCACAGGGAACAGGAGTGTCCCAAAGGCTCCGTGTGCTCCTGGGGTCTCACAGCCAGTGCTGTCCTGTGGGCAAGAGGCTGCACCTGAACTCTCCCCTGTCCTGGCTGCTGGGAAGGGTTCATGGGTTGAACAGTTCCTGGACTCTTCCTATCCCCGAAAAAGGGGGTTTGAGGGGGAAAAAAGGAGCTGTTGATGATTTGAGGCAAGTGCCTTTTACCCCATGGAGCTGCTGCACTGGAGCCTTGAGGGAGAAGATAGACACAGTATCCTGCACTGCAGCAGGAAAAGGACAGAAAGACTTTTTGTGCTTCCCTCTCACCCTGGACCATTCAAATCCTGCCCTTCCTCAAGCACCATGAGATTCCCTCCAGCACAGATGGCCAGAGCCAGGACAGTGGCACCTCACAGCAAAGACAGGGGTGATGGGGAAGCTCTGGACACTGCTTTGTGACCAGTTTGGATGTGACCAGCCACACCTTCAGTCCCTGCTGGCTCCTCACACGTGCCCAGGGCTCAGCTCTCAGGGCAGGGAGGAATGGTCAGGTCAGGTCCCACCTGAGCAGCAGCAGGTCAGTGCTGGCCACAATTCTTGCTGCCCACAGTCCCGAGGCCATCGGGACTGACTCACAAAATGGATTGTGCTAAAGGCAATAAGCTGCTCTCTGGGCACTATTCCAGAAGGTGGCACAGAGAGGTGGTGCAGCCCTGCTGAGCCAGGTGCCCTCTCCACAGCTTGGCTCCCTTTGGACAAAGCTCCAGGAGCTGTGAGTTCCTGGCTGGACGAGTTCTAAAATCCAGCTCTCAGCTCCTTCTCCCAAACACGTGCCCCTATAATAGAGGAGTTTATCCTCTGCTGGAATGAAGCAACTCAACCCTCCCCTTGCATTGCTGAGCCTTTCAAGCATCCTTTGATAAGCAGTATGAGTGCAGCTCCCTGGGCATTGCCACATCTCTTGGCGTGCTCTGCCCTGCCAAAGCTGGTTATAAATTAGGCACCACGCTCGGCTTTCATCTGCTTCCCAAGCAGCAGGCGGGGGCAGAGGCCACGCCAGGGCAGAGGAGCAGGGTGTGGGCAGGGGAGAGGCAGGACCAGGCTGGGGGAGCAGCCCCTGCCAGCCCTGAAACAGATGGGGAGAGGTGGCTGCTACAGCCAACGAAGGGACTGAGCTCTGGGGCACAATGATGGCAGAGAAACCTGGGGTTCCCTGAGCAGTGACAGCATCAGGAGCAGCACCAGGCAAAGAGGGAGGAGATGGGGAAGGGTCCGGAAGGGAAATCACATGAGGAGTGACTGAGGGCACTTGGTTTGTTCAGCTGGAGAAAAAGAGCTGAGGTCAAACCTCAGCAGGGACTACAGCTCTGATCTCTGCTATCTGTGAGCAGGGACAGGACCCAGAGAAGGGCTGGAACTGTGCCAGGAGAGATTTAGGCTGGATATCAGGGAAAGGTTTGTCCCCCAGAGTGTGATGGGCACTGACCACGCTCCCCAGGGAGTGGGCCTAGCCCCGAGGCTGGCAGAGCTTCAGAAGTGTTTGGACAACACTCCAGGGATGCACAGGGTGGGATTGCTGGGGTATCCTGGGCAGGGCCAGGGGTGGGACTGGATGGTCCTTGTGGATCAATTCCAACACAGGAGATTCTGTGATTGTCTGAGGCAGCACCATCCTATCCAAAGGACCACAGAGAGGGCAGGTGGCTGTACACAGACAAAGAGGGGAAAAAGGCAGAGCTGTGGGCACAGGAAAAATGCTGCTGCACAAGCCACAATGTCTGGAACCTCCAACTACTCCAAGGCCATCCTGGAAGGAATGGAGCTGCCCAGACTGGAGCTTTGGGCCAGGTCAGAGTGAGGCTTCCCTGGAGAGGAGCGAGGAAATGTCATATGCAAGATAATATAACTTCCCAGGTCAGAGCCTCTGGATCTGTCATGAAAATCTGCACCTGCTGCAGAGGCTGAGCCTGCCCAGGGTGAGGAGGAGCCCGAGTCACTGGAAGGCTGAGGGAAACCAGAGTGAGCCAGTGCGAGCAATGGCAGTTTGCTGCTCCCAGTGGTTTTGTTCATGTTTAATTTCACAGACTCCCAGAATTGTTTGGGTTGGAAGGGACCTTAAAACTCATCCCATTCCACTCCCTGCCACAGGCAGAAGACATCTTCTGCTATCCCTGGGGGCTCCAGGCCCTGACTAACCTGGCCTTGGACACTTCCAGGGATGGAACAGCCACAGCTCCTCTGAGAAACCTGTGCCAGGGCCTCACCACCCTCACAGGGAGGAATTCTTTCCCAACATCCCACCTAATTCTGCCCTCTGGCCGTGGGAAGCCATCCTCCCTTCTCCAAAGTCCCTCTCCAGTTCTCCTGGAACCCCTTTAGGTGCTGGAAGAGGCTCTAAGGTTCTCCCCAGACCCTTCCCTTCTTCAGGCTGGATAGCTTCAATTTCAGCACATTCCTTTCCCTTTGAGTTTTTGGATACCTCTGGCCCCCTGGGCAGACCCCTAGTCCTCTCTCAGAGCCAGGGTTGGGCACAGACCAAGGAGAAACTTCCAAAGTCCCTTTACACATCAAAAATGGCAGCTGAGTTTTTGGTGTGGAGATGGTTTCCTTATCAAACAGCTCCTTGTGGTATAACAGGAGCTTTTTCCATGGATCAAGGTGCCTCCCAAGGCTTCTGTCAGAGCAGCACACATAGCATCACCTTTCACTGAACTGGTGCTGTCCTGCTGCATCCTGGCTTCAAAGAGAACTCCTTGGACACCAGGAACTCCACCATGCACAGCAGGGTTCAATCCCTCACTGTGGCCCTGCCATGGGTTGCAGTGTAAAATATAATCAGGGCTGTGTTATTCTATTACCATCCATTGGAACTGGGATGGAGGGAGTGATGTGATCTTCTGTTGACAAGCCAGCTGATAAGAAACCATCCAGAGCAGTTTCCTTATCTCTTCCA
>VZTB01006760.1:300898-340050 GCA_013397245.1 Thryothorus ludovicianus | reverse complement strand
AGAGGAGCCGAAGAAACCACCGGACCCACTCCTGGCCGCCGCCATCTTGGCTCAGGGTGCAGGGACGCTGCCATTGGCTGGGTCGGGGAGGGCCGTGAGCATCAGCCAATCACCGGCGGTATTGGTATGATTGACGTGCAGGGGCGGGGCCTGCTGCCCCAGCGGGGCGGGAGAGCCCATTGCGGTCGGTGGTGGGGGGCGCTGGGAGAGCCCATTANGAGCCCATTGCGGTCAGTGCTGGGGGACTTTGGGCGAGCCCATTGCGGTCAGTGGTGGGGGGCGCTGGGCGAGCCCATTGCGGTCAGTGGTGGGGGGCGCTGGGCGAGCCCATTGCGCTGCAGAGGGGAGCGCCGCCCCGCGCTTGGGCCTCGCAGCCCCGGAGCTGCGACCGGGCCTGGGGGAAGGAGCCGCAATCTCATCCCAGTGCAGCCCCTGCCAGGGCCAGGACACCGTCCGTACACCGGGGCGCTCCCAGCCCCATCCAGCCCGGCAGCCGGGAGTCACAAACATTGCTCCTTCCGCCCTGGAGGCGATTCCCAGCAGGGAATCCTTCTTTGGCTCGGATCGAAGCTCACAGGGTGAAGCAGCAGCAGAGAATTTGCTGGAATTGTTGCAGACATCTCAGCAGGACTTCCAGGAATCTCCTGCTCCTGCTGTGCTCGGGCTTCTCGAGGTCCCTCAGCTCCAATTCCAGTTTCTATCAATCTTGGCTCTTGTGCTTATCAGTCAAGAAGCAAATCTGTCCTGCAAGTGCGATCCCGCTGCCTCCAGCCCGGCAGGAGGAGGAGGAGCTGCAGGAGCAATTCCATGAGGGATGACCATGTGCAGCAACCAGATGTAAAACTGCAGCAGACAGGGATTCAGAAACTGACTGGGATTCATTCTCCAGAATAAACATGGACTCGGGGTAGATTTCACTGAATTGTGGTTTAATTTCATTATCTCCTGCTGCTACATCTGTACAACATTGTACAAAATGTAATTCCAAGGAACATTCCAGCCCTACAGCTGTGTTTGGCTCTCCTCTCTCCTGTCACAAAGTACCCTTGGTGCTCTGGCTGTGACACCCTCCTACAGCCACCCCAACATTCTGTTGTCCAAGCCAGTGATGGGAACCCCTGGCCACACCAGGAGGTTCCTGGGGGTCCCTCATATTTCTGGTCAGACAGGAAGGATTTTTCACCTCTTTTTGCACAAGGCAAAAGGCTCCCAGCAGTGCCATGACCAGGGGCGGTTGGAATGCACAGGTGATGCTGGGGGTGGTTCAGGACTGGCACAGCCTTTGTACAGCACATGCTGTGGGTTTTGGGAATTGCTCTGCTCACACACAGGTTGTAGACTTCCAGTCCTTCCCACCACTGCATTTGCACTGGGAGTTTCACCTACCCCATGCCAGGCTGGTCGGGGATTTCATCTCATGCCCAGACAAAATGAGCAGACTAGGGCTTAGGGAAGATAATCTACTTAGCTACTACTGGTAGTAGAATACATGCAGAAATGCTTCTGCCAGATTTGGGAAACCTGCAGAGAATCACACGGAATCCAAAGTGGTTTTTTTTGGCTTGAAAAAGCAAATGTGAAAGGACCAGAAATCCCTGATGTCCAGAAATGTCCTTGTTGCGGTGAGTGGTATGGCAGGATAGCTTCTTCCACCTGTGTTCTCCACTGAAAGTTTCATTTTGGACAATTATTTTTTCTCTCATCTTCTGTGTTCCTGAAGCTTCTAAGCTGTGTTTTAAGGATCTCATGAAAAGCATGATCATTAAAAAAAATTAAAATAAATAAAATACAGTGCTTTTAAAGCTTTTTCCCCCAGTATTGATGACAATGCAGCATCATGTTCCAAGTGCAGTTACTAGATCTGAAAAATAATGCCCTTGGGCTGTGAAGAACCTCTGACAATAAATGCACAGCCTTCATTCACGAGTCCTCACCAAAACCTTCTCAACCTCGGAGCCATGCAGGGATGTTCTCAGCAGGGCCACACTACAGAGAGGAGTCTGAAAGTGAGAGTAAGAGAGAAGCTGCTCAGGGTTGTAGGGAGATCATAAATAGTCTGAAAAGCTCCCTGGAAAGGGGAGTGGAAATGTTACAGGGCCTAAAAGTCCACAAGAGGGTGACAGGGGTTTAACTGATCTGTTTTGCCACTCCTGTAATCCCAGTGAGGTATTTTGCATTTAAAGAAAAATATATGACTCCAAGTAAAGGATATTTCACTGGGTACAGTGACCAACAATATTAATCCATACATATATCCAAGAGTCTATCCCCAGCCAACCCCACTACCCTTCCATCCACATCAGGATCCCAGTCCCTCCCACCATGTCCTTCTCTTTCCTTTTGTGTTGGCTTTGGCCAAACATCAGCTGTTCTCTGAATGCTCCCCTCATCTGGCACATTTCCCAGGATCTTCATTCTGTGTCTCTACACCAGAGAGAAATCTAAACTTGATGTTATCCTACCTAATGAGGATGGGATTGTTCTTTCTAAAACATTTGCTCAAGCTCAGCCAAAACCTCTGGCTCATGTAGAAATCAAGTGGTTTTTCTCATCTGCCTTTTTTATTTCTGCTTCTGTTTGGTACTTGATCATGAGT
Organism: Thryothorus ludovicianus; assembly: GCA_013397245.1. NCBI lineage: Eukaryota > Metazoa > Chordata > Aves > Passeriformes > Certhiidae > Thryothorus > Thryothorus ludovicianus. The sequence goes on along the minus strand of VZTB01006760.1, from coordinate 337,454 downwards.
ATCATGATCAGGAATTCAGTAAAACAGCCCAAATGTACAATTGCTTTGTCAGCAGGTGGAGCTGGCTGGGGACCATTTTTGAGGCCCTGAGCAGCAGTGACAGCCCTGGATCCACCAGTGAAGCAGCACTGCAGAGTTACCTTTGATGGCAAGGAAGCATTTGCTGAAGGCACGGCCCACTTCATTGCTGGCCTCCACCACGTACTCCCCCTCATCCTGCTTGGTGACCCCCAGCACCACCAGCGAGCACACTCCGAAGTCGTTGGTGCAGAAGTAGTTGGGATCTCTGGAGAGGTCTCTGCTGTCCTTGTACCATGTGATTTTTGGGGGGGGGTGGCCTCCAACAGCACAGCTCATGTGACATTCACTGCCCGTCACCACCACGTGGGACTTCAGCGGCACCAGGAACCTGGGGGGCTGGTTCTGGTTAACTCCCCTGTACTTCTGTGGTTTCACTTGAAATTCAGCTGTGAAAAATAAACAGCACCAAACACACACTCACATACCATTCCCAGCACTGCAGGGTTTGCAGGGGTTTGTCTGTGCAGTGTCTGGAATTCTGCAAATCACCAGAGCTCCCATGCACCTATGGATTGTAACCTCTGCTGCTCCTCAGAATTACTCAACATTTAACTTTGAAGTCAGAAACTTTGGTTTCTACTAAAGCCTTAGATTTTGCTGGGAATTAATTTTGGGGCAAATTGCATGGCTGGGAATGAAGGGTCTGTCTGCACAATGCCCCTGAAGAAAGGACAAACCTTCCCTGCCCAGCTGGAATTCCTCAGAGCATCTCTGTACATTCCTGTTCTGAGCAACTGAATATTCCCAGGAGGAGAGACTCATTTGAGGGTGGGGTGTTAGAAGCAATGAAAGAAACAAAACTCAACGTGGAGAAATACTTGAAAATGTTTTACCCTTTTTTTTCCAGATCCTCCAGGGCTGCACAGTCTCTGCTGGATCACTGGCTCCCAGGTCATTTTTTGCCACAACCTTGAAGTAATAATCCCTGCCTGGGACCACTCTGGTGAAGGTGAACTTGTTGTTGTAGATCAGGTCCCCTAGCACATGCCACAGACCCTTCTGGGATTCTCGTTTCAGGACAGTGTAATACAGGTTCTTCTCCCACTGCTCAGATGCTGAGGGGTCCCAGGTCACTGTCACTGTGTTGGGCACATTTTCCTCCAGCCAGATGGCTCCAGGGGGCTGAGGGATATCTGCCAGGGAAGGGCACACAATGTCACAGCTGTAGGTTTAGTGGCACAGAACCCTAAAAACCTGGAGTCTGTTGCATGTCTGGGGCTCAGTGACAATCCTGGTCACTGGAAGGGACAAAATTCCATTCCTTCTCCAGGCACACATAGCATTTGCTATGAACTGAGCTGCTGCTGCACAACATCTGCACTTGCTGAGCAGCAAGAAGAGGGTGGTAGAGCTGGGGTGACCCGTGGGGTCACAGCTGGGAGAGCTGTGTTCAGTGTCCTACAGCCTGTGCTGACCTTCCACATTCACTTGGAATTATAGTTTTAGCCAGTGGATTTCTCTCTCCTGCAAACAAAGTGCCTAGACAGTCTCATAGAAAATTGTACCCTGGTTCTCCCTGTGCCTGCACAGCCAAACTGGATCAGAGCTCACCCTGCCAAACTCAGTTTGTGGCCTTCTGCCTATTCACAGTAAATCATGGAATCCCAGACTGGTTTGGGTAGGAAGGGACCTTAAAGCCCATCGAGTCCCACTCCCTGCCACAGGCAGGGACACCTTCCACTATCCTGGGTTTCTCCAAGCCCTGTCCTATCTGGCCTTGGACACTGACAGGGATGGGACAGCCACAGCTGCTCTGGGCAACTTGGGTCACCCTCACAAGGGTTCCCTCCCAATATCTCATCTAACGCTGCTCTCTGGAAGTGGAAAGCCATTCCCCTTTGCCCTGTCCCAAGCTCTTGTCCCAGGTCTCCCTCCAGCTCTCCTGAAGCCCCTTTATGCACTAGAAGGGTTCTAAGGTTCTCCTCAGAGGCTTCTTCAGGTGAACACCTTCAGCTCTCCCAGCCTGGCTCCAGCCCTTGGAGCATCTCCATGGCCTCCCCTGGAATTGCTCCAGCAGATCAACATCTTTCTGTTGCTGGGGGCCCCCAGGACTGGAGGCAGCTGTGCAGTTGATGTGTCACCTGAGGGGGCAGAGGGGCAGAATCCTCCTCTCCCCTGCTGCCCACACTGGGGGACCAGCCCAGGGCATGTCCAGCTCTTACCCACCAGCACCCCCAAGTCCTTCTCCCAGGGCTGCTCTCAGTTCCTTCATGCCCCAGCCTGGATTGCCTGGGAGTTGCTGGTAGATTTGTAGGGATGGCAGTGAGTTACCTGTAATCTGAACCTGGAAGCTGAAGGTTTCCCTTTTCCCCAGCCCATGGCCAAGCTCCACAGTGTACGTGCCGCTGTCACCGAACTCGGCTGCCCTGAGCAGCAGCTGGGTGCTTCCATCCTCAGTGCTCACAGCAGCCCGGCTGGGAAGGGGGAGCCCATCCTTTAACCAGGTCACCACTGGCTCAGGAGATCCCTGGAAACAACGAGTCATAGCCACTTGTTTCACCTCTAGACTGTGTTTTATATCTTTAACTTCATTATCTTACCCCAAATATGCACCTTCATGATATAGTAATATTTATAAATATGGATCCACGATGGATCTGAGAGCCCTGATCTGCTCTACAGTTTCCTTACAGATTTTTTTCCTTTTTGTCCCTTAAGGATGTTATTGCAGTAAAGTGTTCAGAACTGTGTCAAACAAGCTGTGCCAGATCAAGGACAGATAATTTCAGGTGTTAATATCTTCTGTTTAAAAAAAAAAAATCTGTTGGTTTTGGGAAAAAACCCAAACCCTCTTCTAAGTCTTTATTTCCATTGTGCCATCTTTGGTGTCTTCTCCCAGAGATTAGGAGAAAGGCCAGCAAATCCACACATTTCATTATCCTCCTCTGGTATCCCGGACTTCACAATATCATGGAATCATTAAGGCTGGAAAAGACCTCCAAGACCATTGAGTCCAACCCATGCCTCATCCCCACCTTAAAAGCACTGAGTGCCATATACAGGCATTCCATGGACACCTCAAAGGATGGGGACTCCAAACCTCCCTGAGCAGCCCAATCCCCTGACCACACTTTCCATGAGGAAAAGCCTGTGTTGTTCCAGGCTTACACCAAAGCACTGAGATTTCTGTCAGTGCCTGCCAAGTTCTCAAGTCACAGAGCTCAAGTGCTGCTGCTTGGTGAGACAAGCACAGTGAAAGTGTTGCTGGAAATGGTGCCTCAAGGCACCTCTGAGGGAGTCACAGGGAAATCATTGATTTAGGAAGTCTGACAGAGCAGTAGCAGATGATAACATTGATAAGGCTAGGTGGACAGCATTGAGCCTTGTTTGCAGAGGTTAAGGAATCACCACAATGTCATAAAGCACCAGTGCCAAGACTAACAGCTCAGTTCTGGCTTGTGTTTTCCTCACCCTGAAAGTCTACACAGCACAGGCAGGCCAAATTATTTCCCCAGTGACTTGTAGACAAAATTCCATGACATAAAAACAGTGGCTCAGTTTTCCTGTCTGCTATTGAGTGCATCATAAAACCAGGCAGAGAATTCCTCCAAAGCCCTGAATACCCACCTCAAAAGGAATCTTCACCCGGATGGGATTCCCTGCTTTTATAACCAGGAAGCTTTTCACTGTGTCATCTATCAGTAACCTGGGAGAGACTGGAAAAGACAAAGATTACTCCCAAAAGGTGGATATTGGTGCAGTCACTGGTGACAATCATGGTGTTCTACCTCTTTGTGGCTCTCCCAGCTGGGTGAGGCTGGTGAGGAATTCACAGTGGGAAAAATCTCCCTGATTCAGTCCCAGACTTTACACCTTTCAAATTTCATTACTATTTATCATTATGACAAAACAAGGGAAAATGATGTAAAAATACATTCACAACAATCTCTGTATTCATGTGATGCCTCAGTCACAGAGAAATCGGCTCTCTGCCACACTTTATCCAATCACAGGGATCATCTTTTGTGTTTAAATGTTGTCTGGAAAAAGGAAATTCCAATGGACACTTGAAATACAGAGCACAGAACATCCACAGGAAACCTGCCAGAGTTTATCTAAAATAGTATTTTTTGGCATTTAAAATATTTTCTTTTCTCTTTTTATCAATATACTACAGCATTTAGTATTTCTGTAGGAATACCAAATACAGTAGTGCTAAATTGTATTTGGTATTTGTAGTATACAACTGAATACCTGCTTTAGATGGATTTATTTCATTTTTTTATTTTATTTTTTTATATTGATAAATAGGGGCTTCTGGAATATGCCAAAGTAGACATTTACACTTAGGATCCAAGTTAAGGAAGAGCTGAATCCCTCACAGAATTATTTCTTACGTCTGGAATTCTGCAATGTTCCCAAAGAGCAGGAAACAAACAGAGCTGCAGACTGTAAACAAAGATGAAAAAGTGAAAATGGTGAAAATTTTCAAACTAAACAATTAAAAAGCAAAATAAATTATCCAAAACCAGCAAAAAAAAAAAGTGATTTAAGAGAATAAAAAATGTTTCATTTCAGAAGATTGTCTAAAAATTGAGTGGAAACTCTATTTTTCCCTTGGAAGAGTGTAAGCAGGAGTAAGGCACGTACAAGTTCTATCTGGTAACTGTGGTGTGGCCCTGCACATGAGGCAAGATGGCAGTCCAAGGAGAAAACGGAGTTCTGAGAGTTGTTTTGTCAAAAGGAGTCTCTAAATGAGCTGAGCACTGCACTGCATGTCTCAGTTCATACTGAGACTGTCCTGCTGAGGTGAGCAGGTAGCACTGAGGCGAGGCAGAGCGGTGCTGCCGGCCCTGTGCTCCGCTGGGCCTGGGAGCAGCTCATCGCAGCATCCCACGGCTCCTGCTCCCTGAGAGTGCCCCATGGCCAGGGACAGAGCCCCAGAGCCCCTGACTCACCCACAGGAGCAGCAGCTCCAGCACAAGCCTCGAGCTCCGAGGCCTCCCCAGGGCCGCTGTCGCCGAGGGCCCTCACGCGCAGGAGCAGCTTCTCCCCGGCGCGGAGGCCCTGGACCCTGCACGAGGTACTGTCTGCAGGGACGGTGAAGCACTTGGTCCAGCTGAGGCTGTTACAGGGCCTCATCTCCACCTCGTAGCCTTTCACATCGTTCCCATCTTGTACTTCAGGTTTGTTCCATGTCAAGGTGACACTGGTGCTGTCACTGCTGCTCACTTTAAGGTCCTGCACTTGGCCTGGAGATTCTGGAAGAAGAAATTTTATTTAAACTGTTTCTCTCCTTCTTTTCAGTGACTGCCTGAGATTCCTCACAATTCTTGCAGTGCATTGGATTTCCACCCTGCCCAACCTTGTCCCAGTTCTTCAGAGCTGGATCTGGGTCCTTGCTCCTACCAGCCCTGCAGTAAATCCACAACATCCCAAACACTCTGCGGCCCATCCTGAGTGTTCCTCTACACTGCACATTACCCCACGCTGCGATCTGCCAAATCCTCACTTGGACATCCTACAGGAAATCCTTCCATTCCTTCCTCCAGCTGATTCTCAGCCATGAAACATTCCCCAGTTACTGATCCTTTTCTCCACGCAGTTTTACAGAGAATTTAAGAACATCTCTCCAGGAATACCCCAAAAGCAGAGCATAGGGCAGGGCACTTACTGGTGGGGTCCCGGGCAAAGGCGGGCTCTGAGGGGTCACTGGGCTGTCCTGTGCCAGCAGCATTGACAGCTGCCACGCGGAATTCGTACTGCACACCCTTCTTGAGGCTGGTCACCTTCAGCTTCTTGTCTGCAGAGAGGAGAGTGTGTTGCCTCAGGGGAGCTGTTCCCCATCAGGAAAGGTGACACAACAAAGCTGTGCCTTACTCCAGGCAGAATTATGAACTGAAGTATTCTCAGGAGCCATAAAAGCTGTCAGTGATTCCCCTGCCATTCCCTAGCCAAGTGCATGTGATCCTCTGGGATGTGTTCATTGTATTCTTTTCAAACTCAAACAGCCCCTGAATCCCAGAATCATTTAGTTGGAAAAGACCTGAGGTCACCCATCACCACCTTGATGTGAAAGGTATAAGACCCTAAGCAGCTCCTAAACCCAGCTGACATTTTTGCCTTTTCAAATCCACCAGGCTGTTCCAGGAGCTAGAATACCCACCTTTGACAGGCACGTTGGTGACTGGCAGCCAGGTCACAGTGCCCTTCTTGCGCTTCTGAACAATGTATCCCATAATTTGGGAAGTGCCGGTTTTACCAGGAGCTTTCCAGGATATGGTGATGCTGTCCCTGCTGGCACTAATGACCTCAGGGGGATCTAGGGCACCAGGAGTAGCTACAAAGAGATGAGGGTTTCATTATTAGCAGGTATGTCTTTATTGCAAGATAAAATGGTGTTTTCTGTAATTTCTTCTTCCAGATTCCCCTAGGTATTCTGATGGCTTTGAAAACCTGGCTGAGACCTGAAGCTGTGGATCCTGTTCCCCACACAAACTGGATCCAGCATGGAATCTGTTCTTGAGTTTGGATTTCACAAAAGACCTGCTGCCATCAGGACTGACAATTCCTCTGCCAGCGGGGTGTGTCATTCCTACATGATATGAACAGTCAGCATCATTCTTGCTTTCGACAACAGGAATTGGTAACAAAATAGATTTTCTTTGCCCTCTGCCAAAGTGTTCAAGATACAGAATCAGGGGAATGAGAATAGAGAAAGAAGATAATTAGAAAGGAACATTGCTCTCTCTAGTACTGCATTTGTGCTCATGGCAAACCTGTTCTAGTATTTGAACTCCTTGAAGGACAAAGACAATATTCAGTTGTCTGGAGATCAGGGGAATGGAGTGGTCATGCTGAGAATGGCTGCACATACAGAGACACTTCTTTGCCTGTGGAGTTAAGAAAAGGCCTCACATGTTCCCTTTGCAGCCACACTGGGAAAAATTTCCTTTGATCTTGATACATTTTGCATTTCCCCCATGAAACTTCCTTTCCAATCCAGAATGGAGCATGACCAAGGAATAATTACACCTCACTCAATATCAGCAGAGCCTACAGTAAACTGCTGCTCTTGCTGGGTAACCTTCACAGCTTTGTGTGAAGACTGAAGTTGAGATCTGTAGCAACATCTACAATGCAGTGGGTTTCCTTTGATGTCAGCTTTTGAATTATGAATTATGAGAAGCTCTCCTCACCTTTACCAGCAGTCTTCACTTCCCCTGACTCCAGTGCGTCGCTCACTCCCTCGGCATTTATGGCTCTCACCCTGAAGTAGTAGCTTGTCTCTTCCTCCACTTTACTTGTGGTGAAGCTGGTGCAGCTCCTGGGGGTTTCTCCCAAAGTCTCCCAGTCGTTCCTGCCCATCTGCTGCCTCTCCACAAGGTACCTTTGCACTGGCTTGCCCCCATCGTCCTTTGGGGGCTTCCACTGGATCATGATGTTGTTGGCGGAGCTTTCCACAATTTTGATGGGTCCTGCTGGAGGCTGGGGCTTGTCTGGGAAGATGAACAGAGACACAGCCAGCTCCAGACCCAGACCTGCTTCTGGGTTTGGAGCAGACACTGTCCTTTGCTCACCAACTGAGACACAATTCCTGATGAAATGCAGGCACAGTTGTAGGATGAGGGCTGGGCATATGAATTGCCTCTTCTGAACTTTCACTCTTCTAACTTTTGATGAAGAAGATGGAAAGCCAGGCCCTTGCTCTCCCTGGGTCAACTGTTCTCATAAGCATTGCACCAGTTCAGCAAAACATCATTTCTGGTTTCCCAAAGGAGCCCAGACATTTATGGGAGGGATGAATTGGACCTTGATACGCTATTTCAGATTTGCATGTTGTGTACAGTCATATCTCCTACAGTGTCTGAACATTCAAAACTCAGCTGCTTAAGCCATGTAAAACCAAACTAGGTTTGTGTTCCCTTGTACTAAAGGGCAAGAAGCATGTTCAGTAATCTTTCCTTGTACCTTGATTTTGGGACAATATACAGAGTCTTGTTCCTCTTGAAACACCCAGTCACTCCAAATAAGGTTGTTGCCAGTGTCAATGGATTCCCTGCCTAAGCTTTACAGTGAAAGCCACAGTGAATGTTACAGGATCTTACCTATCACCACGAGCTTTAGGTCAATCTCCAGGACACCGCTGTCGTTCTTGAGCCTGACTTTGTAATCCCCACAGTCCCTCCTGTCACAGCTGGAGATGGACAGCGTGGTGCAGGTGTCTGTCTTGTCCACACGGATCCTGGTGTCATCTCCCAGCTCCATCCTGTCCTTCAGCCACGCTGCCCTGATGGGTCCCCGACCCTCGAATGGGATCTGCAGCTTCACCCCCTCCCCAGCCTTGGCCACCGTGGGGACACTGGTCAAGTTCTTGAGGAGGACTTTATCCACCTGGGGAGGATCTAAGCAGGTGATACAAGATCATTAAAAACCACAATTCAAGGAGGATAAGGCTCACCTTGGAGGGAAGGGATCCCTGCATGGTGCTGCCAGCAATGCTTAGAAACTCACAACACTTGGATCTGAACCTTTAGTTGTACTTTGCTACAGGATAATGATCACAAAATTTTGTTGTATCACACTATTCTTTCACTAGAGCAAATTTCTCCTAGGCAACACACTAAACACAAGAATGAAGAATCTGCCCTGATAAAGTGTTTTGTACACCTCAAAATCTTTTAATTGCTGAAAGAAGGGTCTCTAATTAAATATGCAAATGCAAAATGAACCAACCTGTACAAAAAACATTTCCCATTTGTCTTGTAATTCTTTATAATAAAGTTACCTCAATAACCAATGACATGTCTCTGAGTAAATATATTACATTTAAAGCCCATCTCATGCTGCCTTGGTGGTTTGAGTAGACTCACCTTCAACAAAAATTGAAGCTTCAGTTTTCACATCTCCACCTTCAAACCTATATTTCCCAGCATGAATATCTTCAGCTTTGTTAATGATCAGTTTGTGGACAAGACCTTTCTTCTCAAAGACAACTCCATCCATGCTTGTTAACTACAAAGTAAAGGACAGAGACCTATCCTTTTTAAAAACAAGGGGAAAATGCAATCCAAACTGAAACTGGACAGATTACAATTTAAAATGCAGTTGAAAAGATTTATGAATGCAATGCATGTTTAATGACAACATTCTGGTATTCTGTTGCCCAAGAGAAGCTGTGGCTGCCCCATCCCTGGAAGTGTCCAAGGTCAGGTTGGACAGGGCTTGGGTCTAGTAGAAGGTACTTCTGCCCAGGGCATGGGGTGAGGACTGGATGATCCTTCAAACCCAAACCATCCTGGGATTCTGTGAACCCTTCCAGGGCCCCACTCAGACTGCAGGGGATTGTCAGGGGGAAGGACACCTTGATACCACCCCTAGGAAGCAGAGCCAGAGAGCAGAGCATTGCTACCCAAAGCCAAGAGCAAGCTCAAGGAACCCACCTTTAGGCCATCCTTAAACCAGGTTCCTGTCACGTTGTCCTTGCTGACAGTGCAGGAGAGCTCAGCTGGGTCCCCCTTCAGCACTCGCACGGTTGCCAGCTGCTTGTTGAGGTAACAACGTGGGACTGAACAGACACAAAGGAAGGGAAAGAAGCTCAGTCTGTGTTACAGAGAGACACCTAGAGCTGAGAATGCATGTGCACATGAGGAGAAAGAGATTAAAAAAAAATACATCCTCTTATCAAGAGAGGCTTTTGTGGCACCTTGCTGTGGCCCAGCTGTGTACATCCTGAGGGACATGCAGCCATCCCAACATCAACTACATCCCAACATCCACCTAATGGGCAATGGAATCATCACAAATCACATTATCCAGCTGTGGGTATACTAGTTTATGTCTATGCTAATTGTCTTGGCTCCCTCTACAGCCAGTGGAAAAAACCAGGCTGCCCCAGGGTGTGGATATACTGCTTCATCCTCCTCTTCCTCTGCACTGACCACACAGGGGGCTGCCCAACACATCCCCCTAAACAGCCCGAGGCACATTGTTCCCACCCCGTATTCCTGTGGTGGGTCTAGCAGTGCCTAAATGCTAGTGCCCCCATATACTCATTTCCAGTTCCTTCCCTTCCATACCAAAAAATAAATTAGTGCAAAATCAGGACATTTCCGCTTCTCAAGTTCTTGTGCATTACCATCATCACCTCCTCTCTAATATACACCTCACTCCTTCCTCCTGAACCCCACTTTTGATGATTTTAACTTCCTTGTTTACATTTATGGTTTAGTAATGATAATTCCTAACTTGTGAACAAACTATTAGGTGAATATTCCCCTCTGATTATACATCTGAAATTTCTCATTCCTACACTTTTCACATCATCATCTTGCTGGTGGAGCCACAGGTCTTACTCAAATGGCTGCAAACACATTACTCCACTCTTACTCTATGCAACACCTTATTATTCCTGATGTTACAAGAGAAAAGAGCTCTTTACATTATAGAATCCCATATAAGCAGGCACAGAATTGTTCCCAGAACTTGGAAAACACAGTTCTTTGCAGTAGATGTTTGAAAAATAAAGTGAAACCTTCAGTTTTGAATTGGAACAGTATCAAAGAAACACGATGATACTCCTTGAAATTTTATGGGAACTGGTATGTTTGTGAACTAGTCTGTTCCATGATATGTGAAACACAAATGAAGAGATGAGACATGGTTTAGATCATTTAGACAAAGAAAACAATTTAGACCTTTAAGGCAGTTTGATGAGAGCAAACTGTGCAAGATCAAACGGCCAATCAGTGGGAGAATTAGGAATAGATCATGGGACAACTAAATTTCTACACAGAGCTGTGTTTATCTAAACCATAACGTCCCATTTCTTTGCAGGATTAGGAATGTGAGTATCAAAGTGCAAAGACCAGTTAACCACGTACCTTTGAGATCATCCAGGACACTCCGTCTCTTTTGTCCTGTGCTTTCTGTATTGTTCAGGGAATCATTTGCTTTAAGGTCCAGGTCAGGTTCCTGGTTTCTCTGGTTTGCTGAAGGAGGTCCACCAAATGGACCTGACATCTGCCCATAACTCAGTGGACTTTGACCAAATCCACCTGAACTATTCCTGTCAACAGATCTGTCATGGGATTTATTCCCTGCCCCTCCAAAGGCAGAATTTGTGCCATAAAGGGAGTCCAACTGTCCAAAATCTCTGCCCTCTCCCCTGCCTCCTCCTGGACCTGACAGGGACCCTCTGTCACCAGTCGAACCTTTGATCCCTGGCCCTCTGACATCACTGGCAGTACCCTTTCCTGTGTCACCTCTCAAAGATCTGCCAAGATGTGCATCTAGCCCATATTCACTACCTGGTCCACCAGCACCTCCCGCACCTCCTTTACCATGGACTGAATTCCATTCATGCCCTCCCAACCTCCCAATCCCACCTGCACCAGCCATGGCTACAGCTGACTCTCCGTCCTTGCCATAGGGAGACCCTGCACCCCACAGTGCAGAGCCTTCCCTGGAAAAGCCCTCTCCTGCTCCACTTGCATATCCCAGAGCTCTGCTCAGTGTGGCATCCATGCCATGGCCAGACCCCATTGCTTCCTCACCTCCAAGAGGAAAATGAGCAGCTCCTGCCACATCCCCAGCTAGGAGACCATCCTTCCCACAGGAACCCCCACCTCCCCGTGCACCAGCTCCAACTGAGAGACCATCCTTTCCATAGGGACCCCCAACACCACCAGCACCACCAACACCAGCACCTGCTCCAACTGGGAGACCATCCTTTCCATAGGGACTCCCAACTCCCCCTGCACCACTAACACCTGCTCCAACTGGGAGACCATCCTTTCCATAGGGACCCCCAACACCACCAGCCCCACCAGCACCCGCTCCAACTGGGAGACCATCCTTTCCATAGGGAACTCCCATTCCTCTGGCACTTGCAGAACCAGCACCACCAACACCCGCTCCAAGTGGCTGACCATCTGGACCATACAAAGCCTCTCTGAGTCCTCCTGCACCAGCCCCATCAGCCCTAGCTGGGAGGCCATCCTTTCCATAGGGAGACTCAAATCCCCCTGCATCAGCCCCAGCAGCACCTGGTCCAGCTGGGATACCATCCTTTCCATAGGGAGCTCCAAGTCCCACTGAACCAGCACTAACACCTGCTCCAAATGGCCGACCATCTGGACCATACAAAGCCTCTCCAAATGCTCCTGCACCAGCAACACCAGCCCCAGATGGGAGACCATCCTTTCCATAGGGAGATCCAAGTCCCCCTGCACCAGCCCCACCAACACCTCCTCCAATGGAAAGACCATCCTTTCCATAGGGAGCTCCAAGTCCTCCTGCACCACCAGACCCACCAACATCTGGGAAACCATCCTTTCCATATGGAGATCTAAATCCCCCTGCACCAGCAGTACCACCAACACCTGCTCCAAGTGGCCGACCATCATACAAAGCCTCCCCAAATCCTCCTATACCACCAGCACTTGCTCCATCTGGGAGACCATCCTTTCCATAGGGAGCTCCAAGTCCCCCTGCACCAGCACCTCCAGCACCTGCTCCAGCTGGGAAACCATCCATTCCATAAGGAGATCCAGCACCTCCAAAACCACCACCTGCAGCTCCACCAACACCAGCTCCATCTTTTCCACATGGATACCCAAGTCCCCTTGCACCACCAAAACCAGCCCCATCTGGGAGACTATTCTTCCCATAGGGAGCTCCAAATCCTCCTACACCAGCTACACCAGTTCCACCAACACCAGCTCCAATGGGGAGACCATCCTTTCCATAGGAAACTCCAATTTCCCCTATACCAGCACCAACACCTGCTCCAAGTGGTTGACCATCTGGACCATACAAAGCCTCTCTGAGTCCTCCTGCACCAGCCCCATCAGCCCTAGCTGGGAGGCCATCCTTTCCATAGGGAGACTCAAATCCCCCTGCATCAGCCCCAGCAGCACCTGGTCCAGCTGGGATACCATCCTTCCCATAGGGAGCTCCAACTCCCCCTGCATCAGCATCACCAGCACCTACTCCCAGTGCCTGGCCATCTGGACCATACAAAACCTCCATTTCTCCTGTGGAATTGCTGCCTGCACCAGGTATAGCCCCATCTCCACCTGGGAGGCCTCCTGGCCCATACAGTGAGCCAGATCTTCCTGTCTGCCCTAACTTACCACTGGCATGAGGTATCAGGACATCCTTGCCATAGGGAGTCTCTGTTTTCCCCTCTCTGTTTATTCCTGCTCCATTCATACCACCCACAGTGGGATGCTCATCCTTGCCGTGGTGGGACCTCATTCCTCCTGCCATTCCAGCACCTGCAACATACCCCTTAGCTCCAGTTCCTGGGCCAGTCCGGAACAGATCACCCACACTGGCTCTCACTCCAGTTGAATCAGGATCAAGTCCATCTTGCACAGAACTTCCACCACCCAACCTCCCAGCACCCCCAAAGCCAGCTCTGTAACTGGCGTCACCTAAATTCCCATCCTTGTCATGCTGAGAATCCAAACCTTCTCCATCATCCATGTCAATGCTAACAGCACCCAGCACACTCTCACCTCTGCCATCCACAGAATTCCATTCACCTGCCCCTCCTATTGCACCACCAAGACCTGCTCTGCCTGACACAGGGTCCATGCCATGGACAGCCTTTAACCCACTTCTGCCTCCTAAGCCTTTTAGTCCAAAGATGCTGCCATCGTTGGCTGCTGAGTCTCCATCTAGACCTACTCCAGAAAACTGCCCAGATTCCATCTCTCCGTTTATGTGGGTTTTGCGTAGCCCCTCTTTTCCCAAAAATTTTTGGCTTCCATCATCAGAATCAGTGAAGCGTGCTTGGTCTCTGCCTTGGCTGCTGTCTTGACCTGTTCTGTACCAGCCCTTTTTCTCCACACCAGAGGATGTGGAAAAGGAAGGACGATTTTCAGCAGTAGCTTGTTCTTGGCGCCGAAGCTTCCTTGCCCTTTCGTTGTCTGCCATTGTTTCTTTCAGCCACTCAGATGTCTCCCTTTCAATCTTTTCTTCTTCATCCTGTCTCCTCTTTCCTTTGGCATCTGAAGTTGATTGTTTCATGGGAGTAGATTTACAATTTACAGAAAAAGAGGGGAACAAAATAACAGAAAATCAATAGGATATGCACTGCATTAACAATCAAAAAAATGTGTTAGCACTTTTTGAATTTCATTTTAGGACACACACACACACAATACATTTAAATAAATATAAAATAATTTCAAATCCTGAATTTTTCAATGCCACATTCAGACAACGAAATGTTAATTAAAGACAATAATTTTTTGTTATATGCATTCTTTTTTAAGGGAAACATGCTCATTATAACAAACAAACAAACCAAAAATAACAAAAAATAAACTTCCAGCATGGTAAGTCTTATTTAGAGGGGCTGAGATTTTATATGGGATTCAGTAATTCCATCTGCCTTCACCCTCCAGTTATGGAGGGGTTACAGAATATTCCATGCACAGAGGAGCCATCTGTTCCCACCCTGGAACTGGGATTTCACTGTTCCATAGGCAGCTTGCACATCTGGATAATGGCTGGTTTTGGGATGCCCAACTTGAGGACTAAAACTTTCAGATCTGTGAATAGCTTTGGATTAATCTGAAATTTGGGCTGTTCTGAGAGGAGGTCACTCACTGCTTTGGTTTCCAGGTTGGATATAATTTATCAGAGCTCACAGTTCATTGAAATCCTTAGGCAGTTTCTTTGTTTCAGAAACCTACATTGCTTTGGAGAGGCCTTTGTGAGAGAGACTCCTCCTTTTAGGGATGGGGCAGCCATAGCTGCCCTGAGCAACCTGGGCCAGGGCCTCCCCACCCTCATAGCCAAGAATTCCTTCTCAATATCCCATCTAACACTGCTCTCTGGCAGTGGGAAGCTATTCCCCCTTGTCCTGCCTCTCCATCTCTTTTCCAAAGTCCCTCTTCACCTCTCCTGAAGCCCCTTTTGGCACTGGAAGGGGCTCCAAGGTCTCCTTGAACTCTTTTCTTCTCCACACTGAACACTCCCAGTTTTCTCAGCCATAATTTTGGAATTAGAGGTTCAGCAATTCATTTCCCAGCAGACCAACCTCTCCCTGAGACATCAGACAGTGAGAAGAATGTTTTGTGACAACACACCATGGGAACAACCTACTGCCAACCACTCACACTCCACGAGGAGCCAGGCGCTGGAGGAGCCCTGTCCCGCGTCGAGCGTGTACAGGCCGCTGTCTGAGGGCCCCACGTTCCTGACAATCAGCTTGTGGGTCAGGCCATCAGGTGTCACAGAGATCTGGTGTTTGTCACTGGCCTGGAGGGGGTGGCTTTTGTGCAGCCACAGGGGCTCGTGGCAGGACGTGCACAACACACACTGGAACTCGGCATCCTCAGCCTCGGCACAGCGCACGTCGGAGAGCGGCTGCCGGAACCGTGCCGGGATGGCTGCAGGGGAAACCAAGAGCTATGGGAAGGAAACAGCTGCTTCTGTGCACCAAGCAAAATTGCTACAGCTGAAGGAGGAAAGAACAGGAAATTGTGCTGCCTCAGTAACCCTTTCAGCATCGGGTTACTAAAAAAAAAAAAAAAAAGTCAGATGTGCTTCTGGTGCCCTATCCTGCAGAAAAGTAGAAAAGTAGATTTTTGTCTTTATTATCTTTTGAGACATTTGTACCTCACAGCACTGAAGTGCTGCCAGTTCGTAGTCTTTGATGTGTTCCTGCTGCATGATACTTGTATTGAATTTGTTGTTATTATTCTGAGCTTACAGAAGAAAACTGTAATATGGGGTAGATTAAGGTATGTGCTCACTGTCTTCCACAACCAGACTGGCACTTGAGCTTAGGTCTGCTCCCTTGGATTGCAAATGCAGCACCTAAAGCACTTAATCACCCTCCTGCTGCTTTTCACCTGTGCCAGACAAGGAGCCCTTACTGGGCAGCACAAACTCAGTCCTCTGTGGTGGTCAGGAGTTACTGAGCTTTACACTTGCTCCTAGACACAATTTTCTAATAAAAAAATAAACTTTTGTCACACTTTCACTTCATATCCATCAAATTCCTCACCTTGAGCATCCAGTTCAGTTGAGAAGACAGGGACATCCTCCACCCTGACCTGGTACACCCCTGCGTCCTCTGGCTGCACATCATTGACAGTGAAGTAGTACCTTCTCCCAACTCTCCGCAGGCAGTGCTTCCTGTACTCGTCCCCTGTCCCGTACCGGAGCCGCTCGCCGTCCTGGGGAGGGCAGGGGAGGGGAGCAGTGTCCTCACAAAGGCTCAACCAGTGCCAAGCATTTCAAACAGATCAGGATAGGCTGGTGCTACAATCCCCTTGTTGATATAAATGAGTAACAGTGCCCAGGGCTCTTTGCAGCACACAGGCACTGTCTGGGCAGTGAATCTTGCACAGAGCAGGGCACCAGGCTCTGAAACTCAGCAAACAGCAGCTACTGCCTACCCATGTAAGGGTCTGAAGCTTAACTAATATACAGTTCTTGCAGCTACAAAGACAAAGCACTTTCTTGGCTTAGATTTCAGCATCCTCATAGCTGGATGAGCAGGAGAGTTCACGACTTTCTGTACATGGGTTACATAGTCCAAATTGTGGCTCATTGACTTCATGTCATATATTTGATCCAGAAGATTCATAGTTAGTCTGTCTTCCCCTTCAGGGCATTCTGATTTCCCCTGGATTAAAGCCCCTAACCACAATTTGACTAAAAAGTATCTTTCAGAAAAACATGACCAGCACTGAGCACCTGAGGATCACATCAGTGAGACTATAACACACCTGAGAAAGTGAATAAAATTTATATGAAACTGCAGAGTTTCTGCAGTCTGACAGACACTGTAGGAGTAATGGTCTTAAACTGAAGGAGGGTCCAGTTAGATATAAGAAAGTAGCTTTTTCCCATGAGAGTGGGTGCTCAGAGCAAGTGTGGCTACCCCATCCCTGGAAGTGTCCAAGGTCAGGCTGGATGGGGCTTGGAGCAGCCTGGGAGAGTGGAAGGTGTCCCTGCCCATGGCAGGGGGTGGAATGAGGTGAGTTTTAGGCCCCTTGACCTTTAAAACGTCCCTTCCAACTCAACTGTTCTATGAGTCTTCTGAAGACACAAGGAAGTCAGTAACTGACTGCATGCTCTGTACTTGGATCTACAAATCCCCAGGGATATTCACCATATAAGATCACCCCACACCCACACTGCTCCCTAACCAAGCAGAGATCTGCAAAAGACAGACAACTTTAAGGCATTTCTTTGCTCTCAGCCACTGCCTAGCAGATGAAGCCTTTTCTGTAGAACACTTGAGGGGTGCTCTGAGCTGCTGCTGCCCAACTCATCCCACCCACCTTGAGCAGGTAAACGTTGCTGTTGCTGTTTTTCAGCTCCATCTCCAGGCTGAACGTAGCATTTCCCTCCTTGTTGACTTTGATGTGTTCAAAGTTTTTGAGGCTGTGAATTAACTGCAAAGAAATATCAAAGAACCTAGTAAATGATAAAGCTGCCACGTCAGGAGTTCTTAAGCTGTTGAACTAATGTGAAATCTACATTAAAGAGCTACCAGTAACATTATGCAATAGAAGTAAGTGTCTGTAAGTCACAGTTCTGGTACAGTGAGTTGCAGTGTCTGTAAGTTGCCACAGTTTCCTCCTGTATATAAATTATTTTTTATGTGTTGCCTTCTGGTCACTCCCACACTGTCCATCCAGGTCTGTACATGCCCCTGTATGTGAAGGCCAGTTTTTACTCTTGGACACACATTTTTTAATTTGAGGTCCAAATTTTTAGCAGAGACAACTGAATACCCCTGTGATCAATATCTCCTAAAATCTGTGAACTAAGCTTCAAAAACTTCATCAGGATTTTCACCTGCATGAGTAAAGAAGTGGAATTTCTTTAAAATATTGTCGTAAGTCACTGTCACACAACAAAATTTTCATCTCCAAAGTAATTTAAGAAGATTTAGCCTGTTTTCAGAAGTCGCAATTTGTTAAAAATGAGTGGTTTCAGTTTATTTTACCTTGTCTTGTTCACTCTCTGTGTCCTTCCTCATCTCTTGCAGCTTCCTCAGCATCCCACGGAAGTCAACAATTCCATATTTCATACAGATTTTCTCATAATCTTTTTTATCTGCATGCAGCAACAGCTGCCACACAGCTTCTTTGTCCAGGGGCTTTGGTTTTGGTGCTACAACTCTGAGAACCGGGAGGAAACACTCAGACATTTTCACAGACAACAAGATGTCCTGCTTTTCTACCCCTAATTCTCCTTCATCTCTCTCCATCATTCCTGTAGCTCACTTGGCCCTGTACGTGCAGGCAGGAAAGAATGGGACTCTTCCAGAGCAGGTTTTCTGCATCTGTACTACAAATTAAAATGGTGCCAGGGAACAGCTTCCAGTCTGCTGAATTATCGCCAGAGGCTCTGGCACAGTTTGGCCGAGGCCAGGTAACTGTTCAGGACAGCACAGAGTTCTGCTGGCAGCAAAACTGTTCAGCACAGTTCAGGACTATGCACAGAGATCATTATCAGCAGGCAATCCTTAGAGCTTCCCACCTAGGAAGGGAAGGATTCTACCCTGTGCACCTTGCAGTGCAGCTGGGCTGGGAGCCAGAGCTCAGGCCCTGGGCAGCCAGAGCCATCAGGGCATGAGGAGCTGTCCTTTGGACAGGAAACCACTCATGAGCTAAACACAGGGAAGCAGAGAAACACAGCTTCCATGTCAGAACCTTGTGGTGCAGAGGAAATACCCCTCAAAATGAGGCTGGAACCTTGTGTTTATCTCAGTCCAAAGGGAAGTGTCAAGCTGTTCTGGCCTGTCTCTCCATAGGGAGTCTTACCACAACTTTGGACACAAGAAGTGTTGCCCTGAAGGTCTCTGGAGCTGTCCCCTACCATTAAGAAAAGTTCAGAAGTGAGCATGGCCCTGACTCCAGAGCCTTACCTCTTCCTCAGCAGCTTCTTGGAGTCCAAGAGTGTCTTCTTGAGCTCTGTTACAAGAGTGGGAGAGACAATGAACAGTCACATACTGTGAAATATATCCCCCCAAAGAAGATAATGCAGAATAGCCACTGGCAACAGGTCATTCTGCTGAGGTATTTTCCTCTGGTGTTTTTTTCACACTTTACCTAAATCTGTAATGAGACTTAATCAGTCCTCACTGCCATGATCATACTTTGAGTCCCAGTGAACATCATCCCTTCCTAAGGGGCCTCCCTCTAGAGACCCACTATTTTCAGTCATGTTAACAAGTTTGATCCAGATGTGTTTAACATCCCCAAATCCCTTTTTCCTTTCCTAATTATTCCACAATCACTAACTAGAACAGCCCAAAACTGTGTCTAAAATCATCACTTTAGCAAAATGTAAAGAGCAAGCAGAGATGACAGACCATTAGAGGCTCATTAATCTTTCTCTTACTCCAGTCTCTACAAGTTTGGGGTAGTAAGTGTGTGGCAGGGTATTATTCACTCTGCCCCTCCAGTAATATAATACAAATATAGACCTTTAACTTACCATCAGCAGCGTGAACAGGAACATATTTCGCCTTTCTCTTAAAGCCAACTGATCATTTATAAGAGAAAACAGAAGGAAAAAAAGCCATAGGATGAACAAGATAAGATTAACTGCAGTGAACCAATGAATCATGAAACCACTGTATCTGTTACCAGAGCAAGAGGGAATCCCAGTTTGGATTTCCTAGTCTATCTGACATTTGCTCCCAGTAATCTCCATCTATAAAGGTGATATTTCTGTTTTCACGGACTCTGTGCTTGCTGGAGACTCCACACAGAGGAGGAGAGCATTTTTACCCTGCCAATTTTATGGTCTAAGCAATAGGAGGAAATATCAATATCTTGTTATAGAGATGAATAGCCAAGGTGGAAATGGCAACTGCAAATAAGTGCCTTCTAAACTTACTTGAAAGGCACAGAGGTGACATGGACACTTCCACTATAATCCATCTTCTGCTCGAGTGGATTCCAAGAATATCAGTTATATCTGCCCCAAAAAACTGTCCATTTCTCTGCACTGACTATAAAGGGAAGCAGGAATGAGGTCCAGAGATAGCCACAGAGGGGTGGATACCTCCCAAAGGACTGATTTGTTCAACAGCATAAAGAAAGGATTGAGGCAGTAGAGCACTAAATCCAGAGTGTCTGATTATGGACCAGTGCAGTGAGCACAATTCCACTTTCTTCCCTTTGCCTTAAAGCTCACAGTGTCAGGGAGCCACCAAAAGATCTCCTGTTCTCAATGAGGGGGAATACCAAACCTTCACACCTAGAATACCCAGACAAAGTCATGGACACACAACCCAGGGAACATAGCCACAGTCTGGGACCATGGGGTCCTGTGGAACCCAGAGTTGCCAGTCCTACCTTGGAGGATCCTGAGGCCAGCAGAGCATGAGGCCTCTCCATAGGCATTGACAGCACAGCAGCGATACAAATCACTGTCATCCAGAGCCAGGTTCTTGATCTTCAAAGGGAGAGCACAGAAACTGCTCACAGAAAGGGCTGGGGTTCAGTTCATCTTCAGCTTCTCATAAAGCAGCTACTCAGTGGCACCTCAGAGGTTTCTTCTGTTCCCAGAAGGGCTCTAAAAAGCTTTATTTGCTTATCTTTGTATTATCTCAGAGCTGGGGATGTGTAGAATCATGGAATACCCTGAATTTGAAGGGACCCACAGGATCCTCCAGTCCAGCTCCTGGAAAGGACACTCCCAACAATCTCACCCTGTGCCTGAGAGTGTTGTCCAAATGCTTTTGGGCTTCTGGCAGCCTCAGGGCTGTGCCCATTCCCTGGGGAGCCCAGGCAGTGTCCAGCACCCTCTGGGGGAAGAACCTTTCCTGATATCCACCCTGAGCCTGCCCTGACACTGCTCCAGCCCTTCCCTCACTCCTGCCCCTGCTTACAGAGAGCAGAGATTGGAGCTGCCCCTCTGCTTCCCCTCATCCCACTGCAGGCTTTTCCTGTCCATTTCTCTCAGTTCCATAAGTTTTTTGGATGAAAGGACTTATGAAATATTTGATCTTTACCTGCAGAATGAATTCATTTGTGGCACTATTGAAGGACATTTCATATTTGGCAGGATCATCCATTCCTTTCTGTATACGCGACCATTTCACCTCAGGAGTTGGGACACCTTTGACCACAGCTCTGAAAATGGCATTTTTACCTTTGGAAAGAGACAATAATTAATTAAGACAGGCTTGAACATGAGGACTCTCAGGCCTGGCCCCTTTTTTTATCAAGAGTGATTCCAAGAGTGAGTAATTTCTGTTATTTTATGCAGAAACATACTTCAAAAATAACAATAACATCTTCTTTTGCACTTCAATAATTCAGGTTTTGTCTGTATTCAATTATAAAAGGCCTTTAAAATGTGGCATTAACCTGCCAGATGTGGCTGCTGACATCTCTACCATCACTGAAATCAGAACCCCAAGAGCAAGTTCAACCTAGACCTGCTTTTAACCCATGAAATGTCCAAATCCCTTCTCATCACACATATTCTCTATCAAATCCCACTGTTTGTCCAATCTTGGCACCACCTTGCACTCCAAACCCACCAGGCTCTGCTGTTTGAAGAGGTAAGGGAGGGAGAAGAGAAGGGGCTTCCTCTCCTTCCTCCTGGCTCCCCAGGAATCTGCAGCCCACCACAGAAATCTCCAAAAGCTTTCCCACTGCCCAGTACAAACCTCTTCTCCAAAATGCTCCAAAACCACAGAGAACACTGGGAAACAAGTCAGAAAAGTGAGTTGTGTTGTTGAGTGGGAACAGAAATAGAGGTGAGTTATCCATGGAAACACCTCAGGCTGGAAATGATCGTTCTCTCTTATTTTTTAATACCCTTGGTCTTCAATTGACCAACACTGTCAAAGATTCTCCCTGGAAAGTCTGGCAATATTTCTCACACCTTTCTGCAGTTATCACCACCAAACTTATTTGATAGAACAGGTTCCTGCCAACAGAACCTTATCAAAAGGCCTTGAGATAACAGAACATTCTCTTAGTAAAAGTCTGATTCCAGTTGATTATCCGTGTGTTACATTTCAGCCACTTTGGTTGCACTTTCCCACACTTGCCATCAGTCATAGGCCACTCAGCCATGCACTGAACACAGTGGGGTGATGATGGTAGAATTAGAGGCCCTCATGGTGTCTCTGCACAGACACAGAATTACAGTGTGCATGAACAGTTTGTATGGGAACTGCAACCAACCGGCTGAAAATGAAATAATTTGGAAAATTTACATAGGTGAAAATTTAGACAGGTGAAAACTTAGCCAGGGGCCTTGGGTAGTGCCTGAAACATGCAGGTGAAGAAGAAGTAAGAGGGACAGGTTCCACTAGAGGCCACTGTGCTTCTTCATAAAACCTCAGTGGCTCCTGGACATCGACAGGTGAGTGTGTGTGCTGGTGTTGCATTAAGTGACATTTGGTGAAGAGGGAAGAAGCCCAGCCACGGAAGTGATGTTCTAAGAGAAGCTGTTAAGAGCTTCCCTCTGTGCCTGGCAAAACCAAACGCTGGTTGGCTCTGAAAACAGGCACGGTAATAAGCCAATTAAAGAGATGAATACGCCTCTGTGGGATTCACATTTTAAGATGAACAAACCCTGGTAATTTGTCCTTTTTTTCTGCTTGGGAACAGGTAGCAGGCCAGGCCAGGCCCCGTGCAGCTAGGCAGGCCCAGGCCGGGCCAGGCTGAGCCCCAGCGGCTGCAGGGCAGGGCAGGGGAGGCCCTGGGCTGCCGAGATCCGGCTGCTCCCCTCCCCAGTGTGGCTACCAGAAAAGAACCTTCCACCGTAAAGATCTCCAGCTACAAGATGCCGAGTCATCTTGCCGAAGGGCTGTCCCAGTGCTGGGGAGATCACGCGGCTGAAATCGGGGGCGGCTCTGCAGCTCACAGAGAGCGGCTGCAGCAGAGGCTGCAAACCAGCCATGCGGCCAGAGCAGCTGCAGCCATGCAACCAGAGCGGCTGCAAACCACCCATGCAGCCAGAGCGGCTGCAGCCATGCGGCCAGAGGGGCTGCAGCCATGCAGCCAGAGGGGCTGCAAACCACCCATGCAGCCAGAGCGGCTGCAGCCATGCGGCCAGAGGGGCTGCACCCATACAGCCAGAGCGGCTGCAGCCATGTGGCCAGAGTGACTGCAGCCATGCGGCCAGAGCGGCTGCAAACCACCCATGCAGCCAGAGCAGCTGCAGCCATGCGGCCAGAGTGGCTGCAAACCACCCATGCGACCAGAGCAGCTGCAGCCATGTGGCCAGAGTGGCTGCAGCCATGCAACCAGAGCAGCTGCAGCCATGTGNCCAGAGCAGCTGCAGCCATGTCAGAAGAGTGACTGCAGCCATGTGGCCAGAGCAGCTGCAGCCATGTGGCCAGAGGGGCTGCAGACGTTTTGGCCGGACCCCTTCAAATCCTGGCACAGTGCCCCCAGCACAGCCTGAAACCCATCATCGTAACTGCTCCAGCCGCCATCTGGCAGAAATCATAAAACCCTCTCCAGGCCCTGGGTGAGGTAGTAACTCTTTTACTGCACAGATGAGACCTGCAGACCCCAATCCTCTCTTGAGTGAGAGAAAAGGAAAGAGCAAAGAGACTTAGAGAAACAACATGAAGACACCAAGGTCAGAAAAGAAGGGCAGGTCCCAGGAAGGAGAATGAGGAAATGCCTTAGCCTTGTAAATTCTCTTGTAAACAATGGTGATGGACTATGATACACTGAATATCCTGATAAATCATGGAAAAAGCTTGGAGGGATGGAGCGTTCACATTGTAGACATGAGCAAAGGCATCCATGCTGAATAAACAGATGCTGAAGTAGCTGTGATCCAATGAGAAACTTCGAGAGAGACAAGAGTGATGAAGACCCTTTGTCCCCCAGGAAGAAGAAGACCTCAGTTCACAGAGATGAAGATGATCTCAGAGATAGATGAAAAGAACTTTTGCTTTTAAACACCTCATCCTTAAAATAGTACCTCATAAATTGACATAGCCCATAAAAGCAGCTGTGGGAAGGCTATGAAAGATGGGAGGGACTTCATTATTGATTCCTGAGTGGCTGCTTTCATGGAAATTAAAAGTCACAAAACAACTGTTTTCTTGTGAAGTCTCCATAGCATGACAAGAGAGACTCCTCTCCTTAAGCAAACTGAAGAAAGACTATTCTAGAGGTGATAAACTGACTAAATTGTTTCTGTACTTTGTCAGTGGGAAAGAAAAGAGGGTGTGGAGGAGGGAGGAGAAGTGTTCTAAAGGTTTTATTCTATTTCTTTTTACTCTTTTAGTTCTGTTAATAAAGTTTTTTCTTTATACCTTTTAAAGTTTGAGCCTGCTTTGCTCTTCTCCTAATCCTATCTTGCAGCAGAAAATGAGTAAGTATGTTCTAGTGGGTTTCAGCCAGTGCTAAACTCACCACATAAATTGGTGCATTGACTGGGAAATTTCAAATTGGCAAGCCAAAACCATTACAGTGTTGAACACTGAAATCCAAGCTGCTGGTTCAGTTCTGGCAGGGAAGAGGAGCTAGAAGGTATTCTCCAGCTACTCCACACCAAAAAAAAAGAAAAAACAAAAGGACTCTGCAGGTGCAGAGAGACCTCTGGGAGGCTCTTCATTGATTCCAGTTCTTGACTCATCAGCTGCCTGCTCAATGCAAGATCCTTATGTTGTTCCTCACAGAATCATCACAGAACCATGGAATGGTCTTGGTAGGAGTGACCTCAAAGACCATATCATTCCACCCCCTGCCATGGGCAGGAACACCTTCCACTAGCCCAGGTTGCTCCAAGCCCTGTCCAGCCTGGTCTTGGACACTTCCAGGGATCCAGGGGCAGCCACAGCTGCTCTGGGCAACCTGTGCCACCCTCAAAGGGAAGAATTCCTTTCCAATATTCCATCTAACCCTCCCCTCTGGCAGTGGGAAGCCATTCCCCTTTCCCTGGCACTCCAGGCCCTTGTCCATCTCTCCTGGAGCCCTTTTAGGCACTGGAAGGCTGCTATAGCCTAAACAGCACCTGCAGTCAGTGTATCCTACTTTAAAAAGCAACTGATTTTAGTGCTGAACACAAGTTCTTTCAAGAGGAAAACAAAAAACCCAACAACTTTTTCAATGTGCCTAATCTTTTGCTGCAAAATCCTTACTGTGAGAGCTCCCTGCAGAATTCATTGTATTTGCTGCACACATAAGGGCCAGATGTTGATCTTGCATACACATAGTGACAACTCAGGAGACCCTTGTGAGTACTGATGGAATTGTCATCAGTGTAACAAAGACTTTGGCTACACAACATATTTTTTGTGGTCATGTCAAATCACTTTAGAAACTCACTTGATTTAATCATGATAATTTTTTATATAGGTGGGACATGGAGTCAAACTTCCTGATCTGTGGCTTTGCCTGTATCAAGATTCTTACCTTCCTGCAGTGTCAGAGTGAGTGGTTTCTTCTCAAAATCAGGTGTACTGCATCCTTGTGGAACATCATTCACAAACTGAGTGATAACAACTCCTGGGATAGAAGATTTCTTGAAGATTTTTACTAGAAAGGCAAGAAAAAATACATTCAATTGACATGTTTGTCCTTCAGAAGGAATCTCCCAGTCTGTATTGCCACCTGCAGAGCAGTAACTGCTCCTGCTCAGCTCCTCTTGAACCACAAAGGTCCCAGTGCCACAGGCTGTAAATGTGTCCCAAGGCTTGGGCGTTAAGGTCTGGGATTTTGTGGTGGCTTTGTCAAAGTTGTGTCCAAGTGGGAAGTTCTGCAAAGTCCTAACCCAGGACCACCTCGGCTCACAGCTCCAGTGACAGTTTGGACAGGGAAAGCTTTGCATCAGTTCTTGTTCCAAGTACAAGATCTTGCATGAGAAAGGCCCCGCTGCCAAGTCAGAGCCTAGTGGGTCAAGTCCCTGCCATTTCCAAGCTAGAGAAGAAGTTGGGGTTATTCCCAGGGGTTCCCAAAGCTGTGTCTGTTCTCTCACCTGTCTGATGGCTGCTCATGATGCTTTGCTCAGCTTTCAGGGGTCAGCACAAACAGATTACAAGTTCTCCTTTGAAAAAGACAAAAAATTTCATTATTTACAGTTTGCAAGAGAAAGGACAGACCGTAACAGTGCTCCCTTTAGTGATACAGCTTGCCCTTCCTCACTTGCCACATCCTTGCAGCCGAGTAGAGACAGACCTGCCAATCAGCCTGTCAAGCCCAACACAACCTAGGTACGATGATGATTAGCAGGGCTGAATGGAAAATATAAACATCCAGCAGCATCCCTCTGTGTCACCCGGCTTTCCTCTAAAGACCTCCTCTCGTGTTTCAAGCAAACATTCACCACATGGCACTCACGTGGTGGGTTCTGATGGATGGCAAGAGCAGTTGCTGAGAAGAAAACCACAGAGATGGATGTCTAAACTCGGGCATAGAGCAGAGGTACATCCTGATCTCATTAAGCTTGGTTAAATTAGCAACAGACCTGAGAGCAGATAGAAGCCTTTAGAAGGGAATGGTGAAGCGTGAGCTTGGCGTTAAAGAGTTATTGTTAAGGATCACTCAGGGGACCTTCTGCCAAAGGAGTCTCTTTCCCTGTATTTTAAATTGGACAACGTGTAATGTAACATATCCCTGCCTTGCAGCAGGCTGGGAAAGCAGATTCTCAGTCATGTGAGAGATGCTCAGGAACTATACAGTTACTGCAGCTCTGAAAGAGCAATTAGATTGGATTGCCTGTGGCATTAGTGCTTTGTCTCTGTTTACCCTCTGCACTTCTTCAGTCAACAGAGGGACACAGGAACATGCAACTTCCATCAGTTTTGAAAGCCACTGGTACTTTGGGAACACACCTACACCAGGCATTCATCCATCTGAGCTCTGTAACTTGGTACCTGAGGAAAACACAGGGGATGACCCCAGCATCTCCTTGTCACACATTCAACTCCGAGCTGCACTGTCTGGGTGAGAATTGGTTTCAGCTAAAGGTAAGAGACAACTTAGTGAACAAAAATAATTTGTGCTGGATATTCATGCAGGCCAAAGGGAGTGTCACTCACTCTCTGGGTCACAGTACCTCTGGGTGAGCTTCTAAACCAAAACGGGTTTTGCCATTGCTCAGCAGCTGCAAAGAGCCAAAGATACCTCCCTACAAAAAATCACTGGCTCCAACTTGTCCTTACCACAAATCTTGTTTTGGGGCTCTGCACACTCTACAAATCTCAGCAATAATTGACATCTCTGTGAGCTTCTCTGGCCTCAGTGGAAATGCACTGAGACAACATCACTGGGAAATAGAAGAGGGCTGTGTGAGCACCAGCCAAGCCCTCCCTCCTGTCCCCTCCTGGCCTGATCTGGGTGACCTCTGCTGCTCCCACCACAGCAAGGGGTTTGCATTTCATCTGGGTGCTGCTAGTCTGGCACATTACACAGTTACTTCTACAAACTCTTGGGAGATGTCTTAAAACTTAGGAATGAAGGGAATGAGGAGATTGTGGGAAAGAAAAGCCACAAAACTGAGCTGAAAAGAAGCTGATTCCAGGGCACCTGTCCTGCCTTGGGCAGGTCATTGCACAGTGAATGGTTGAGATTTTGAGAGGCTCTTGATCACCCTCTTATGGATATAATTTGTCCTCCACAGTACTGAACCAAATTAACAACAAACATAATCCCCTTTTGCCTCTTGTATCTTCCTAAACATGTCACCACTCCTGGAGCTGGAATGCCTGATGCTTACAACACTCATCAAACAGGATGACCTGACAACAGCCTGCAGCAGCTTTCTGCTAAGCTCTGTTTATGTTACACTTGCATTTATACTTTAGTACTCCTGACTCCTTTCCTCCACACTGGGCAATGGTGAGGAGCAGCTACCCTGAAACAGCAACATGGTCCAAACTCAGCTCCAAAGCATTTCCTTACATCTCCAAATGTTTAATGTCAGAATCTTTCATTCTGAGAATGGTGTGACAGTGGACATGTGTTATCATAACTAGAAACTGCTGAGAGAGGACTAAATTCAAATTTAGTTTGGTAAAACCTCCAAATACTGACGATATTTACACAGGCAGTAACAGGCCCCATCTCTCAGTGCACAACATGCACTATGTGCACTATGTAAAAATTGCTGAGTTTACAGAGTCTTAAAGATTTCAGAAATTCACTTGGATTAAAAATAAGCTCTTGTAAGTCCTTCAACTCCTGTGAGTTCCTGACTTCTGGAGAATGAGAAGGAAGCATGTTAATGCCACACATTGATTGCAGGGTTAAAATAACGGTGCTGGATATGAAGGGAACATTCCTTCAGTGTAATGAATCCAACCACGTTGCATTTTCCAATGTCTTGTGTATTAAATAAGGACCAGAAAATAACACCCTGGTTGGCACAGAGTCATTAAACCCTACCCCTGCTTACTGTCATATTTGCTCTGTAGGGGCTAGTTTGGCTAGCTCAGAATTCCCCAGGCAAATCGACACAGACTAAGCAAAAGACTGAGGCGCTCTTTCTTCTCAGAAACAAGTCCAGATTGAATGGTGAACAATTTCCAGGGAGAGAGGAGAGGGGGGGAAGAGGGCAAGAAGGAGAGAAAAGAGAGAGAAAGAAGGAGCTAGAAGAAAAGAGACTGAACACCTGATGAGGGGATATTTAACTCAGGGGGAAGGGGCAGAGGAAGAGAACCAAAGCCAATGGGAGACAATTGCTGGGACAGGTAATGGGAGGAACTAACCTGGGAGAGGGGAAGAAACCAACTACAGAATCCAGGGAATGAAACATCAGTGCGAAATAATAACTCAGTGATACATTAGTGCAATACAACAGCTTACTTTTAAAATTTTTACTCCCTTTTTACACGAATGACCATAGTTTTGTTCTGACTCCAGTTCAATCTAGAAAAAGAAATCAGAGAATTTTTAAAATGAGACAGCCTTCCAAATGAGAAAGCCTTCCAAAAATTGTCATAGTGTAATTCATATCTTCACTCACAGGTGCTTGAAACATTGGTGTCCACATCAGGATGATGTATTCAATGGAATAAATGCTTCCAAGAGGGAGTCACCCCTCCCCAGGTGGATGCTGCTGACTAACACCCCCAGCACAATGGGATGACACTGGAAGCAGCTCAACACTCTCAGTCTTCTGTAAAACACATCTCTGCCATGCATTAGCCTTGTTCAGGTACCCAGTTGGCCATTCCTCATTCCAGGCAGAAGTCTGTCTGCCTTGCAGCTGCAGAGGCATCCCCACTGGAGACTGAGGGAAAGCTTCCACGGCTTTGAGTACAGAGCTGGAGCAAGCCCTTGGCTACTGACAACATTTTTAATGTCCCAAAATAAAGCAGCAAGCCTGGCAAGGTGGGAGGGTGCCCTTCATCCTGTGTGTTCATCAATCTGTCTGGATTGAGACAGAGCAAGAAACCATTCCCTGTGAGCCTGACTGGACACCAGTACTGGGGCCATAAATCAGCTGAGTGAATAAGCAAAACATTTGGGAGTCAGAGGATTTGTAGGCATTGAGGGTGTCACTAGGAGTTATTTATGGGCTTCAGACAGTGCAATACACAGACAAGATGTGACATAATTGCTGGCAGACTGGTGAGCAAAATTAGCCAAACCTGTAGGGAAGTGACACGCAGTGAGTGGTTCATGGGGAGGGGATGGGTGCAGAGGCTCAGGATGTGCCACGGGCATTGCACAAGCACAGACACAGCAGGGACAAAGGCATTAGCACAGAGTTAAACCAATAATAAAGTAATCAGCAACAGAGGCAGCATTCTCTTTCCTAGGAGCACATATCATGGAATATGCTGAGCTGGAAGGGACCCACAGGGATCATCCAGTCCAACCCCTGGCCTGCACAGACATCCCAACAGTCCCACCCTGTGCATCCCTGAGAGTATTATCCTAATGCTCCTGGAGCTTCTGGCAGTCCCAGGGCTGTGTCCATTCCCTGGGGAGCCTGGGTAGTGCCCAGCACCCTCTGGGGGAAGAATCCTTTCCTGATATCCAGCCTAATCCTCCCCTGACAAAACTTTTCTCTTCGTAATTCTCTTTGAATTTCTCTTTGTAAATAATGAAAATCAGGGCAATCTTGACACAGAAAATGTTCTAAACAAAATACCAAATTGTTGTGAACTCAGTAAAAATCTAGTTGTGCTTTACCCCAGAGATCCAGATACTCAGTGAGTATATTTCACCTAAAATTTCTTTTAGCTTTGGGTTGGCTTTCTGTGGGTTATTGTTAACTTGAAGTAATCTTTTGAGCTTGAGTCTTCCCATTTCAGATGAATTTTAAAGGAAAATTTAAAATGCATTGGTTAGAACCACAGAACTGAAGACCAATGAACTGCAGAAGGGAAACTTCATGAAAACTTCTGAACAGGTCACAGAGGGGGAACGTCACAAGCTCTCCAGTGATGAATGGAGGTCTTGTGCAGAGTGGGGAGGAATGCCCAAGGATCAGATTTTGTGTGACTTATCCCTTTGGTAAATCTATACCTGATCTGATCTTCTCCTCTGCCCCAGGGATTATGAACATGACCTAAGTGCTTGCTCAGGATCCACAGACACACAAACTAGATACCCTGTACCCATTTATGTATGAAAGAGGCACTGATACCAAAGGCCAAGAGGAGACGCATACCATCCTTATTTTCTAAGGGAGCAAAAGCCATTAAGCCCCACCAGCGAGCAGGACAGTGAATCCACGTCCCTTTGGAGCAGCAGGGATGGGATGGCAGCATGAGAACTGGTCATTCTGTGCTTTTCTGTGGCCACAACGCTCCCATAGATTTTTCATAACAGAAACAGACTTTGATACAGGCAATAGACTTACAGCAAGTATCACAGAGAAAATACAACAGTGTTTCCTTCCTGCCAGGAAGGAAATATAACATGTCCCTACTAACTGCCCAGGATGAAAACCTGTAGGATCCCCAGTGTACCTGTGCCACAAATTCTCTGCCAGCTCCAAGGGACAGTGACAGCAGATCCTCAACAGCCTGGCATCTTCCCAGGGAAAGCCAGGAAAATCAGTGTACCCTGAAGGAGCCAAACACTACAGGAGGCCACTACTCCCAGAACACTTACAACCATTTCCAGACCTACTGCAACACAAAGCCACATTCAGTGTGACAACAAAGGTGTCACTTCCCACTCCCAGCTCTACATCACCCCCACACAAATCAGTGGTGACATGGCCAAACTCACCACTCTACAGGCTGAGCTTGTGAGGTGATTCTCTGGAAGTCACTTCTGCCACGTCTCCAGGCCCACAGTGCCTTTGTTCACTCAGAGCACAGAGTTCTTCATAGCTGTCCAGAGGGTTCCCTGGTCCCAGATATCAATGATCTGCAGAAAGGAAGATAACCTCTTTACCAGTCTAGTATAAATGTCACTAAATCACAAAAGGAACAGCAAACTGTTGTCCCCCTCACACCCCTCCAGTCTCACAGAAGGTGCTGTGCCCAGGGGCTGCCGGGTGTTTCCACACTGAGCTGGAGCAGCCCTGGGGGCTCATTATAGCCCCACACTCCCCCAGCCCAGGGGAGGTGCCCAGGAGCCCTTGGCAAGGCTGGCCACAGCCAGGGCCAGCCTGGCCAGATGCGACCATCAGTCAAGGCCATGCTGCATCTCCAATGCAAGACCTTGTGCCTCAAAGAAGGACAAACACTTGTGCAGATCCAGGGAAAGGACAGGCTCTACACCAGGTTGGGTAGGACACACCAGCAGATGTGTGTGTCCTATTCAGAGGCCATGAGTCCTTAGGAAATCTCAGAACTTCTTAGCAGAGGAGTAAAAACAGTGAATTATTGCATCTGTGTGTGGGTCAGCCATGCCTGGGCTTGTCCCTCAGCAGAAGAGTCCCTCAGTCTGTGCTATTCCAAGAGGCCTGAAAGAAGTCCAGTTGCTTGAGAAGAGCCTCAGTGCTCAAAATACACACCTCAGTTTGCTGCTTTCCTTCCAACACAGACAGAGGCTGATCCCTTTCCCATAAGCTGCAAACAAGGCCACTCATTCCATCAGTCAAAGGTTCCCTAATCGTGGCAGAGAGTTGGAATTAGATGGTACTAAAGTTCTCTTCCAACTCAAACCAATCTGGGATCTCTGATTTCTATGGACAGATTTACCCCAGAAGTACAAGTTCAGTGCATTGGGACCCCAAATCTTTTGATTCCAGTCTGCCCTTGCAGACCTTGTAAATCTTCCTTCCTCTGCTCAGAAAGCTCCCCTAAAGCAGAGGGGCCTTTGCTTAGTTCCTGCTGTTCATAGAGATGGCCAGTCTGGGACTGCAGATTCTCATCTCCCAGCAGCTCGACCTGCAGGCAACAAAACCTGGCTGGCCTGAAGGCTGCTTTCACTCACTTTAGCTTGACAGCCCACAGTCATTACTTTCCTTTTCACTGGGTGAATAAATTCATATTAAATCTCATGTTCAACTGGAGAGGAGGGGCTGGCCCCAGAAAGTGGCAAGAGAAATGTTTTTACTGTAATGGCAGGCTGTCTGGACTGGCAGAATCAGAAATCCTCCAGTTTCCTATGAGAAGATGCTAATTTTAAAATCTGAGGCTAATGGGAAGGGAACACACAGAAAACCCTTGATGCCACAGCTTAGACTCCTGTTAGATTGCATCGAGACAGAAGAACCATAAAGAACACCATTTCCACTAGACTGAGAAAGAAGATTCTCAGCCAGGTATCAAAAATTTCTTCCTTGCAGGGCTGGGAACCATTTTAACCAATAATTTAAAAGATAAAAGTGAAAATTAAATTCTGGAGTAATTTTCTTCATTCACTCTTTCTTTTTGACTATTGTTGCTTGTGACAGTGTTTAAATCTTCCCGATTCATGAGAAAAGCAAGTAAACAGAGAAAAATGGAATTGCTCAAACTGATGCCTGGGCTGAGATCCTTCAGATCTACATCCCCTGTTACCTTTGCAGTGATATATAAAAGTAGAAGCAATTACAAAGTCAAATATAAACCATTTGAAAATTGACAAGCCAAGAAAATAAGACAAGGATCTGGGAAATCTGGACTGCTGCTGGAAAATCCTCTCAGTAGCAGCCACCATTTTCTAGCAATGTGGATCTCCCACAGCATTTTCACCTGCTTTGGACAACGATCATCCCAAAGATGCTTCCTCAGACATCAGTCCAGCTGGACCAGGACAGCAGTTTGTGACTTTGCTGACTAGATGCTGCACCTTTAATAAACCCCATTGCCAGGCAAGTCTCTAAAGAGAGTAACACTTTGGGTAAGCCCTAGGAATGCTCCCACAGGAAGTAATTACCTGTCTCTACTGAAACCTGAATTCAACTCTCCTCAGCTGCAGCAGGAGAAGAGTTATCCCAGAGGAGTGGAGTTATCCAGAGCCTCAGGGAGTTCTGCTGTTCCTCCTCCTATGTGTTCTCCCTTTCCAGGCATTTGCTCCCCACAGAAAAGTGCTATTGGTATTTAGTCTCCAATCACATTTAGCTGTTGGGTCTCAATAACTGAGGAATTCCTAATTAGAAAGACAGTGGGGGTCTAACAAGTCCCAGGAGAGCCACAACTGCTCTGTTCCACTGATCCCACAAACCTGATCATGCTTTGCCTCATTTCCAGCCCTACAGTTTTACAGTTTTCTTGGGGCCTCTCCTCCAGAGGGACTGATAATTTAAAACCATTTTCAACAGAGCAGCCTCCTCCAAGAGCTTGACCTTCTTCCATTTCACAGCTTGTTTTCCACCCGCCCACCCAAGGCCCTATTAACCCCTGTGTGCCAGGGCTGAACCACTACGTGCCACTGGGAGCCTGCAGAATGTCACAGCAAGGCTGGGATGCTTAGTGGGCACTGCTTTCCCTGCAGAAGGGACACGTTTTTCCCTGAAAGAAAGTTATTTGCCTAAGGAACAGCAGTGAAAAAATGTCAAGAGGCAACAGATGAAGGACAGTTATTTCAGATTGAATTTAAAACTCTGTTTTAACTGGAAACAAGACTCCTCCAATGTTTTGCTTTCCCTGTAATTCCCTTCTTGGAATATTGGTGTCAAGTCTTCCTGCTCTGAGCAGTGACAACTGGCACAGCTCTTCCTACAGACTTTGGCACCCACATGGCTCAGAAAGGGCAAGAACTCAAGAAACCAACACCTGGTAGGTCCAAAACTCTGTCTGGATTTTCAGTCCATAAAGAAATGACCAAGATAAAAAAAACAGGCCAAGTCACCCCATTTCCCTGCAGCCTGGAGGACAGTCCTGACTGCGCTAAGGGTGGAGGGAGTGGCAGAGAAGCTTCTTTGGAGCAGAAATATTCACATATGAAATGGGTGAAGATGTGCAAGGTTCAGTGGTCGTATTACAAGTCCATCTTGACATAACAGCAATGAGAATCCCATAAACACTATACAAGAAAATGGGCATGGAATATGGAATAAAGGCCCAAAATCAGTGAAGATTACAGGTACCTGCAGCCCTACAACCACCCAATGCACTACACCAAATCAGATGAGTCTGGCAGTGCTGGTCATGTGTACATGACATGTGGTCATGAGTACAGGGACATTGTCTGTTCACACCATGCCAGGGGCCAGGTTACAGAAGAGATTTTGGTTTTCCCAGGAGAATGCCCTGCACCACGATGAGGAACAGTCACACCAAGCATTTGAGTGCCACAGTGAGTCTTCCATACCCACAACATTTGAATTTAAGTAAATGTGATGTTCCAGTTACTGAGTTCTTGCTGCTCTTTTCAGTGAGAGATGCCCATTTTAATTCTAGTCCCTCAACACCAGTTCATTCATGTTGTAGAGTCCAGAAGAAATTGAAGAGACTTGTTTCAGGCTCAAACCTGTGGTTATTTTTTCCTCCCCACCCAAGGTGCCAGTGTGTCCCTCTGTCACCTGCAAGCTGAGGGCTGCTGTCACTGTGCCACAGAGCCAGGGTCAGACCCACTGCAGTTCACTGGACTTCCACACAACACAAGGAGATCAGAACCAAGGGAAGGAATGCAAGAGGCACCAGTGCTCTGTTTTCACAGTGCAGATCAGCTCTCTCATTCCCACACTACAGAGAACTTCCTTCTCCTGCCCAGTTCTCTGCTCACTGGTTTAGTGTTTGTATCCATGACTTGACTGAAGGGGTTTGCTAGCACAGTCTAGGATTTAGTTGGAGCCTCCTATAAACACAACATTCCTACTTTTCCCAGTAATAGTTGCTCCCATGACTATCTTCCTTGCATGTTCCAGTTCCAGGGCTGGGATTCTCTTACTATTTTTCACCCACAAAAAGAAATAGTGGGCAACAGACATTTAATAAAGACTCACCAAAGATGTGATTAAATCTCAACTTATTACCAGACATATCCCTCCACCAGGGCTTTCCACCCCCCTTGAGACACTGGAGGACAAGGGTTTAAGCCCCTCTGGGCGTTAATGGATGCAGGGAACAAGGGGTACCTATACCACTTCCATTGGATTCTACATGGCCATCGGGCTTTGCTGAATGTCCCTCTCCAGCTAAAATTAACTGGGTATGTTGGGAGCACTTCACAGACACCACACTTCAGAGAATTAATAAAGCTCACTGCATGCAGCACATTAAACAATAAAATGCAACCAGGGATTGAAGGCTTTATCTCAGTCCCTCTCTCTGCCTCAAATCGGAGGCACAGCAAACCCCCAGTTCTGAGTTCTTTATGTTGTGACAGGATTTATTGTGTCCCAACCTGCAAGTGGCAACAGACGAAACAAGCCCCAACCTGGCCTGACCAGCTGTTTTCTTGTTTCATTCCCTAATGTGCTGGGAAGTTTGACACTGAAATAAATGGTAGGAAATTCTCTCTGAAACCTCAAGAGGCCACAGCATGTACCACCTTCCCACTGGTGGGACACCAGAATAATCTCACACTGTCCTAGTAGTACCTGACCTGTGCCGGCACCAGTGAATGTCTGGCATTACAGAAGTGCCAGGGGACTCCCATTTCTGGGAATGCTGCCCCATTCCATCTGAAGGTTGTTCCCTGTCACACTCTCTCTTTATCCAGCACTAAAATAGCAGAATAAAATAAGCGTCATCTTGAGCCAGAAAATTATTGCCAGCATCCAATGGAGAAATAATCAAAATCATAGAAATATGAAATCATAGAATGGTTTGGGTTGGAAGGGACCTTAAAGCTCAGCTCGTTCCACTCCCCACCAAAGGGGGGAACATCAGGTTGCTTAGACCCCTCTCCAGAAAATGGAAATATAGAAAATAAACGGAAATACAGAAAAACATGGAAATAGAGAAAAACAGAGAGAGGGCATCTCTCTCACCCCGACTTGTTCCATGAATCCGGTGGTTTCACAGAAGGGTAACTCAGCTCCCTTTTCTGCAGGAATGAAACTCCCTGTGCAGGCTCTGTCCCTCCACAGGGTCTGTCCCCCTGCGGAGTCTGTCCGTCCGCGGGATGTCCGCCCACCTCTCCTGCCGTGTGATCAGACGGAGCTCAAACACAGCAGAGCTGGCAGCAAATGCGGCTCCGGGAGCGCAGCAGGTACCCAGCACTCACCTGCGGCTGTCACCCCAGGTGTCCCCACCCAGCACTCACCTGCGGCTGTCACCCCG
>VZTB01006760.1:178667-300620 GCA_013397245.1 Thryothorus ludovicianus | reverse complement strand
TGGGCTGGGCTGGACTGTGCCGGGCTGGGCTGGGCTGTGCCGGGCTGGGCTGGGCTGGGCTGGGCTGTGCCGGGCTGGGGTGGGCTGGGCTGGACTGTGCCGGGCTGTGCCGGGCTGGGCTGGAGGCAGTGCGGGTCCCTTCGGACAGGGCCAGGCTGGAGCCTCCTCAGCCTTTCCCTCCGTGTCGCCTCCTCCCGCCGCTGTCCCGGCGCGGTGTCGCCCGCGGGCGGAGCCGCCTGGCACAGACAGGGCTGTTAGCCTGCGAGACATGCAGAGGATTGGGATTTTTATGGGCATTCGGGCACCTGCCTCCTATTCGTTATTATTTCAGTCCATTCCAGTAATGGTGATGAGCAAATTTGAGATGAGCATAATTCTTCAGCATTTCACAAGTCAGTGGGGTGGTGCTTTGTCTGCGGATTGGGTTTCCTCTTCACAACAACTCGTTACAAACTTTGACACAACTGAAGGGCTCTCGATGTTTTAAAGGAAACTGGAGTTCAACTGATTTGAATCCCATTACAGGAATAAGTATGGTCTCTAATAGAATAGATAAATTGAACTTCAGATAAAACGGAGTGGCCAAGCATGGTTAAATATGAAGCTTCTTCACATACACTCCTTTTTAAAAATAACTCCTTGAAAAGTCAGATTTGTAAGGGATGGACAGAACCCAAGAACCCTTCAGAGCAGTAGTTCCCAGTGTTAATGTGAATTTGTAGCATAGACTGAGCAGTCTGAGCCTGCACTCCTGTTACACAGCCAAGAGCAGCTGCTGTTACCTATAGTCCTTTGTACACCTTTGGGGAAAAAAACAGCTTTAACAGGGAATTAGGAACGAAAAGGTCAGGGTGGAAATGGAGATCAGACACCTCAGCAGACTGGTATTAGTAAGGGCTTCCTCTGCTGTGAGAATTTATCCAGTCGCCTGGAATGATGGAGATAAATCTTCAGAAACAAGAACAAGGCTCAAAGTAGAAGACCCCAGGCAGAGAATGAAGAGGTTCTAGATACATTTTCCTCAGCTTGCAGAGGGCAGTGGACACCCAAGGGTCACCCAAAGGGCTGCAGGTTGCAGACACTTCAGGTGTTTCCTTGCCCCTTTTGCCCATCTCAGGGACAGTCATGTTGGGGGAATGCCAATCACAGTCATTTCAGAGGCCAATACTCTCAGGTAGACATGAGCACATCAGTGTTTCTAAAAAGCAGATTAGGATAAAGTTCAGCTTTCTCTGTCTTGTCCTCTTCAAGGAAGCCAATGTGCCTGTGGGAGAGGCTGTACCTGGAGCTCTTCCAGCCTGGAAGGGGGGCAAACCCCAGTCCCAGCATGAGACCTGCCTTGAACCACACTAGCCTCAGCCCAGAGGAGAGGCAAGAACCTAAAGCAAACATCATTTCCAAAGGTTTTGCTTCTATTCAGTGAAAGAAATCCCCCCACATGAGGCAAGGGGCCTGTTGTGCCCTGAATAAAACTGTGCCTCAGATGCACCACGTCTTCAAAAGCATTCATTGTACAAAGGAACAGCAAAGGCAGGAAGATGAACCAGCAGGGGGACAGCACGCTTGCCTGTACTTTAATGTACTTTCCAAATAGGAATATAATTCCCTAATTTTTACTTTAGATTAACCAGATTTTTGAGTTCAGATTCTTGCTCCCTTGATACCACAGAAGCCAGCTGAAATCTGCTCAGGGTTTCCTACCTTACCCCTCCATAGCTAAAAATCCTTCCTGTGGAGGAGAGAGCTGGGGCACAAATTGCTGAGCTTGTACTGTAACAGATTTAAGCCAGGAAGTGCAGGTGACACATCCCAAAGATCCTATTTACACACCTTTATGCACCTTTACAGTCATCAAAACACAGAAGGTCCTATTTAATGCAGTAGAAGAGAAAAAAAATGTGCTTCAAAAAACAGAGAAGTACTGACAACTCAGGAGATGCTGAAATCATTCTGATAGACTTGAAAATATTTCCCAGTTACAAGACCTTAGAACCCCAAAGGGCAGCCTTATGTAATGTGCTTTACTTAGAAATCCTCTGACATGGGCCTTCCCAATAAAACAGTGCAAGGATTTGTAAGCCTGGGTATTCTTTTGCATCTGACAGCCTCATAAAGATTATTTCCTATCAGACATATGAGAGACTCCACTGGAAACCCACCAAACACTGTGTCTGAGCTGACATGAGCATCCAAATTCTAATTTCATCCCAAATCAACAGGTGGTTATTGGTTGTCTGAAAATGGCATTTGTCAGGAATGAAAACTCTTTGCCAAAATAAGCCAATCAGTGTTATTTACAACACAGATTCTGTTACTCTCCCACGGGTTATTATCATCAAACACTGTTGATTCAGCAAGCCCTGGCCATCTCCCCTTTTCTGTTTGAATGCAGCCATTAAATTGGCTTTTAGAAGTTGTAATGAGGGCACAGAACCCCCTCACTTCTCCAACAAATGAGGACAAAACACAGAAATGACTCACTAGTGCATGAAGTCTGAGAACTCTGAGCATTTGCTGTGACAGGCTAAACACAAATCCCCTCTGTGGTTTTCTCAAGCTTCATGCTCAATGTGGAGTCCCAAAGAAGTGGCCATGGACATCAGAGGCAGCTGTACACATTGTCACAATTGTCATATCCCAGAAAACCTTCTAACCCCCAGCATATTGTGTTGACAGGAGTGTCCTACACTCAGACACCACAGCACTGTTTGAGATCCACACACAAGCTCCACAACAACCCAGGATGCAGCTGGTGGCAGAGCACCTCTCTGAGGGGACAAAGATCTATTTTTGATGACATTTGCCACCTCTCAAGCAGCCATCCAGTGTGACACATCACAGTCCCTTCAGACACCTGAGGTTGTACAGTTCACTGACCCTTTAAAGGCCACACTCCTGCAGGGAGCACTGGAAGTCTTGGTTGTGGAGAGGCTGATCCTGTGGAGAATCAGCCCAGCAGCTGAGTGACCTGTCCATAGCCAGGAGCTCAGCACATGCCTGAACATGAAATGAAAGGTACTGAAATACAGAAACTCTACCAGGGAAAGCCCTGGGGACCCATCCCCTCCATTACCTTCTCCCAGGGAGGAAAGCCAAACTCCCCTCCTGGCTGTCCTGCAGCCTTGGACCAAAGGGCTGGGAGCACCTGTGGGGCAGAGAAGTTACTGCAGCATCCAAAAGTACTGGGAGCCTTCCACAGGGTTCAGCTGCAAACAGGGTCATTGTCACCCAAGCTTCTTTTCAGCTGTTGTCCCTTTTGCCCACCCCTCAGCCTTCCACTCCCAATAATCACACCTTCTGAAAAGCAGCAGGGGCACGTGGGAATGCTCCAAGAATTAAGTCACTTTAAGATGAACCAATACCTAAACAACAGAGATAACCAAACTGGGAGAACCAAACTGGGTTTCTGATTCCCCTCTTCCAGGCTCCTTCAGGTGGAATTAGTCCATGCCAAAGGTGATGTCCTAAGGTCAGCTGAGCCAGCCCCAGAGCCAGAGAGGAGCCAGCTCTTGTGAGCCCTGACTGCTCCTGGGGTAACCTGAGCTCCTACCCCAGCACAAACCAGCCCAGATGACACCCAGCAGAGCCCAGCCTTTGGCCCTGGCCCAGGGCAGGTCTGGCATCACCCTGTCACTCTGGCTTGGCTGGCACTTGCAGGGTCCCTGATGGTCTTGTGAGGGCTTTGACCACGTCATGAAGGCAGCCGAGCGTTTTGTCCTGACACAGCCCATGGCAGCCAAGTGTGACAGGGACCCAATGTGAGCACTTACTGCTCACTGCCAGGCACAGGGCCAGGCCAGGAACCTCAGCAGGAAAGAGCCTGTAAGAGCTGGGTGGTGGGGGGCTGTTCCCTGAGGGAAGGGGCAGCCCCAGCAGAGGCAGGATAGGAACCTTACTGACTAGGTAAATTCAACCCAGCACCTGAAGTGGGTGAGCAGAGAAGGAATGGTGACACACTCCACCAAATGTCTCCATTAACAGTCCTGTGATCACCAAAAGCCAGGGAAGAAGTCAGGTCCAAGGTCAACCTGGGAAGGCCAAACAACAATTCAGGAAAACCTGAAAACTGGTGCAACTGCAGCAAAGCACAGGAAGGAGGTGAAGGCTCAGGCCTGAGTTTAAGCAGAGCCCCTTGGCCACAGGCAGAGGTGTAGGAAGGGATCCCAAGTGAGGTTGCTCAGGGCAATTAAGCACTAATTAGTGCCCTCACAGCCCTATCCCTGGATTCCAGGAGAACATTTCTGTGACCCATCAGCTCACTCAAGTCTTGCACAACTGAAGCTCTCAGCACCACACTTCAAACTCAGCTCCCTCCCCTCCCACTCTCTGTAACCTCATCTGCCCCAGTGGTGGTTCTGCTCTCCTGCTGGTTTCCAGGCCTGGGTGGTCTCTCTATCCTCTCTGCCAGCCTGTGCCCTCAGGAACATGTGCCTATGTGCCCTCCCTGTCCATGGCTGCAGGGAAGGGCAGGAGCAGAGCCCTGGAAAGAGGCAGGGAGCAGGCAGGGAAGGCACCCAGCAATGGACAGACAGTCAAGCAAACAGGGATTTACCTCCCTCTTCTCTTACTACCCAGCATGTGACAGGAAGAACTGTCCCATTTCATGTATGTGTCATTCCTTACTTTGGAACTGAAGAGGAAAGTCCTTTTTTTGTTGGGAGTTTCTGTTGTTCTGAGATATCCAAACTGAGATTTTTCTCTCTTCCATGCTTTCTCAGTCTCTAGAAAGAATCTATGAGATCCCACTGTCTTAACTTTTAAAACCATTGCAGGACTTTTCCCAAGGAATTAAATTTGATTCCTGTGTATATGCAGTGAATTGATCAATGCTCTCCAGCACAAAAGTCCTCATCCAGGTTCATCCCTGCAGGTGCAGCTACTGCCCTGCTTTCATACTAACGCTGACTTTCAAAAGTGTCACAGGCAGCAATCCTTCTGTTTAGGAACAAAGCTGCAGCAAGGAAGATCTCTGATGTCTCTGACAAAGTAGTTCCTTGCTAGGGCTATGCTGTGAAGCTGAACCAGCTGTGAACCCAACCACAGGACTCTCCTTTTGCCAGTTATTTCTCTACCCCAGGGATAAGTGAAGCCCAGAACTGGAGATGCCCAGGAATATCATGGTCAGATAGCTACATGGCCTGACCATTTTCTCCCAGGCAGTGGGAGAAAATGAAGCCACTTCAAGGCTCCTGAAGATGCAAAACTTCATTCTTCAAGTAATCTCAATTTGAAGCATCCAGACCTAAAAGGTACTGAGTACCTGGAGCCTTCCCTGACATCACTGGAATCATCTGGATGCACACCTCTTGGTACCTGCATGCTGGGAAAACCACTGAGATTCATCTTGGTGCTAAGGTACCTGTATTTGATCCTGGGTCAATGAAAACTTTCTGTGGTAAAATAAATCACCTTCCCCTCCTTTAAGGTCTCACACTGACCTTTGTCACCTCGTTGCAATATTATTCCCTTTAACACAACTGAGTTTGCAACTGCCTGGGAAAAGTAGAGTCTCTGAATATGAACAGGCTGATGAGCTCGTGTCTGCAGCCCAGTTTACAAACTGTCTCTGGCAGTTTCCAGGACATGGTCTTCCTGGACTGATGATCCCAGTCACACACACTCTGCGTTTTCCACCCCCAGGCACGTCCTGCTCTTCCCAGCCAGCCAGATAGGCAGGCCCTGGGCTGGGGAGGGACACAGTGAGCAGGTCACTTTTCAGGGAGATGGATGGAAGGATGGATGGATGGATGGATGGATGGATGGATGGATGGATGGATGGATGGATGGATGGATGGATGGATGGATGGATGGATAGATGGATGGATGGATGGATGGATGGATGGATGGATGGATGGATGATGGATGGATGGATGATGGATGGATGGATGGATGGATGGATGGATGGATGGATGATTGAAAGGAGCAGGATAATGTCAGGGGTTCTGATCCACCCTGGTCAGACTGGGAGAAGAGAGGAAAGGAGGGGTGGGTATCAGAGAGGGATCCTGTGTCAGGACTGTGATGGATGAGGGAGATCCGTGTCCTGGGAAGAGTGGCTGGGGCAGACAATGCCAGTGCCAGGAGCTGAGCAGGAGGAAACCAGACCCACGCAAAGGCCCTGATTAACCCTGCACTGAGACATATCTAGGCTGCTGCTCTGGGTCAAACTGAAGGGCAAGCAAATTGCTCATAGTTTGGGCACTTCCAAATCCAGCATGTCCTTGTCAATCTCTTGGACTGACAGACTGAGTGTCCCAAGCAGTTCAGGGCTATGTGTGACCATGACAGTGAATGGGTCATGCTCTCATTCATGTGCTCTTCAGCTTCATTCAGCTTATTTTTCATAAGCTGAATCTCTCATTTTACACTCACCACTTACTCCTCTCTTTGCACCCAGCGAGTTCCAGTTTGAGGGCCTAACCAGTGCAGTTTCTTTCCTCACAGTGATCACAGAGGGGCTGAGCTGTCCAGGCAGCCCTCAGTGGAGAGGAGAAGGGGAGAAAACTCACATGTTTATCACCCAAACCAGCTGACCTATACTCTTCAGTTCTACTACCAGTCTGGACTCTCTCTGGCTCCTCAGGCCAGCTGGGTCACACTGACAGTTGCTCAATCCTTGCTGGAAGCAAGAATGCACTGGTGAGATGCTCTCCTTGCCATCCTTTCCTCCCCTTTTATGGCAATATTGAGGGACTTGGATCCCACTCCAAACTGGCAGCAGAGCAGAGAGTGAGCTGCTGATGCAGGAGAGTCAATCCAGCACAGAGAACAAGATTCTTAACAGCCCAGAGGAAAACTCCTAAGGAGTTCTAAAAAGCAGGGAGCAATCCAATAAACCATTAACTGTTGCTGCTTACCTTCTGCAAGTATATGAAGATAAAATTTCTGGACTTTGTGCGTGTTTGTTTTTCAAAGCACAATTTTACCTTTCTGTCTCATAAATCTACACTAAAACTCTGGCTTTCTCTTCTTGCTGTAGTATTTTCCCATCTACCCATCATCTTCTAAGTGGCTGTCTGATATTTCAGGTGCCTTTCTCGTCCCTGTTCTTCCTCATTATTTATTCTGCTGGACAATTTCTGTCTCCTTTGTAGCTTATGAACATACACCTCAATGATAAGGGCATTGAGATCTGCAGTTTGTCTTCTCTGGAACGGTTCTGGCCTCCTTCCTGACTCTCTAGGTATGCCTGCAAAAATAGCACAAGTGCATCACTCACTGCTGACCACAGCCTTGAGAAATAAACTTCCTTAAACAACAAGCCACAGCCGTCTGCGGCAGAAGCCAAGACTCACTGGCCTTGCCACATGCCACAAAGGTCACCAGCCCCAAACTGCCCCAGCAGACAGGACAGAATGCCAGAAGTAAAGGACATATAAATCTAATGACTGTCAGCTTAACTATGTCAGCTGATTGCTGAACTCAACCAAAGGAGGAAAGGAGAAAGATTTGCCCCAGTTTAACTTTCTAAGTCTCAAGGAATTGGGACCCTTTTCAACGAAATTTTTTTTAGCAGTTCCTTAAATGTTTCACCCAGAAAAGTTTCTTTAATCCTCAGCTCTGTGGTGTATCAGTCAAATCATCCACAGGTTCCAGAGCTTGTCAGAAGGTGGCAGGAAAGCTGGGAGTTTCCACAGAACATCTGAGGCCTGTAGGATTTATTTATCTGCTGTAATTCTTGAAAGGCATTTGTTATTTGCCACTTTACATTGCCCTAAGCATTGTTTCCAGAGACGCAAGGGCAAAGCACTCCTACAAGGCTCAGGGTCAAGCAAAGTCACACAGTCACAGAATCATGGAGTCATTTAGCTTCGAAAAGCCCTCAAAGAGCATTGAGTCCAATATTGCCTCAGCACTGCCATGTTCACCACTAGACCCTGCCCACATGTTTTTTGGACACTTCCAGGGATGGTGACTCCACCACTGCCCTGGGTAGCCTGTTCAGGCCTGGTGAAGCTGAAAGACACCTGGCCTTGCAGGTGACAGAGAGATGCAGCTGGGTCACTGATGGTCACTGAACCATGGAGGTGGCAGTGAACGGGAACTCTGGAGGTCCCCTGTCCATTCTCCCACTCATGGCAGGACTATCTCGAACACCAGATTGAAGCAGCCAAGGTGTTTCCACTGAATCTCAGCAAACACCCCAAACTCTCACAAGGATAGAGATTCCCCCTCTCTCATGACCTGTCCCAGGTCTGCATTAGCTCCCTGGAGAGGCCTTTTCCTAGTGCCCAACCTGAACCTCCTGTGATGGAAC
This sequence comes from Thryothorus ludovicianus, assembly GCA_013397245.1. Classification (NCBI taxonomy): domain Eukaryota; kingdom Metazoa; phylum Chordata; class Aves; order Passeriformes; family Certhiidae; genus Thryothorus; species Thryothorus ludovicianus. Next base: position 292,363 of record VZTB01006760.1, on the reverse strand, counting down.
TTGTGGCCATTGCCTGTCGTAATTTGGAAGCACAAAGAAGAGTTTGTGTCTCTGTTCCCTCTGTGACCACTCTTGCTCTGCTGGCCACATGTCTCTGGATTTAGCCCAGCGTGCAGCACTTTATGATGGTCACACAGAGCTGGTTCATCTTCAAGCTGGCACCCACCCAAGGACATCTCCTGCCCAGGTGGAATGGTTGAGCTAACTTGGAGCAGTGAACATGGGATGATAGTGATGTTTCTGTGTATAGGGCAAAACTGCAGAAAGTTGCTTTGTTAAATGTGTGGAAATGGATAAAGGGCTAAAAGGAGGGAACAAAAATTAATACAAGAGAGCTAAAGGTAAAGGATGGAGTGGCAGTGCCTGTGAACAAAGGCATGACATGAAGAAGGACAAGCACTGCAGAAAGGAGAGCTCCTAAGGTGAAAACCATCCTGACAAATCATCTCCCATAAGGCAGTTTGGAGGTGGCAGGTTCCAAACCTCAGCATGCCAGAGTCAGGGATTTAGGATTCCTGGCAACATTTCTCTTCTAATGATTTTGCTTACCAGAAAGTCTGTCATTAAGGCCCTGTGAGGAATTGCTGTCATGCTCAGTCTGATATCAGCTATTATTAATAACTAGGGAGTCCTGGCCTATGAAAGGAATACATTTGGGTGTGCTCAGAGAAGATCCATGTAGTTTCATCTGCATTCAGTTGGGAGGAAACCATGAGTGCTCAGGTTCCTCTGACCTTGTACAGGTGCTCTGAAGATGCCACTCCTGCCAGGGAACTGGGTCTATTGCTACACTCAGGGGCCTGACTCTGATCCTCAAGTTTTTTGTCACAGTATGAAGTCAATTTTAAGTATAAGATCACAGTTCGGCCATTTCATCCCTGCACTGGGGCAGATTTTCATCTCCCTAGTCCATTTTCATATCTCTGTTGAAATCTGCTGGTTTCCTTCATTTCTAGGTTCCATAGCTTCCTGAGACTGACTTAAGTGAAAATGCTCACAAATGAAAGGCCCAGGCATAGGGACCTCCACACCAAACACAGATGGAAAAAAAAATAGGTTATTTTTATTTGTACTATGACCTTGATTCCCCAAGGTACTCCCTTCACATCTTCCTCACACCTACAGATTCTGTTATGTTTCTTGTCTGATGAGTCTGAGAAGAGATGTTTATGCCTCTTCCAACCTGGGCTGTTTGCAAAGCCTGGTTATGGGATTAAGTAAGAATTTACAAATATCACCCTAGGTAGGTCAGTACAAATTCCTTAACACAAGCAGTGAAAAAAATCTAGACCAAAAAAAGAAGATGAAATGGGTTGACTCTGCAGCACTGAGAGGGTGAGAATATGTGAAGTCTCTATTTTAAATCATAATGATGGCAAAAATGGTGACAACAAAGCTGACTAGAGAACAGAGGATGCAGGAATAGAAATCACCATGAGAGTGTGGATGGAAAGCTCCATGTGCAATTCCAGCACGAGCTGGTAAGTATTGCTGTTAGGGAAATATTAGTGCCAGCTTTTGATCCCAATTTTTGAGGCCTCCACCACAATCCAACAAACACGGCTGTTTGTCCATGTTGAAAACCAAGTTTCTCAAGCAGGAGGATATGTGGAGGTAGCACCATGGGCTGCTCAGTTAGTGGAGGGCAAGTTGTATTAAAATAGAGTGGGTAAGGTTGCTTTGTTCAGCCCAACAAATGAGAGACGGGTGATAAAAATATTAAATATCTTACAAAAGTAAATACCAAATGGGGAGACAAGGTGCAAAAAGGACAAAGAAAATAATTGTCCATAAAGTGGAATACCAGGAGACTTTTAACCACCAGATGTGGTTAGGCCAGCCTCCTGGTTGGAATAACAACGTGTAGAGTCTGACAGAGTTACCAGAGATTTATTTTATAATGGGAACTTGGTGTCACAGCTTTCTGTCACTCAAATTCAGAGGCCTTTTCTAAGGTCAGGAGATCTAGGAGGACAAATGGCCAGGAGATACTAAGCTCAGAAACTCTTGGCTGCAGTAAATGCCAGTTGGGGGAGACTTGCTATACAGCTATTTTGGCAATTTGTTGTCCTGACTCTTGGACATTCTCTTTCAATTGCCAGCCTACAGTGAACTGTGTGCACAACACGATGGCCTCCGTGTCCCAGCCCAGCAGCAGGGCCATGGGGAGAGCTCTGGGTACCCCAGTGCACTCATTTTGCTGAATGAGGCAGCATCACAGCAGGTTTCCAGGCTGCCAACACCCTGACAGAGAAGCCCTTGGTACAGGAGGTTCCAGTTCTTACCCTCTGTAAGACCTTTAGACAGAATGGGTGTTTTATCCAAACAGAAATACACCTTTTGTGTGTGTGTTCCCTGCTGTGATGGTTCTTCCATTGTTTGTGAGTGGGTGCCTCTGACAGCATTTCATGGGACCTGCTGAGGGCTCTGGGGCCTCAGAATTACCACAGTTTCCTGGGGTTCATGACTCTGCTGACTTGTGATGGAGAATGTGGGAAGCTGTGACCAAGGAGTGCTTCCTCCTCCCCACTGATACACCTTTTGAGAGCAGAGCTGACAGCAGAGCTCCTGCCCCAGCACCCTGCACCCAGGGGCTGTGTCCCTGCTGTAGACCATAAATTACCCATAGCCAGCCTTAACACCTCAGCAGAGTTATGCCCAAAAGCTTTTGGTCCCAGCAGCTCTGGAAGGGGTCAGTGCCTCCGCCTGTCCAAGTAGGTGTTGATAATAAGGAAATGCCCCCCCGTGACGAGGGGAATTTTAGAAGCTGTGAGGAGAGGTCGCAGGCGAGGGAGGGCTGCACCCACTGAGTGCCCTGGGCACTTGGCCTCAAGGACAGAGCTCTCCCTGCAAACAGATCCCTGGCAGAGCCTGTGCCAAACACAACTGCTACAACAGCTTTTGGGCCATGCCTTGTGGTTAGGAACGGTCTGCTGCAGCATAAATCCCCAGACTTTCCTGAGGAGGTGGGAGATGCAGAGCTCTTGCATTGTTTCACTTGAGAAATGAGCATTCCTGAGGCAAAGGCTGGAAAAATCTTTCTCCAGATTTAAAAAAAAAACCACACAAGATGCAACCATTCTACAGTCCACAGTCCATTTTGGAGCTACAGAGAGCATGCAGAAGCTCTCAGTTGTTTCCCCATGTTTGGAGAGATGCACTGAATAATTTTGTTGTGAATCAAAGAAGTCTCAGTGTCACCATTCAGAAAGGAAATTCAGCATGGAAACAGCAGAAAGCAAGCCAAATAAAAGTCTCTTCATACTCATAAATGATGTTTTCTCATACTCCATCATTCCCTAGAGTTGAGGAACAGCCTTGCTTTGAATACTCTGGATAAAGTGGGTGAAGGGGACCCAGGATGAGGTGTTAAGATCAGGGCCATGCTAATGCAGCTCTGGCACAGCCCCATCACCACCTGCAGCACTTGGCTGTTTGTGCTGACTCCCTGTGAGTATTCAGGGTAACCCCTGAGTTCCCAGCACACACATTCCAAATGAAATGATCCAGCAGAGCTTCTATTCCCACCAGTGCCAGAATCCACCTCCCTTTCATGCCCCTTTCCCTTCACAGGACTGCAGGAAGGGAGCTAGCCAGGGCCTGCTTAAGTTGAATATTAAGAAAGATTTCTTCAGAGGGTGATCAAGCCCTGGCACAGCTGCCCAGGGCAGTGGTGGAGTCACCATCCCTGGAAGAACCCAGAAAACAAATAGATGTGGATCTTAGGGATGTGGGTTAGTGATGGCTTGTGCAGAGCTGTGTTAATGGTTGGACTGGATTATCTCAGAGGTCTTTTTGGCATAAATGATTCTGTGATCTTGTGGCTCATGGTCAGGGCTTTTGGGGGCACAGGACCTCCAGCCTGAGTACTGTTGGTCCTGAGAAGATTCCACTACTGCTCCTGGCTTTTTCTTTGCACTGACATGGCCATACTCTGCTCTCCAGGTCTCCTATTTCCAATGGTGTAGGACAGTTAACTCCATGTTAAAGCTAAGGACTGACCCTATAGAGGAAACCCTGGAGCTGGGAAGGTGTGATCACATCCCAGTCTCCAAGAATAGGCCATTGAAACAGGTCTCTGTTCCTCTGCCCTGCAGTCTGCGTGAGGAGGGCCTCCCCTAAACCATGAATTACAGCACACAATTAGTTCCACCGATCCAGAGTCTCCCAGTACAGTCCTGGCAATCTGCCCTTCCTCCCACTTCTCCCTCATTAGGCTGTTCCTTTCTTGCTTGGTCTTTAATTAGCTTGTCATCAGCAACTTGGTCTGGACTGAATATGCTGCATTGTCCCAAATGAAACTGTAAGATAAATGGGACATCAAAGCAGCAAGAGAGGAGGGCAAGAAGACTTGCAAAGCCATCAATATGTGTCTGACTGAAGGGACAGATTTGCCAGGAGCAGCAGTAGGGTTTTATTTGGCTTGGGCAGACTGGGGGTGTTCAAACTGTAGATTGGCTGAGACCCAGCAACCTAATTTCAGCAAAACCCAACATGAGTCCAGCACAGGGAGAGACAACCCCTCCAAAAACCAATGGCCTTAAGGAGTGAAGCTGTTTATTGTGACATTGAAGTTATCAGGAAAATTAATCCACAAACACCAGAGGTTTATGTCCAAAAAGGAGACAGAAGAGTCCTTGTCCTGGTTTAGGGCATCAACCCAGGACAGTCCTGTTATTTTTTTTTTTAATAAAGGGACAGATCATGGGACATTTCCTCTGGGGTCTCTCAGATTTTTAGAGGATACAGCATCCTAATTTCCCAGCCACATTTCCCTCTCTCTTTCCTCTTTGGCTGAGATACTTGAGAGGTACAGACTTCCCGAATTGCCTCATACAGACCCCTTTCTAAAATATATCCCACTCCCCCCATTTTCTTTTCCTATGGGATTTACTGTTTCTCCCATTGCTTCTTTCATCTCTGAGTATCTAGCTTTACCCACAGTTTGTTTGTAAAGACAGATCTCTCTCATTCCTTTCAAAGTGAAGTACTCAACCTACCCACTTGGCTTGGAGCAGCTTCACAAGGAAGCATCACACCCTTGACTCCCTTTTTTCCCTGGTTAAGAAGCCAGCCGGTGCCTGAGATGCCTTTTCCCTGTGTTCTGCAGGAGGTTTATTCTGTGTGGTGCACACAGAGCTCACAGACACTCCCTGGCGCCGCTGCAGAGCCAGGAGCCAGCACACAGAAAGGGACGGGACAGCAGCAGTGCTGGAGGAGAGAGCAGCCCAGCAAACTGGCACCTGTTGTCAGGCAGGAGCCAAGGCTTGTGTCAGCCTGCTGAAAATGTTTCCCCTTCGACCTTGGCGACCTTTCCCATCACATTTTATGAGGCACACTGCTCCCATTAAGTGCCACTTGATCCTCTGCTAATGCAGCAGTTATGAAAGGCCCATAGCACTTGTCACTAGGATAAACACCTTCAGAGTGGGAGAAGCTGCAGGGAAGGGGCACACACACCCTCCCCTCTGCTCCCTCACATCCCTTCCCTGTCTGTCCATCATCACTGTCACAGTCTCTGGTTTGGAGCAGGAAAGCTGAGCATGGCTGCAGCACTGCCCTGCCTCTGCTGCCAGGGCCTGAGTGCATACACAGAGAGGCCCTGTGAGAGAAGGATTCAGGACACAACGCTGGGTGTGAACTGTCCCTTCAGTCCTGCAGATCACACAAGCTCAACCAGCTGCAATGGGGACAAGTCCTGCTGCGGCCACCCCTGTCCAGTCAGGGCCCACAGCCCTCTGCATCTTTAGAAAAGGCTCAAGATGTGCCAGGGAAGGTTGGATATTAGGAGGAACTTCTTCACAGAAAGAGTTATTAAACATTGCAAGGGGCTGCCAAGGGAGCTTTGGAGTCCCCAACCCTAGAGGTACCCAAGGAACAACTGGATGTGGCACTGAGTGCTTTGGGCTGGGTGACAAGGTGGGAGTTGAGCATAGGTTGGACTCAATGATCTCAAAGATCTTTTTCAGCCTAAATAACTCTGTGATTCAGTCTCAAGGGAAGCATAAACCCACCCTCCCTGCTGGAATTCTCCTTGGCACTGGCCTCAGCCTTCACAGGTGCAGCTAGGATGTTTTGGCGACCTGAGCAGGATCTCCAAGAGGCTGGCATTAATGGGGGGTAGGTGGGCACCACTGCCTGTGGGACTTGCCCAAAGAAAAGAAAGGCTTGAGGGCCAGGGCAGCCTGCTCAGAATACAAACAAGCTGCCATTAATGTCCTCCCAGCTGGCCCTTTCCCACTCCTCATCATGCTCAAAAGAGTGACCAGCACTAAGGGATTTCATCAGCCCTTTGAGGAGGGTTACTAAATTGATTCTTCTGCCCCAGAACAGGACACACAGAATAGGACTCATCAGCCCTATGGAGAGACCCCCAGAAAAGGGACTGACTTTGGAAGAAATAGCATACACAGGCAGATTTTAGTGAATTGAAAGGTTTTCAGCATCTGGACTGAAATATTTGTCAAAGAAGAAAAAGCAATCAAATGAAGTCCCTTTCTTTTCCAGAAGCTCTGGTGCTCCAGCCCTGGCTCTCTGAACTGTGTCAGAGGCCTGGGTCTCAGGGAGCAAGAGAACTGTCAGCAGAAGTATCTGAGGTGTTTTCAGCAGCTCTGATGGATGGTGATGGTAGCAGCACTGTGGCCTGTGGGTTAGCTGGATGGGGAGTGCTCAAGCTGTGCACATTTGCCTTGTCCCTGTCTGACAAGGGCTGCATGGGCTGAGATTGCTTTGGGGCAAACAGGAAGTGAGTCAGCAGAGACACTTTAGGATTATCTGCCCTGGGTTTGAAATAAATCCCTTCTGGACCAGACATCGGGGGTTTGGGGGGGTGGTCTGCTGGTCTCTGTGCAATGCTTTGAATCATGACTGTGCCACAAAACAGAAACACAGAAGAGAAGAAACTTTTGAAGTGTATAATCCAAGCCCAGAATCTTCAAGAGCTCTACCTGCTCAGGCATTTTTGGCCCTTGTGGGAGCAAATATTAGAAACAGCAGTGGTTTGTAGGATCACAGCTCTCTGCTCCAGTGAGAGCTGGATATTGTGATCTCTACTCCTGGGACACCCTGCAGAGCTGGGGCCACTCCTAGGGACTATCTGGTCATTCCTGTATTACCCATCAGGAGCATTCCTCAGCAAGGAAAGCCTGGGAAGGAGCTATGAAATCTGTCTATTGCAGCAAGATCTATTTTCAGGAGAATTTCCCCTATTATATATCAGGAATGGGGGCAGTAAAAGAGACTTTCTCCACTGTCTTTAATCTTTCCACAGAGATATTTCTGCCCATCTGACACGTGGCTGAGTGGCTTCTGCCCCATGGGGAAGGGATTTGTCTTTTCCCTTGTGTGGAAAAGACAAATCACCCAGTTCTGGGAGATCAGACTGTTGAAGTAATAAGGGAATGAAGTCATCTTAGCCCTCAGGAGAAGTGTTCTGACATGTGACTGCCCTCCATATGGTGATAACAGGGTATTATTCATATGGGTAGAAATCCCTCTTCCCGCTCTAACAACATTTTGTTTGCTTTGTCTCAAATAATGAGGCACCACTTGTGCCCTGGAATGGTTCAGAACACATGTGCAGAGTTCCTAACCCTGGGCAATGACAAGAAGTTTTGTCAGCTCAAACAAATATCCTTGCTTCACTAGGACAGGCCCTCATGCTTCAAATGTCTCATTTCCCTACCTGCCAACATTGGAACTCCATAAACAGGGCCAGTTGTGAGGGGAGCTGGGATGTGCACTGCCACCCACTGTTGCAGTGTGCCTCAGATACCCCAGGCTTCACCCAGATGATTCCCTGCCAGGTTTGTCAATCATTCCTCCCTTCCACAGCCCGACCTCTGATGAGTGCTGTCAGTCAACTCTGGCATTCCAGAAGGGCGTCAAGTGGTTGGCAGGATTCAAAAGATGCTTCCCACCCCTGGAAAACCATTGGGCCGTCCAAGTGTCCTCTGTCCCTTAGGACCTTCCCCCCATACCTGGTTGGTGTCACCTGTGTTCCTTTCCTCCCCCTCTCCCGGGTTAAAAGGCCTGGGCTGCCACGTGGGGATTCTGTTGGAGCAGTTACTGGACTCACAGGCCCTTGGGCCAGGAAGAAAACTCTGAATCAAAACCCTCCATCAGAATCGGCTCCTTTCCTTCACCCTCACCTTGAAGCCTCTCAGTGGAAGGTGACCCTGAGCTCCTGCATGCCTGGCTTGTCTCCAAGCCCTCAGCTGTAACATCCTGGTAGCCTGAGGTACCACTGAGGTGAAAACACCACAGAGCTGCCACACAGGCAAACAGCAAGGGCCAGCCAGCACAGGCACAACCTCCTGGGAATATTGGACCGAACACCAATAACCCACGAGATACCAAGACACCAAGGTACCTGTGAGGCCAGGATAGATGCTTGGAGGGAGCTCAGGGTAAGTAACGAGCACAGCAGCAGGCAGGAGAGGCTTGGCCCACGGGGCTGGGGCAGCCTGGTGGATCACTGGGCCATCCAGAGCTCCCTCTGGAGCAGGCTGGCTCTGGGCATTTCTCTGCTCTCACAGCACCTCTGCACTGCTCCAACACCTTCAGCAAGACTCCAGTGGAGACTCCACATCCCTGCAGCAGACTGTGGTTAAGGACATGCTCAGAACATCCAGTGCAGTGGTTGCTAACGTTGCTGTCAGTCTTTCCATCCCTGACAGTGCATTCCGAAGGAGGACATGACCACTTCCTGCCAGCACCTTCCCATAACCTACCAGTTAGCAGGTTAGTTAGATGCCTGCTGGCACAGCAGCTCCCACCCCCTTTCCCAGCACAAAGGCTGCTCTCAGAGGTTTGTGATTCTGTAGGTCCCCCATGTTTCCACAGAAAGGGCAAGCACAGGCCTCCACAGATGTTCTTCCTACAGCCATGGGCTGAATCTTACTCTGCATTCCACACTCCTCCTAGCCAGCCCTCTGTCACTGAGCCCAGAACAGCAGTGAAAGGAAATGGGACTTTTGGCTCACTCCCACTGCTCCTGAGCCTATCTATTGCACAGGGCCAGTAAGTCCAGAATCCTCTAGCACAGCATCAGTGATGTGGAAGCACTCACTGATGGGTGATGTGTCCCATTCATACAGATCATTCCTGACAAAAAACACCACTTGGAACCAACTCTTGAAATAATCCTGCCCAAAGAGAAAGCCAACACAGCAGAAATACAGAGCAGGTTCTGTGTCAAGGCCTTCCATTGTATTCCCTCCTGTGAAATACAAAGCTGTGTTTCATACAGGTAAATACAGGCAACGTGTGAATCTGTGATTTGTATGTGTGGAGCCCGACCATGAGACAGTTATAAAGACTAATTCTAATAAATAACTGAGGAAAGTAAAGCATGGAAGAAGGCCTTTGAATCTATCCTTTGTTCGCAATTAACTTTTATAAGTCTTAAGTTCATTTAGGAACATTTGAATTAAAGTTTTAAGAGGTTGCTTTTTGACAAGAACTTTCTGCTTGTAAGAAAGCCTTAGAGATTTTTGCAGTAAAAATATTTTAAAGTATAATTTTAGAATATTGCTTGTAGTAAAGATTTTTTAAACTATAGCTTTAAAATGTATGAAAAGGAAGCATACTTATCTCTAAGTTCTACCTCAAATTTGGAAAGCAACTTGAGAAAAGAAGATGAACATTAACTCAATGATTAATAGTTTCGACCAAGGGAAGCTGGACATCACTATCATAAGATTAATAGTCCCTGAAATTAAAAGTTGGACCCACATCTGGAAGCCGGACCCCACCAGCTGGGATACTCAGTTCGGGATGTACATCCTGAGAAGATTAGATCACAATGGTATGTAGAATTGTGACATAAAAATTGGGAATAGAAACTGCTGAGAAAGCTTCTGAGTACCCCTATAAATACCTGTAAGCCTCAACTATCAGTGTGCAGTTGGAGGGAAAACTCCCCCACTGTACCCAGAGCTGCTTGCTCATATTTTACCATACTAATTAATAAATTGATTGCTGCTTGAATATTGGCCTAGTCAAGCTTCTCATTTATAACACTCCCAATGAGAAGGCTCTTTGACAAGTAGGGAATAACCTCTATCCAATCAGGGCCTTCATGCTAGAGAAGCTGTTAATTGCCTCTCGAAGTCTTCTGTCAGCAACATTATCTCATCCTGCTCTGTGAGACTGGCCAGGGATTGTCCTGCTCAGTGGCTGCAGTAGGACATGGAGAAGGGGAAGGTGAAATTGATATGAGAAATAAAACCTATGGCAGTAAGCAATGCTAATCAAAAATTCGTGAGGGAAACAGCATTCCAAGGAGGAGGGAATGCTGGGGGAGGAAAAGCATGGACTACTCTTGACAAAGGTCCAGATCATTTTAAAAGGACCCAAGGAATTAAATTTTAATGTCTATTTTTAATACTACCTACACACGTGTTGAGAGCACTGCCTACCACACCACTATCTTGTTACTTCCCAAATTAGCAGCAAAAAGATTAATTTAGACAGGAGGGAATAATTTTTAACAAAAGTGTCACTGCCTTCTGGGGAAGACGTCTGACCTGAAAAGATCACGTCCAGGGAAACCCCACACCACAGACAATCCCTCAGGGCTAGGAGTCCCACAGCTGGAAAAGAGCAGTTTGGGGTAGTTCAGCACAGCTGGGTGACTGATGATGATGTCAGATGAGTGTAACACATCACTTTAATTGAGCATAAATATATGTTTGTCACTACAGTTGTCAACAAAGGGTGTAGAGATTAAAATGACCAGTGGGAGCCTTAAGCAGCTTCCCACCTGCATGTCTGTGTTTGCTTTTCTGGTTCACATTTTATTTCATCCAAGCAATATAGAAATGAAAGGCTTGTGCTCATTCCCTGTCCCTTTTCCAAGGGCTGTGAAGCCCCTGACAAATTCCCAGCCCTCTCTGGGCTGAGCCCTACAGGACAAAACCAGCTGGCTCTTCTTCCTTCCTTCTTCCTTGGCTCTTCTCCTCCCCGAGGTCAGCCCTGCAAGGGGAGGCAAAACTCCCACCCACACTGCTGGATCCACAGGGATGACTCGTTTGGGCCCCTCAAATTAAAGGCTGATGGCAGAGCTGAGAAAGCACAACATTTAATTGTACTGAGGGAACCTGCGCATCTATTAACATTTTGTGTTCTCTTCTGTGCCAGAGGAAATGAGTACATACTTTACTTGCACTGAAATCACTTCCTCCAAACACAACTGAGTCACTTCTCCAAGTTCCTACTAAGGTTTCTGGAGAGCATCCTGCTCCAAGGGGGGCAAATACAGGTGGGATCCTATAACCACAGTGTCCTCCTAGTCCCATCAAACAGAGAAATTTATCCTGCCCAGGGTTCTCCCCAGAAATTCTTTTCTCATTTCCAAAACAGAGCAGCTGTTTAACAGCAACTCAGCATGGCAGGTCAGAAGATGATGAATTGTATATCCACTTTGGAATTTTAGGGAAACAAAACCCCAACTGCAAATTGGAAGAAGGCTGAGACATGAGACTGGACTGAGCAACCCTTCCAAACCACAGACCTTGGCTAAAAAGTGCCCTGAAGGCAGTGACCTCTACTAGCAAAGACTTCCTTGGTCTCACATGTAGAATTTTCCCCCATTGTGCCTGCTGTTGGGACAAGGGAATGAATCTCTTGTTTTACTTTGTCTGTGTGCGTGGCTTTTGCTTTACTTATTAACAGATTTATCTCACCCACAAGATGTCTCCCTTTCACCCCTCTGACTCTCTGCCCATTGCACTGTGAAGAAGCGAGTGAGTGTGGGGCTGGGTTGAACCAGGACACCACTGGGAGCCAAGAGGGGCTCCTGACCATCAGCCCAGCCCAACAGCTCCAAGCTGGCCAGGTTTAAGGAGCAGTCACAGCATGAGGTGTACTGGGGTGACTGCAGTTCTCCTGCACAACTTTAGAAAGCAAAACAAAGCCCCAGAAGGCCTGATGCCAAAACCACACTTAGGCATAATTGTTCATGCAATTCCATCAAAAAGTCTTGGAGAAACTTATTTTTGGCTGAATCAGGTGTTACAGAGAAGGGTGCTAATGGCAGTGATTCTCTGCCAAGTAAGGAGGAGACAAACTTTCCAGGACACCCACACAGAACAGGAATGGGTGCAGAGTGGAGCAGTCCTCAGAGGCTGCAGCCACTCAGCCTCACAAATAGGATCCATCATAGCCACTCTGATTCTATTCCTTCCCCTCTTCCCTCACATCACACACATGGCAGGGGGACAACAGTAGGGAGGGTGGCACTGGAGCTTCACAGACATCTCTACACCAAGGAGCTGGAAGCACCTCTGCTGTGGGCAGTGCTTTGTACCCTTGGCTTGGAAGATGAAAGTATTTTGGGTCTGGATTTGCCAAGTCTCCATATGCCTCAGTTCCATCAGAACACAATTCCCTACCCCTTCCCATGGCAGTTCCCTCCCAGGAGGCTCAAACTCTTGTTTGGTTCACAGCAGGGCTGCATCACCACACAGGAGCTCAGGCTCCAGGACAGAGCATCGGCCCTTGAAAAATACTCAAGCCACAGGGAATTCCATTTTCCCTCTGTTTCCTTGGGAAAGCACAGTGAAATCAGGCAGAGGGAAGCAGTGTGGGCCAGAGCACTGCTCTGGGGTGCAGCTGCTCTCTCCTTTAGTCTCAGCACTGCAGAAGGCTTGGCTGAACCCAAAGGAGGCCCTGCTCCTCAGCCATCGTGTTTCACAGAATCACAGAACCACAGAATCACTGAGTCTGGAAAAAAACCTGAGATCATTGAGTCTAACCTGTGACCAACACCCACCTTATCAACCAGACCATGGCACTGAGTGTCACTCCAGGCTTTCCTGAAACACCTCCAAGCATGGTGATTCCACCACCTCCCTGGGCACTCCATTCCAATATCTAATCACCCTTTCTGTGAATAAATTTTTCCTAATGTCCAGTCTGAGCCTTCCCTCACACATGGTTTGTGACTGGCAGTGGTCTCCTGTCTAGGGGCAGAAATGATTAAACAGCTCAAGTGAAGAAGCAAGAGTCCCCCATTTGGGGGTCAGCCATGTGTGGGTTGGCTCCCCAGAGCCATCCCACCACCAGTACTTTGAGTGGCCTCCCCATCACATCTTCATGGCTGCACAGCTGTGACCCACGAAAACCAGCTCCAAATTCCATTATCCAGAGTTATCCTTCATGGCTGGACATTAATGGCTGTTCTCTATACATGCATGCCATGGGAGGTCATGCTGGACAGAGGGCCCTGGACGACCCCAGCCTGCATGTGCATGGCCCAAGGGTACACACTGATCTCCCAGGTTATCAGAACCCAGCCTGCTGGGCAACCATATCTTCTGTCAGCTCCCACACACACAGCAGCTGCTCCTGCCTGGGACTGACACCATTTGCTCATTAATGTGTGCTCACAACTCTCCATGAGGCTTTTTAAGACCTTCAGGTCTTTTAGAGTGAGAGAAGCCCTCAAGAACTGACCATCACAAGCAGCTCTTGTGACCCTCATGAGCTCTTTAGCCACCCTCACAGAACCCCTCCCAGTGCTGTGGTACCATTTGACTGAGGAAACTGAGGCATGGCACCACAAACCACTTTCTTGAAGCTGGAAGGGAGCCAACAGCATAAAGAGAAGAAGAACTGCCATTATTTGGTCTAACCAAATCCCATCCTGTATGAGGGAGAGAGCCCTGGAGGTTGGTCCAATGCCCAGGCACCCTGGAGTCTTCTCTTGTCAGCTTACAATTCCCAAAGCATTTCATTTCATAGGCAATAAAAAGACCAAATCATCTTATTGCAGATGAAGAATAAAATTTCTTCCCCCTGAATTATAGGATATTTTTTATAATGGCAGGATGTATTTCTAGAATATTTACAAGTCAACGTATCCCTTCACAATTTAAAATACACTGCCCTTTAAATATGTGGCAGCTGCTGGGCCGGAAGGAGGTTTGCAGCGTTGTCACAAACACCCGTGTCCAGAGAGAACAAGGACAAGCTGTTCCTGTGTGTCCTCAGCCACTACTCTTGTTAACAAAAATGCCACCTGTCCTTCAGACTGACACCATGAGTGCCAGCAAGGCCTAATTATGTGGGTAAGGGGACAGGAGCATTTCCCCTCTTTTACACATTTATGTTTCTTTATTTCCCATCTCCCATTCCCCCTCCCTCTGTGCCATGTGAATTGTGTTTGGCCTCTATTCCCAGGGCACTGGCCATGGAAGGCTCTTCCTAAGCACCTCTCACCTTTGTGCTGCCAGCAAAGTGAGAGGCAGAAATCAGGAGTGAACAGCCCCACAGTGTCATTGCTAGTCTTGAGGTCTCCAAAGCCTCGTCTCAGACCCTGTGTGAGTCACAGATCCCTACAGGGTGGTGTCAGTGGCTAAAATCAACCCAAATTACTGGAATTCAGAGCAAGATTTCTATAGGGTTCAGAACCCATTGATGGAGATATTTTTGATGGGATCTGCACTCAGCACACACAGAAATTCAGGAAACATGACCACATCCATTGGGTGTGTGCAGTGGTGCACTTAGGAATGAGGACAAGGCTGAGCAACAGGTAGGAAGAAATAAAGCAGCAATTCATGCTCCTTCTAGGCAAACTCTCACTTTTCCCACTGCTGCTGGGCTTTAAAAACAGCAACAGGGATGACATCTAGGAGATAACTGAGCCTGCTGCATCCCAGTTATCTGGGGCAGACAAAAAGGCAGCTTTGCCAGGGGGAAAGTCAGCAAGGAAGGAAACAGGAACAGTCCCCTGGAAGTGTGTGTGAGATCTCCCACTCATCATTGCAGGAACTGTACACACAACTCACTCCCCCATCCAAGAATTCTGAAACCAGCCTCTTGGAAAAGGCACTTGAACTGAAATGCAACCTTCAAACTCATCCTGTATTGGGTCAGTCTGTTTTTGAGGCACTCACCCAAAAAGCCTGATCCCTGGATGTGGTCCCTCAGCTGCCTGGGCCATTCCTTTACTTCGTCCAAGGGCATTTCCAAGTGTCTTGTCACCAGTCTGGGCTGCTTCCTCCAAGTGTCAATGCAGCCTTCTATAGGCCCACAAGAAGCAGAGGTATGGACCTTTGGGCTGCAAAAGACACAGAATAGATTGCTGTGACAAACAGGCATGTCAGAGATAAAAACACCTCCTCACCAGCCTGAGGAAAGACAGCCACAGAAAAACCCTATGGTCATGGGCTTTTAAACCTGAACAAACTCAGATGTGTCACAACATTGAGTGTCCCACAGGCAGGCCCGGGGTCCTGCTATGAAGGGAGAGCTCTGATTTAGCACCCAAGAGCTTCTTCCGCTCTTGGAAGTAGAGTAGGAGGAAGGAATTAGAAGTCCTTTGTGCATCTAATACCCAGGATTATTCTCATGGAATATTTCCTTGGATCAGTCCAGCTGACTTAGACCACTACACTACACAGACTCCAATGAGTGGGGGTGGAATGCACCCATGGCAGGGCCAGGATTTTAAACATTACAGCAATGGGATGACAAAATTCTTTAGAATATTATTTATGAGACTGCTTACAAGAACATGCAATGACAGGACAAGGGGGAATGGCTTAAAACTGAAAGAGAGTACGTTTAGATGAAGTATTAGAAAAAATTTCATCTCTATGAAGATGGTGAGGCCCTGGCACAGGCTGCCCAGAGAAATTTTGGCTGCCCCATCCTTGGAGATGTCCAAGGTCAGGCTGGATGGGGCTTGGAGCAACCTGGGATAGTGGAAGGTGTCTCTGCCCACAGCGAGGGGTTAATGGGATGAGCTTTGAGGTCCCAACAGAAATCACTCCATGACTTTATGACTCTATGAATGCCCTTTTAAATCAGTAATTCCTGTGCCAGGGCACAGAGCAGTGTGGGACATATTAAAACCTGGCAGTCTCCATAATCTATGCGTTCTACAAGCCCTAAAACAAGCAGTCTCAATTTTCTACTCATTTCTAGAAAGTTAAAACTATCAGAGAGACAGAACTATCTGCCAAACAGACATTTCTGCTCTGATCTACACCTATTTCTGGCTGAATGTATCTCATCTTATTCTTTTAATTTGTATTTTCATCAAAGGAGCAAACTCTGTCAGGACTGGAAACACCCTCCCACAAGAGGTCCATGGCAGGTGGGTTCATTGAGGGGATGGAGAGAGTCCAGAGCTGGGAACGGAGCTGGGAATGGAGCTGTGGAAGGGTCTGGAACACCAGGAGAAGATGAGGGAGCAGCTGGGGGCTCAGCCTGGAGAAAAGGAGGCTCAGGGAGAACCTTCTAGCTCTGCACAACTCCCTGACAGGAGGGGACAGCTGGGGAGGGGGTCAGGCTCTGCTCCCAGGGAACAAGGGACAGGACAAGAGGAAACAGCATCAAGTTGTACAAGGAAAGGTTCAGATTAGACATACAGAGGAATTTCTCCACAGAAAGGGTGGTCAGGCACTGGAAGGGGCTGCCCAGGGACTCCAGATGGTGGAGTCCCCATTCCTGGAGAAGTCAAAGGAATGCCTGGGCATGGCACTGAGTGCTCTGGACTGAATGACAAGGTGGGGGTCAGGAACAGGTTGGACTCAATGATCTCAGAGATCTTTCCAACCTATTTGATTTTGTGATTCTATTTCTAGAAGTTAAACCAGGGGTTTGGATCTCTTTTTTTTCCATCAAGGGATTTTTTTTTCCTGAAAAAAAATTGGGCCCTGACTTTATCCAGCAGCATAGACCAGGTAAATCTGCACCAGGTGAAGCAGCAAAGTGCCAGAGAAGCAGGTAAGCCCCTTGAGAGGAAAGTTAATGTCATTTCAAACAATTTGATGAGTGAAAGTATGGGTGTTAAAGTCTTTGAAATGGGTCTTAATGTCTCTACTAACTTTGGTTTGCTGCAGAGCCCAGGCAGCTTGGCTTCTGAAACAGGTAAGTGTCTGCACAAGCCTGAACTTTGGGGTAAAATAACGGGTCCAAGGGGACATGTGGTAGGCAGTTTGGGAAGGCTGTACCTTCCTGGTACCTCGGCCAGTGGGGAAAGGAAGAGGACAACGTTGGCCCAGGAGCTTGGGATAAAAGGAGGATGCGCGCTCTGAAACCCCAAGAGAGAGAAAACCCCGTGGGCGCGTCCGTGGTGGACTCTGCCTTTATTCAAATAAAGTTTGGAGTGGGACTCCTCTGTCTCCTTTTTGGACATAAACCTCTGGCGCTTGTGGAATTTTCCTGACACCCTCAATCCCTCCAGCTGTGAATAGAACCTCCTGGGAGCTGCCCCTGGAGCAAAGCCGAGGCTTGGGGGTATTTNGCTGTACCTTCCTGGTACCTCGGCCAGTGGGGAAAGGAAGAGGACAACGTTGGCCCAGGAGCTTGGGATAAAAGGAGGATGCGCGCTCTGAAACCCCAAGAGAGAGAAAACCCCGTGGGCGCGTCCGTGGTGGACTCTGCCTTTATTCAAATACAGTTTGGAGTGGGACTCCTCTGTCTCCTTTTTGGACATAAACCTCTGGCGCTTGTGGAATTTTCCTGACACCCTCAATCCCTCCAGCTGTGAACGGAACCTCCTGGGAGCTGCCCCTGGAGCAAAGCCGAGGCTTGGGGGTATTTGCACACCTGAAGGGTGCCAGACAGAAAGTGGGGCAAACCCGAGGTACTACAAGAATCACGTCTCAGGAATGCTCCCTGGGCAAACACCAGACCCTGTGGCCTTGGAAAGGCACAATGTTCCTCTTGGCACAAGGACGATGCTTTTAAAAGGAGTCACAAGTCTCAAATACAAGAGGTTCACAGCCAGACCGAAGTCTTTGAATCGTTAGGATCACTGATATCACCTATGACCAAAAATCAGCCAAAAAGAGAAGCAAGGGCACCAGTGCGGCCCGGGCTTTTCCCTGACAGACACAGGACCACCGTCGGTGTGAGGGGAGAGAAGGGCCACGACGGGAGAGCGGGGTGTGAGGAGGGGAACGGAGACTGGAAGAGAAGAGGAGCGAGCGATGGCGGGAGAGGGGGGTGTGAGGGGCGAAAGGGGTCTGTGAGGGAAGAGAGGGGCCATTAGGGGGCAGTACGACCATGAGGGGAGAGCTGGGTGTGAGGGGAGAAGGGGCTGAGAAGGAGCGGGGCTAGCCTGCGGCTCAGCCCCAGGACGGGACTGCGCTGCTCCGCGCGGGGAGCCAGGCAGGAGCTGCCCGGGCCATGTCCGCCGAAGGCCCCTCTGGCAAAGGCAACCCCCGGCGCGGTGGATCCCTCTGCCCGCGCTGCCGCCGCCGCGTCCCCTCAGCCCTGCGGGACGCGGGCCCGCCCTCAGCACTCGGTGGGGCTGCCTGCCCTCGATTGGCCAGCGGTGCCATCTGTCACTGCGCGTCACCTCTTCATAGCCAATGGGCGTGCAGGGAGGCCCAGGGCGGGGCCTGCGGGGCGGGGCCGCGCTCGGGCTGGAGCCAGGGGCAGGTAAGGAAACCCGAGGTACTGGGGTACCTGTGGGGTGCGTGTGGGGTGCGTGTGGCTGAGGGGTCTCCGGCCCGTCCTCGGCTCTGCTTCGCTTCCTACACCCGGGGCTCAGGGGCAGCGGCGGCGGCCTGCACTGCCGGACGCATCCCGGGAGGCCGAGTGGGACCGGGCGGTGGAAGCTCCTGGAGGGCTGAGGGAGCATCCGGGCCTTCGGCGGGAATTGAGGGGTCTGGCCTTGCCGTGGGTCCGGGTCGGTGTCGGGGGTGGCTCGAGCACAGATCCGGGAAGGGAAACGGGCCAGAGTCTTAGAAGGGCTCCAAGTGATGTTCCCAGAATCAATCCCAGAATGGTTTGGATGGGAAGGGACCGTAAAGCTCATCCAATCCCAACCCCTGCTGTGGGTCTCCTTCCACGAGACCAGGCTGCTCCATGCCCCGTGCAGCCTGGCCTTGGATACTTCCAGGGATGGGGAGGTTAAAGACTAGGTGATTATTGGGCACTCTTAGGGAAGAGCACGGGGTGGGTGTGTGCTCTGGAAAGCCTTTTGTGGGGGCTCATCCTAGGGGCTGCCACACTCACTCAACCCCCAAGAACGTCACCTCAGCCACTTACCCTCTGCTGTGCTTACTGCACTGGTGGCTTTTGGTCCAGATGCAGCTGCTTTTGGTCACATGGCTGCTGTGGGCTGGGCTGATGTTCTGAAGAAAATAGCTCTAAGATCTGTGTGCACGTGTCCCATTGCTGTCAAAGGAGATAAATATGCCTTAATTATCCTTTGTGTGGCTGAGGGCGTTCTGTAGTTCATGGTGCGTGAACTATGCCCAGGTTCTAAGTTTCTGCTTATGGTGCAACTGATCACTTGTTTTCCCTTATTATTAAAAGTGACATTTATGAGTTCAGATTTTCTGAACTTGTCTGAGAGGCTGAAACTGAATTCCAGGTACATGCCCCATTGTTGTGTTAAAAATTCAGACAAAACTCTATACCCACTGAAAATGAGCGTGCACTGGGCAGCTCAGATCAATCCTGTTCCCCAGATCTGTGATGACAATCTGAACCCCTTATGTACAGGGGAGTCTCCCTGGAAAGCACCATTGTTTGAAGAGATTTTTGAAACTGTGGTGCAAAACCTTAATAATTCATGGGATGAGGTGATAGGACTGGAATGCATTTTGGAGGTCTGGCAGATTGTTAGAAGTTGCTGATGTTTTGTTTAGATAAAGAAGAAAGGAACTTGGTGTTTGTAATCCATTTAAATGTAAATTTAAGGTGTTGACATAAGATAAAGCAAAGGGTGACGGAATATTGCAGTCATTTAAAACTCAGTTGAATCAGATCAAGTGATGGAGTGCAAGTACCTGGAATAAACTGTGGGATTACCTGGGAGCTGATTAATGAAGGTGTAAATTCCCTTACCTTTCTTTTGCTGAAACAGCTTTTCCATGCTGTCCCAAGGTCCCCAACATGTGCTCCACCTTTTCTCTCTGAGGGTGAACACTAGCCTGGCCAAGGCAAACTTGCCTTTTGTAGCACAGGGAATAAATTCATATTCTTATGGATTTGTGGAAGCACTCATCTCTGGAACAACTTTATCCACACACTCGGGGGGTGGAAGGAGATGATCTTTAGGGTCCCTCCCAGCCCAAACCATTCTGTGATATATCGCTAAAGACGTTAATGAGTTCACCAAGCTACCAGCTTGAAGTAATTCTAAAATCAGGATTTAATGAACAGCTATCTTGAAAGGAGGTTTAGGAATTGGTTTGGAACACTCAGGAATATTCCATCCCTTTCCCATAGCTCATGACAGGCAAATACATAATTCCCTTCAGCAGCAAGACTTTGGGTGTCAGAAGATTAATTATTTACCATTCATGACAGTGCAGCAGGGAGGCCCCACTGTACTGCTTTAGGTCACTCTTGCTCCATGGTTTTCCTAGTTCTGTGTCAATTACTGAGCAAAACTGTCAGCACCAAAATATCTGGGCTTCAGGGTAGTAAGAGAGGAATAGGAGGTTTTGTGCAAGTGCAATTGTAAGGAAATCAATGCTTTTGCAGGGCTGGGGAAGTTTAGATGTGTGGTTGTACAGGGTAGAAGCTCTTCTGACAGGAGTGTTCTTGGGATCTGTGTTGTTTCCAAGACTTTCTGGCTGGCATCAGCTCTGATTCAGGAACAAACTTCTTCCTGGGCAAAACAGAGGCAAGTGAGCCAAAAAAAATCTCTGACTACCTTGTTGTGGCTGCTTTTAGCTGAGATGCTCTATCCTGGATGTGAGTTTTGTTCCCTCAGGCTCCCAGGATGTTTGCCCAGAGCTCCCAGAACTCTGTGAGTCCCGTGCTGCTGCTGGTGCTGCTGGGCTGTGTCCTGTGTCCTCCAGCACAGGCCAGCAAGGTGAGTGACACCAAGCGGTGTGTGGGGAACAGCAGAGGTGGGGTGTGAGGTGTCCAGCTGTGTCCTCTCCTTCACATGGCTCCTGTGCCCTGCAGAGCTCCGAGGACATTCGCTGCAAGTGCATCTGTCCCCCGTACCGCAACATCAGCGGGCACATCTACAACAAGAATGTGTCCCAGAAGGACTGGTGAGTGGGAGCAGCCTCAGGGGTTAGTTCATCACAACTAAGCTCTGGAGTCCCCAGCTGGTGCTCAGGAAGGGATTCCCTGCCTGTATGTTTGCAGAGGGAGGGGGGAGCTGCTTTGGTGAGTGGTGCTCAACCCAGGCCAGGGGCATTTTTTAAATAGAAATTGAGGAATCTGAGATGATATGTAACCCACTGTTCTTGGCAGATGTAGGGTGTGCCCTCCAGTCCCTTCCACCTGGATTGGATCTGTGCAAAAGGCACTGGAACAGTTTATCCTGGGGACTTTGGGCCAGCTAGGCCGTGAGGGGAGCTCTTAACACCAGATCAGTGTTACCAGCCTGATAGGAAAATTGGGACACAAACAAAGTCATCTCAGTGTCCTTGCACAGAGCACTGGTTTCACCTTGTGCTCCGGCTGATTGAGGTGTGTTTGTGCTGCAGCAACTGTCTGCACGTGGTGGAGCCCATGCCAGTGCCCGGGAATGACGTGGAGGCCTATTGCCTGCTCTGCGAGTGCAAGTACGAGGAGCGCAGCACCACCACCATCAAGGTACCTGAGCTCAGTCCCCTGCCTGTGTCCTGCCCCCTGCCATGTCACAGCAGCCCAGGCTGCCACACTGGTAGGTTCCTGGAGAAGAGCCCAGAAAGAGAAAACCTTCACAGTGAGTACATGGTAGCAGTGCCAAGGGCTCACTCTGTACAACTCTCTGAAATGAGGCTGTAGCCAGGTGGTGGTTGGCCTCTTCAACCAGGCAGCCAGTGACAGCATAAGAAGACATGATCTTAAGCTGCTCCAGGGCAGGTTTAGGTTGGACATTAAGAAGAATTTCTTCACAAAAAAGGGTGTTAGATACTGGAAAGGGCTGTCCTGGGAGGTAGTGGAGTCACTGTCCCTGGAGGTGTTCAAGGAACAACTGGATGAGACACTGAGTGCTCTGGGCAGGGTGACAGGGTGGGGAGGTCACAGGTTGGACTCCATGATCTCAGACATCTTCTCCAACCTCAGAGATTCAGGGATTCTGTAACTTCTGTGATTTCTGTGATTCTGTGTCTGAGCCAGGGGCATTCCTGGTAGTGAGGAGCTGTGTGCGAGCCCAGTATTCTTGCTGGGGATGTGTGACAGTGCCAGGCATCTCTGGCCAGGGCCCCATCTCATTGTCCCTTACAGGTAGAATATACCCTCAACTGGTACAGTGAGAGCATCAGGACAGTTTGTTCAGTGGTGGCACAACCTCAGCCTCCTGGCAAGAGCATGAGACTCTTGTGAGTAAAATGAGAAGAGATCACACATCAGAGGCAGCTGCAAAGTACCTTCCTGACGTCCGTGGTGCTTCTTACCTACATTGCTTATCCTTTCCCCTGCACTGTCCTCAATTGCAGGTGATCATCATCATCTACCTGTCAGTGGTGGGGGCCCTGCTGCTCTACATGGCCTTCCTGGTGCTCGTGGACCCCCTGATCCGCAAGCCAGACCCCTACACCCAGCCCCTGCACAACGAGGAGGACAGTGAGGTGAGGGGGCAGGGGTTGCAGACGGGTACAGGGAAACAGTGACCTCCTGCTTGTCTCCTCTGATCCTGTGAGGGACCAGCACTGCTGCCTTGGGGGCATTTACACATGTGAACATTTTGACTCAGATCTCTGCAGGTCATGCAGGAGCACAAGGAATATTCAAAGATCTGTGTAACAAGCCCAAGGCAAGCTCTGCTGTCAGAGGCAGAGGGGGCTTTGTAGCAACTGGCCTGAATTTGGTTTATCCCTCCAGAGGGAACAAAAAGTCAAACAAGTCCTGTTTGTGCAGTGTCCCAGGTGGAGTTTTGTGGTGGTGAGCTTCCAGGGAATTATAACCTTAAGTGTTGGCTGAAACACCTTCTAGACACTTAAAACACCAGCCTATGAGGTGCTGTTTGATCCTGCTCTGGGGCTGGGCCCTGACTTGTATCCAGAATGTTGTTCCTTCTGCTTCTCCCCAGAGCACAATTTCATTCAAACTCCATGTTTTTGTGGGACACTGGTGTACAAATCATGGGCAAAATTATTAGGACCAAGTAGCAAAGAAAGAGCCACTCCCTATTTCACTCTCTGTCACACACCAGTTTTGGAGGAGGACAAATTTCTTGCTGCATAAAATTCATATAGTTGCAGCACTGGGTTGGACTGTCCTATTTGTACTTTGTTCTGATTATAAACTACATGGCCCAATTCCTTCATACTCTGATGTGAGGAGCTGCTGCTCCAGTGTTCACAGTCCATCCACTACATCCCTCTGCTGAAAAAGGAGGTCCTGCAGGAGGAGATTGTATCCCAAAGTCTTGGGCTTGTACCCTGCTCTGCAGTAGTAATTCAGGTCCAGATCCAGGTGCACATGGTAAATTCCTGGTATTAGGTGAGCATGCTGGACTAAGTCCTCTGGGACAGGCCTTGTTCCTGTGCTATGATGGATCTCCATCCATCATCAGTTTGGTTTTAGCAGGGGGATGTGGTTCACTTTGGCATTGTGGCTCCTTGCAGACTCCAAGAGTGGATTTCCAGCAGAGCTCTATGCTTTGTGCAGTTCCTCTCCTGGGGACTTTTATCTGGAGTCGTGAGTGAGCCCCAAGAGCAAGGACTTGGGGGCTAGTGTTTGAGGAGCTCTGAAAAGGAGATTTTTCATCAGAACAACTCAAACCCTGAACTGCTCTTTCAAGTGCAGCTTCTCCCCAAGTCAGCTGCCTCCCTCTGGGCATTGTCTGGTCTCCAGCACCATTCCTTTCCTTGCAGGACACTCGCTCCCTGGCTGCAGTGCCCACCCTGGCTGGTGCCAGGGCCAACACGGTGCTGGAGAGGGTGGAGGGGGCGCAGCAGCGCTGGAAGCGGCAGGTGCAGGAGCAGAGGAAGACGGTGTTCGACCGGCACAAGATGCTGAGCTAGGCCCTGCTGGGCTCTGCCACATCAGACACCCCAGCCTTGGAATGGAACCACCAGCCCTCCCTCATTCACCGTGCCCAGAGGGCACAGCAGCCCTAAAGGCTTCTCTGGTCGTGTCCCCTGCCCAGCTGCGCTGGCCCCTGGGCTACGGCTCCATGTGGAGCTCGGCTGAACACGGGACTCCATCAGCCCACCCCAGCAGGGACAGGGGCTAGGAACAGAGCACTGGGAGCTGGCTGAGTCTTCCTGGGATAAAAATAGTGGGAGAATGTTGATGTGTGATAGATTATGTGATGTTCCTCCAGGATGCAGCAGCCACCTCCTCCTCCTCCTCCAGTGTGCACTAATGGTCCTTGGGCATTGTGGTGCTGGGCACACATGCTGTGTGCAGCACAGGAACAAAGGGGTGGAGGTTTCTGCCAGTGGGCACTGCTGCTTCTGCTTATCCTGATGTAAATGGAGAGATTTCTGTACCTCTGGAGTCTGTCCAGGTTTACACCAGCATAACTGAGACTGCAGCTTGCTTCTGGGCAGGTGAATATCACAAAACCTGTTAGTACCTACATCAGTAAGAGTCCAACAGGTAAAAAGCTGATTTACGTTTCTATCTTTTTGTGCTTTACCAATAGATAAATACCTCCTGGGGTGAACCTCTCTTTGTACCCACACTGGTAACCCTTGGTGTTCTCCCAGGATGGGCAGCAACATTTGGGTCCAAGAGACCTGGGGCAAAGGCTCTCTTTGAGCACTGGAAACACCTGTCAGGGCCCTGGGAAGTGGACACTTGTGCCACTCAGAACACTCCAGGAGCTCTGACAGGACTTGGGCTGCGTGGAGGAAGTTGCAGTGGTTCTGCCGTGTGTATTGATCCCACTGAGAACATTTGAAGTTCATGGTGTAGCACCTCCACATTAAATGCAGACAAAGATCTACTACCTGAGTGGCTTTTTCTCAGGGGAAAACCCCATTATGCCAAGTCTGGGGGTCTCCATCTGCCTCCCAGTGCCCTGCAGGTGAGCTGATGCCACTTCACAACAGAGCTGTGGTTATGGCACTGCAGGAGTGTCCCTGGCACTGTTCCCTGCTGACAGCGACTGTCCTGCTCCAGGAGAGCCAGGCTTGGAACATGGGCAGACCAGAGTCCTGCTTGGCACAGGTTAGAAACTTAACTTCTCGGGGCTATCCCATGTGAAAGGTGAGCAGACAGGAATTCTTTCTTTGCATGAAGCTGAGAAATCATTGCTAAAAGCCTAATTGGGAGAGGTGCCAGTCACTGCCCTGCATGCTGGGGCTAGCAGCTGCTAGTGGAGCATCCAGCCCTCCAAGCTGACCCCACCAGACAAACCCAAACAGCAGCTTTTGGGAGCCTGTGTGTACCCCAGTTACCCATCAGCACCTCACTGGGCTAAAAAGGGCCCAGAACTTCACATTATACCAAGGTCCCATTTTCCTTGGCTCAACTTTGTTCCCTAGTGCTCAATTCTGGGCTTTCCTCCCCTTTGCAGAAGCCACATCTTGCCTGTCTTTCCCTCTCCGAGGTGAGGTTCCTGGGAACCGATTTTTTCCCTTCGGGGGCAGGAACAAGCAGCACAGCTGGGAGGCGCTTCCCGGGGCCGGGCTGATGGGTCCATCTGGTGGCCATCGCGCCCGATCGGCACCAGCAAATGGCCGGGCACCACTGGGAGTTTGCTGCTGCCACGAACCTGCTGAGCCTGCAGGGTGGAGGAGTTTGGTGAGCAGCACCCTCAGACCCCCTGACCCCTCCAGAAGCAGCTAGCAAATAGGATCAGAGAGGAGGGAGTTAAAAACCAAGAGTTTTGGAAAAAGTTAGAAAACTTACACCAAGTAAGGTGTGGAGAGGCTGCAAAAAATACCACTGCCTGATTAATTACTTGGTTTAATTAGCTGATCAGATTTGCCCTGTACATCATCCTCCCCAGCTTTGAATTCCCAAGCCCCTTCCTAGCTCACTGGGGCATCCTCCAGAAGGTACAATGCTGATGGGCCATGCTCCTAGACCCATCCACAGCCCACAGCAGTGGTTCCCATCTCTCCAGACACAGGGCAGTGGGAGTCAATAACTTAATTTCTTATCTCAAAAGGGAATGTGAAAAAGGAAGGACCAAATCCAGCTGCTCTGACATCCTGCCACAGGTGTTGTGCTCAAGTGCCTGCTTTAGTCCAGATGTCAATGCTCTGGATGATGAGCCACTCACTCTGGTCCTGGGTGACCCGGATCCTCACACACTCCACGGGCCCGGGCAGGACCCTCTCCAGGCCCCGCTGCTCCAGGGTCCCCTTCTCAAAGGAGCCCACGGGGATGTAGGAAGAGCAGTCCCAGCTGTGGTCCCTGCGCTGGCCCAGTTCCAGCAGCCCTGCACGCAGGAAATCGCCCGGGTGCTCCATGGAGCCTGTGCGCACCCGGACACGGCTGACGCGGGCTGGCTGCTGGAACACGATGGAAAAAGTACTGCCAGCTGCTGGGTCTTTGCCCCAAAAGTACCCCTGTGTTGAGCTGTAGGCCTTGAGGGGCTCGTAGTTCTCAAAGACAGACATGCTGGTGTACAGGGATGCTGGCGGGTTGTCTGGGAGGTCGAAGGCATCGGCCTGGAAATCTTCATCCTCCAGCCGGTTGACGGTGCCCTGGAAGGAGGAGTAGAGACCCATGTGCTGGAAGAGGGATGGCTTGAAGCGGATCACATCCTTCTGGGCGAGCAGCTGGCGGAAGTGGACCAGCAGCCAGTCACACGGCATTTCCTGGTAGAAGAGGAAGAGGAAGCGAGCCAGGCGCAGAAGGTCACTGGAGTGGTAGAGCTTTCCAATGTAGCCTAGCTTGGAGAATTCAAGGGTGGCCCAGTTGGAGCCCTCCTGGGAAGCCAGTGCCCTGCGGATGACTGTCAGGAAGGACTTGGCGCTCCACACGTCATCCTCGATCATCAGGTAGTAGGAGGTGAGGTTGGCGGCAAAGGCGAGCAGGAAGGCATAGTCTATGTTCTGCTTGGAGCGGAACCTCACCCGCTCCTCTGCGTCATTGAAGTTCCTCTTCAGGCCTTCCAGCGTGGGGTAGAACTCAGGGGGAGCGTGGATGAGCAGGAGCCGGCCCAGGAGGATGTGGCGAGTGAACTTCTGGGCGATGGTGGCAGCAACGCGCGTATTCCAGCCAGGATCGGTGTCAGCCAGGTGCACCACCACCACCATCTCCTGCAGCTCCTCCTCCGTGGACTGGCTGAAGAGAGACTGGAGTGTGGCCACGAGGTAGAAACCACGCGGCCTCTGCACAGATGCCATTCCCACTGCCAGGAATTCTGCAAGGCAAAGGAAAGGCATGAGCAGGCAGAGGGGTGACCTGGGATCACCAGAGTGATGTTCTCCCCTGCAAGATGTAATGAAAGGGCTCCAAAAACCTCTTCCCATGACCAGCCTGCAGGGTTAGTGCTGTTTGTAACCCCAAGTCTAAGGCTGGTGGGTTCTTCCTGAAGCTGAAGCCTTCTGCATCTCAGGAGGGGGCCCAAAATTGGCCCAAATGGCAGCAAGAGGCAGGCTAAGGAGGCAGGGGCACCTCTGAAGAAATATTCCTGAAAAACACCTTAGAAAAGCCAAACCCAGGCAAGTAACAGTGCAGAGAGAGTCTATAGGGCAGGAATATCTTATTGGTATGGCTGCACATTCTAGAAGCGTTTCCCACTCTACACTTCATGGAGATGCATCCACATTGGAATCAGGCACCTCCTGTCCTCCCCATGGCCCAGCAGTAGCTGCTTTGCTTCAGCTTCTCTTGCTGCTGGTCAGGACAGCACCATTCCTGTGCAGGTTCCAGCACAGCCTCACAAGTTGCTCTGAGCTCCTTCTCATGGGTTTTGCATGTGAATTGCTTCTTGTGCACCTGTCCAAGAGCTTGGCCTACTTCACCCAAACTGTGGGGTTGTCCCAGTGGTCCAGCTCACCATCTCCACTGGAACCTCAACCCCAGGGAGATGGGATCTCAGCAACCCTCCCCAGAGAGGTCTGGGAAGCCCAAAACACCTGCAATCACCCCAGTCCCAAGGTGCAGAAACTTGGACTCTGCATGGAGCATGTGGAGCTTCCCCAGCTCCTCCATCCCCAGAGCAACCAGTGAAGGCTGTGGAGGTTTTGCAGGAGGTTGTGGGCAGGTCCCCCCCAAAAAGACTGGACATAGCCCCTCCCTGCAACAGCTGCAGTGAGGGAGCAGGTCTGTGCTGGGACATGCAGCTGTGCACACCCACATGTGCACACCCAGAGGGTCCAAGATCACTCACTTTTTCGGGGAGCCGGGACACCAGCAAGGAGCTGGTAGGAGACATTGTGGAGTGCAGAGAACTCAACTGTGTCCCTGAGGATGTGCTGGGCTCCCTCCGGCTGCAGCAGCTGCAGGATTGTGTTGGGATCCAGGCCCCTGAGCTCCACCTGCATGGGAGCCACAGGCAACGAGGTCACACCCCAGAGCACCATGCAGCAAGGGGGGGATGACAACAGGGGGATGCAGAAGTGAAGGAGAGCCCCTGTCCTGCCCTCCCAGCTCCTGGATTCAGGGGGGTCCAGCTGCCCAGGGCAACCCCAGGGAGAGAAGGCAGAGCTGGGGGTTGGGGGTGACATGGGGCACGGAAGAGAGCAGGGTCCATGTGGGCCAGGAAGGGATAGAGGATGCTCCAGTGGCCTCTCCAGTGGGACATCACTGGCTGGGGACTCACCTTCAGGGGATCCTGTTCCTGCCGGCTTCCTCCATGGAGGAGGAGGAGGAGCAGGAGGAGGGAGGTAGCGAGCAGAACCGTGAGGGAGCGTTTCAGGGAGCATCGCATGGCCCCTGCTGGCTGAGGCCTGGGGAGAGGGGACATGTCAGGGCACAGCCTGGGGAAAGCCACCACCCCCTGGATGTGACAGTGGGACAGCACCTGGATATACCCCTGGGACTCCCCCCCTGCCCTGAGCACCCACAGGTGCACACCCGGGGGCAACCATGGGGCATCAGGGGACATTTGTGCACTGTTGCCTTTGGGCAGGCAGGGACAGAGGCGTCCCAACCTGACCAGGACAAAATCAGGCAGGTACAAAATACCCCCAAACCAGCCCCAGGACACCTTGGCTACCCTGGGACAGCCCAAGCAGCACCCTGGAGCTGGAGGCAGAAGAAATGAACGTGACAGTGCCTCAGGAAAAACTTCAGGGTTGTGGGGACATCCCACAACCAGTCACTAATACCCCAGGACTTGTCACCAAGCCCTAGGAAAAACTCAGGTCTCAAGTGAGCCCAGGATGCTCTTCCAGCATTGTGAGGAGGAAGCAGCTCCCCACCTTCCTCCAGGCAGGCACCAGCTTGTCCTATTCTAGCACCATTCCCTGCTTGGCAGGACAAGAAAGGTGTCCTTGAGGGGACAGTGTCACCTTTAAGGAAGTTGCAGTGAACTTGAGATATTTTATCATGTAGCAGAGGTGTGGCAGGAGGCTAAAAGGCTCCTGTTTGCCTGTTTTTTTTCCATTATAAATATGACAGTACTGCCCTGGAAGAGAAGCAGTTGAGCCCGGGCGAGTGCCGCCTGACTGGGCAAACAACCTCAGCC
The DNA here is from genome assembly GCA_013397245.1 of Thryothorus ludovicianus. Taxonomy (NCBI): domain Eukaryota; kingdom Metazoa; phylum Chordata; class Aves; order Passeriformes; family Certhiidae; genus Thryothorus; species Thryothorus ludovicianus. Next base: position 262,899 of record VZTB01006760.1, on the reverse strand, counting down.
CAATCCAAAGCATTCATAGTGCCTTGACCTGGCTTGGTCAAAGCAGATGATGACATCTATATTTGAACACAAATGTGGAGGAAAAACCCTCCTAAGCCTTCTCAAACCAAGGCTGGGCTTCCCAGGACTGCGCCCTAAACACTTTCTTCCCCCAACCACCATGGTGCAGGGGATGTTCAGAGCCCACCCGCAGGCCCCACAGATGGGAGCACAGCACCTCTGGGGCTGGATGTCCTGGAGCATGTGCAGGGCTTATTTTAAGGAGAACTCTCCAGTTTTTGTGGCCAGGAGTCCTTTGGAGGGGTCGTCAGCTTCTTGAGAGCCTGGTGCTGAGCAGGTGTGCCCCATCTGCTCTGCAGCCACTCTGTCCTTGGAGCACTGACCCCGCCCATGGACACGTCAAGTTCCTGAGCAATAAACATTTGGAGCCAGGAGCCACACTCCCAGGCAGGGCAGGACTGACTCCTGGCAGAGACAAGGTCCTGGAGCTGCTCAAAATCTCTGTCCAGGTCCCAGCAGGGAGTGGGGCCTCTCCATTCCTTCCAGCTCTGGAGGCATAGGGGACCTCACTAGCTCAGGGGGGAGCAGCATTAGGGATCTGTCTGAGCCACGGGGACATTGCACCCTCAACACCACCCTGGACATGGATTTCCAAGCCTGGACCTCCAGGATCTACAGCCAGGGGTGAGCTGGGAAGGGCGAGGCTTGGCCACATGCCAGGCTGGGCATTTGGCCATGCTGGGTGGCCAAAGGTTTTTCTGGCTGCGGGGAAATGTCTGGCTGCCAAGGGCCCATCCTGCACAGAAAACAAGATGCTGCCCAGCAACCCCAGCTCTCACAGGCAGCTGCTTCACCCAAGGAGCAGGCAGCCCATGGGGAACAAGGGTCACATGTACAGAACAGAACAGAAGGTAACATGTGCAGCCCCATAATTAGCACCCTAATTGGGCTTTGGATTTCTGCCTCCATGGACAAACAAAGCAGCCCAGGTAAGTGGGCACAACCAGGGGTGTAGCATCCTCCTGCTCCAGCTAAAAGTGCTGTATCAGAGCATCCCTGTCCCCACACTCTGCTCCAAGCACCTCATGCACCTTCCCTACAGCTCAGCTACCCACTGCAGATGTCCCTGCTGTGGGGACATTGGCCAGGAAGAGCTGAGAGCCGCTTGCTTGGAGCCAAACTCCTCCCCAGCCTCAGTCCAGGGCAGGGGGAAGAAACAGTCCATTCCCAGCCTGTCCCACGAGGCTCTGAGGAAGCTGCTGGTGTGGAGGCAGCTCCAGCTGCTTCCGCCATCACTGGGGAGAGCAGGGCTGGTTGCACAAGGAGAAAGGAACAGCCAGGGCTCCTTTCCCACTGCCAGGAGTGCCTTTTCAGGGGGAAACTGAGGCACAGACAAAGGCCATGTCACCCAGCAGGATAAACAACAGCTCTCCTTGCAGCACAGCTCAGCGCCCCGCCCTGGGGGCCCCCGGGATGCAAAGAGGTGGGATGGAACCCAGCACCAGAAATGGGTGTGGGACACTGCAAATCACGGCAGCACAACGTCCCCCGTGGGCAAATTGTGGCCATTCAGGGTTGTGTGGGATGGGGGCTCCTGGGCCCCCTTGGGGGCCAGGCCAGGGTCTGGTCCCACTATCCGTGGGTGTCTCTGCTCCAGGGGCTGTCCCACAGGGACAAAGAAGGGGAAATGCCCTGTTCCAGAAGTACACGGCTCCGGGGCCCAAAGCTTTCAGTCAGATCGGCTCAGGTGTCCAAGACCACAGGGGGATCCCTGCAGGAAGGGACACCTACACCGATCCTGACCCCAGTGCTGACAGCTAAGGAATCCCCAGCCCAGCCCAGCCCCCTGCCCTCAGCCCCGGGTCCCCAGGCATCCCCTCCCATGGCAGCAGGAGACGGCTCCTGGCCAGCCCCGCTCTGGACGCACCCGCCGAGGGCAGAGACTCACGGGGGTGGGGCAGCAGCCGGGCCTCTCCGGGGCGCTCAGCTCTGGCAACTTCCCCGGGCTGGCCGGACTCTGGATTCTCGCTCAGCAAAGCCCCACCCCGAGTCCTTGCCTGCCTCCCGCAGAGGAGGAGCGTCCGTCGCCGGCCTTTGCTCCAGGAGCTTCAGAGACCCGGCCGGGCTGGCGGGGACACGCGTGGGACTGGCCAAGGGCTCCCGGCCCACCGTGGGAACTGCGGCAGCCTCACGGACGAGCATCCCAGGATGGCATCAGCTGTGTCCCACTGACCCCGTCTTCGCAGGCAGCTCCAGCCCCCTGGGCAGCACAAAACCCCGCTGGGGGCTCTTGCCAAGCCCCAGCATCCCAAACTCTGGCACAAACCTGCCACTTCACCAAGCCAGGAGCTGGTGACACGGAGCTGGCACAGCTTTTAGCCCATTTATTTTACAGCTCTTGTGCTAAAGTGGCAAAAACTGGGGCTGCAGAGCCAGAACTGCACCTCAGGCCAGGACAGAATCTGGATCCCACCCAGGGGGTCAGCCCCCGGATATCACAGCTTCCCCACACATTCCAGCTCCTCCCTGGAGCACTGGGTATCGCAGCTGGGCTGGGAATGAAGCCCCTTCCAATCCCAATGAACCAATGTAGGCCACATGGAGCCCTTCCATGGCTCAGTTTGTTCCCAGCTCCTCCACCCTCCAAACCTTTTATCCCACTGCTTACCCCTCCAGACCCAGAGCAGAAACACGGCTCTGGAGCATCCATGAGTCACAAACGGCATCACTTGTCCCCAGCTCCCAACCAGATGAGCTCCTTCCCACACAGCAATTCACCCACATCATCCCAATGGAGAGGGAATCCTTCCCTTCCCTTCCCTTCCCTTCCCTTCCCTTCCCTTCCCTTCCCTTCCCTTCCCTTCCCCCTATTTATTCACACAGAAGTGTGGATCTCACTTCCCTTCTCTCCTTGCTGGCCTGGACCTCTCCTACCTTCAGGGAGGCCTCAATTCTCTTGCCTCTCGTCTTCTACAAATCCCCCATGACAACTTTCAGCCCCAGCTGCTCCCAGTGGGAACACATGGAGCCTGGGATGCCTCTGCGAGAGAGGTAAGGTAGGGCAGGAAGCAGCTGATGGTGCAGGGAAGGCAGAAGAGATGTCCCCAGGCTCCCAGATCTGCTGGCTTTCACTTTTCCTACATTGTCTGGGTTTAAATCCTTACATTCCTATGGTGGGATCGCAGTGGCTCTGTCCCAGTGGGGTCCCAGGGGCTCAGTGGGGACACCCATTGGAGCAGAGGCAGTCCAGGATTCCCACCTGATCAGGGGCTAGAGGGCTCCAGAAGGGCCAAGGGAGCTGGGATGGTGCAGCCCAGCAGAGCTTTGCTGCTCAGTGGCCCAGAGTGGGAAGGACTGTGGAGCTGCAGGAGGGGGAGGGCTTTTCTCACCACAGCTGCTCCTGACTTCCACCCCTGCACAGGAAGGAAACCTGGTCCTTCCTGTTCCCCCCAGAAAGGAAGAGAGCGAGGACTGCGACACCCAGAACAGCCCTGGGTCCCCAATGCTCAGGGTGCAGCAGCCCTGCCATAGGAATAGCCAGAACTGCCAAGGGGAACAGCAGAGCCACCAAACTCCCTGTTGGTCCCCACAGGCCACTTCAGGGTGCAGTGCTAGGGTAGGATTTGACCCTGTCCAGGCACATCCACAAGCCTGCCTGGAGCATGAAAGGAATCCACAGCTCCTGGACTCAGGCAAAAATCCTGGATCCTCTTGCCCTCAAAGCAGGTGCCACAAGCCCAGCCTGATCCTCTTCATCCAGCCATCCCCTTGTGCTATGAAGCAAGTTCCAAATGTGTTTGGGTGCTGAAGAAAGGGTCCCTCCACCTGCTCCCCTGTGAGGGCCACAGCATAGCCCCAGTGCCCAGGAACCAACCAGAGCCTGGCCTGAAACCCGCTCTCAAACCTCCCTCTGGCCCCAAACCCAAACATGCTCTGCTCACCGAAATATTTGACCAGAGGAAACAAGAAGGTGGCTGAAATGAGGCTGGAAGGCACATTTTTGCTTGCTTTCAGAATAAGCTGAAGAAGAGAAGCCCCAGATGCAAAGGCTGCCCTGAGAGGGCCCTGTGGCTGCACAAGCACACCCAGCTCAGGCGGCCAGGGAGGACCAGTGCTCCTAGTTGGGGCCAGAGTGGAGGGACTGGGATGGGACAGGCACAAGGGGACCCACAGCAAGCCCAGCCCCCAGGCCTCACCCAGATGAATTCCTGTTGAACACCGGATCCCTGACAAAGACATGAGCAGGGTGTGGGTGGTGGCCAAGTCTTCCTGTCTCCCCTAGGAAACCAGAGAGCCAGGCAGGATCTGTTTACAGCCCTTCCATTATTCAGGAGCAGGACAAAGTAAAGGTAGAACAGGGCCTCACACAGCAGAGAGCACAGGGAGAGCCACTGTGATGCTGATCTGGGGCTCCATTTCCATACCACCGAGGACCCCTCTGAGCCGTGTCCTACAGAAACAGCTGACACCAAACCACAGCCACTCCTGCCAGTGCACTCACTGCATCCCACCCTGGAGGACACTGAAGAGGACTTTTTTGGCAATCCCTGCCAGCACTGCTGATCAGCACAGTTCCAGTACCGGGATCACCCTGAGCTTTGTAAAGGAAAATATTGAGAATTGTTCTTGTACTTATACATTTCAGTCTAGAAAAAGCCTGGCCTGGGAGTGGTACCTCTGGCTTAGGGTATCTATCTGTATCTAAACATCCATGTTTGAATCCAGCAAGTCTGTTCATAGCAGGAAATGTCCCATCCACCTGCTTCCTGATGTCATAGCCTGTGCCACCCACTCCGGCTGCACCACCCAAGATCAGCCAGATAGTTCTGGGAGCTGCCAAGCACCTCTGCCCCCTGGATTTGCCATATGCCTGATTAGAAGGTATTCCTGCTTTGCCAGATGGCAGGAACACACAGCCCTAGGAGCTGTCCTGTAGCTCTGCACAGGAGCCAGAGCGGGCCCAGGCTGCTGTTCCCAGCCCCACTCAGCCAGAGCAGCTCCCCAGTTTCACACAGACACCACCCTGCTCCATGCTCCTGCCATCAGCCTGAGCCAGGAACCAAACCCCTCTGCTCCCACCCTCCAGACCCTGCATGAACAGCAATCACCAGGCACATTGCTCTGGAATCATCATGAGGGAGTTTTCAGGGAATGTAGCAGGAAACAGCCTGAAGCAGAGTTAGAACCAGGCTCTGAGTAAGCAGCAACCTCCCTCCAAGAGAATCGGAAATGGCAGCCTAACCACATTTCACTGCCTGAGCTTCACCACCTGTTCCTGAGTTCAGTGGTGTCTGCAGTAAAAGGAAAACTGTTGTGCCCCACTGCCCTGGAGCAGCTTCCTTGGGGATGGAGCCCCTGCAGCCCTTACACAGAGCTCCAGCTCCAACCCTGTCCTGCCTCTCCTGCACCACAACAGATTCCAGGCTCTGCTGTCATGGCAGCAGACGAGAACAGGGTCAGCACATTTTTTTTTGCCCTTTATCTCTACTAAACCAAGTTAACTTAAAAACTTACCTGGTGGTATCAACAGAAGTTCAGCAGTGGTGGAAAGGGGAACTGTGAGGCAGGAGTTGTCCCAAATGTGTTTGAAGTCAACATGAAAAGCCTCCAACACAGATCCAAAGTTGGAGCAGATGTCCTTAGTGGTGAATTACAGAGTGGCAGAGGCACATGCAAGAAACTCTTCCTGGGCAGCTACATCAGGGTCATGTGGGGTAACAGAATCACTGGACATTCTGAGCTGGAAGGGACCCACGAAGACCACCAAGTCCAAACTGAGATGGCAGAACTCCCTTTCCTTCAGGAGATTCACTGAACATTCTACCTGGACAAGTGCTGTTCCTCCTGCTTGGGACCAGATGTGATGTGCAGGACTGAGGAGCTGATATCTGATAGGCAGCAAAGCTCAGTCCAGAATCTGTATCTGCTCCCCTGCCCTGCAGCACCTCCTCTGTACCTCCCCAGGGAGCCACATGTTCAATTAAACCTCCAACCAGGTTCGTTCTGGTCAGACCACACTCCTGACAGGTCCAGCCCCTGCACCCCCCACTTCTCAGTCAGCCCAGAGCCACAGGAAGTTTCAGGGTTGCTTCTTCCTCACAGAAATCAGTTTGTTTAGTCAAAAGCTAGATCACTGGTTGCTTGGAGGCTTTCAACAGAAAGTATTTCCACACTGCTCTTTGAAAAGACAGAGTCAAGTCTTTCATCATTGCTTCAGTTATTTTAGTTTATCCCCTCCTCTCCCTCCCCGTTTATGTTCACTGAAAAGCATCTTCTGGTTTCAAAAGTTTAGATCTTCTTTTCAAAGAAAAACACCAGTGTGAGAACTTGAGTACCTTTACATTCAAGTGAGACTTCTGCCTTACTCCTTTCTGAAGTAATTCCTTTGTTTGATAATTTATGACTTTTTCTTTCCTGAAACTCGGATCTGCTGGGCTGGGAATTAAGATTATTGTTGATCACTGCTGTTTCGCTCACTGCTTCTCAGACACTGAAATTATCACTGTGCATGAACACAACCCTGCTGCAGTAAAACAAACATGGATTTTGTTTATAAATTATCCCCAGAAAGCAAAAGGGAAAGTTCTTGGAAAGCAAAACCTCCTGCTTCTCCTCGAACAAGAGAGCACAGGACCACTTTGATTAGCACCAAAAGGATTTTAAATGAACAGTTCCAGGGAGCTCCTTTCAAATCATAAAATGTCAATTTTACATAAAAGTGTGTTTACAAATAGTTTCTGCTTTACATCTCAGCTCTGCTCATTACTGACCAGAAGTTATATACATACAAACTAGCTCAGCAGCTTCAACCACTTGCAAGGAGACTGCAGAATTTATTTCAGAAATAAAAATAGGATTTCCTGGTTCCTAGAAATTCTCTTCAGCCTGCCAGATTCAGTCCCTTGTGGGCTCCTGCAGCCTCAGGAGAGCACTAAGCCTTTGGGGAGAAGGGGTACTGTGGGTGCCACCAATCCAGGAGCCTGACACTGTGCACAGGGTCCAGCACCACCTGCACCCCCTGCTCCACGCGCGGCTTCTTCTCGTTGCGCACGGGGGTGTCTTGGAACACCAGGCGCACGCGGTGGTGCCGCATGTCTGTGCTCACCGAGATGGAGAACTGCAAGAGAGGAGACCAGAGCTGCTTCAGAAAGAACCAAGAGAGCTCTCAACACAACACTTCCAGACTTTATAAATTCCTCTGAGTTCTGCAAGTCTAAGGTGTTTCACAGTCACACCCTCAAGGCTACAGCACTGGATCCAAAGCAGCTCTCTGGCTGGCAGCCCCAAATAATACAGCCTGAAGCTGTAAGTGTTGTAAAAGAACACTGGAACTGCCAGGGCAGTGGTGGAGTCACCATCCCTTGCAGTGTTCAAAAGGCCTGTGGATGTGGCACTTGGGACATGGGCTAGGGGTGAACACAGCCATGCTGGGACTTGATCTGAAAGGTCTTTTCCAATCGGAATAATTTTATGAGTGTGATTCTAAGTGAACCTGGAAGCAAGTGGCTGTCAGGAGAAGTCAGGAACTCACTGCCCAACTCCTAAGTGAGGCCAGACTGAACCTCTCCTGAACACTGGCCACTTCTGAAACCCTGACTCCCAATCAGGGACCAAACACACATTCCAAGAGTTTGCTCATGTGGGATTTTCCTCTCAGAATTTATTGCCATAAAGAAATATTTTCCTGTGAGGGGCAGACCTCCACTTGTGCTGCTCTGTCTCCTGTAACTGATGCAGTTCTGACCTGCCCCCAGACACTGCACAACCACAGCTCCTGGCAGATTCTCTATATCCTCTCTATTCACTGCACCAAACAGGGGAGAGCCAATAGAAAGCCAACAGAAATGGAGAAGTTAAACTGAGAGTCTGTGCATTTCCTCTCTTCATTAACCATATGATTCCCAGAACTGGTTTGCTGATAGAGCAGTAGGATTTATACAGCCCAAAAGAGGCACTAGGTGAGATTCTTGGAATTGTCCTGTGCAGGGCAAGGAGTTGGGCTCGATGATCCCTGCGGGTCCCTTCCAACACAGGAGATTCCAAATGCCCTCTTCATGTCCTCACAGCAACCTCATCTGCAAAGCCTGGCAGCTTTCTCCCACTCACCAAGGTGAAGGTCATGCCCATGACGATTGGCACGAAGATGAAGTTGAAGGTGGTGATCTGCAGCAGGCAGCAATCCTGATCTGGGTTTGTGTGCACCTCCTCATACTGGACTGGAGGCTGGAGACCTTTGCAACACTTGCTCTTAAATCTGGGAGACTTGAAAGAAAGAGAAGCCAATTTAGCAAAGCAAGAACTCCTGCTGGGTTTGGCTGCTCCTCCCCAGTGCGGCCTGGCAAGGTCTCTCCTCCTCCCCAGGTGTGTGGGCAAAGTGTCACATTAACAACAAAATGCCATCACTAAGGATGGGCAATTTTCAGGACTATTTCTTTAGAGGGGAAAGCTGCACAATTCCCAAGTTTGCCTGAAATTACTGGCTTCACTCAAGACCCACTACTGGAAACTTTCCCTGGCAGTGGAAGCCGTCTTCACTTGTCTGAGAAATCCTGGCAATGGCATAACAAGAAGTTTCAGAGTTTGGTCAACATTTTGACCACTGCAGTCAGTCTGGGTTTTGGTAACAACCCAAAGGTGAGATTAACTGGTGTAAAAAATGATCCACATCTTATAGCAGGGAAAGGATATCAAAGGAGGAAATAAAAATGTGGGATTCTAAATGTCTTGGTAACACAGACTGAAAATTGAGTGTAGTTCCACAGCGTGCTTTAGTTTACCATGGGAATCAGTTGGCATTTATTGTCTGAATGGACAAAAAGTTTTCACTTCCCTTTTACCCCCCAGAAAAATAATTTCTGCTTCAAACAAAAGTCACGGCTGATCTGGTTCTTTCATACCTGCTTTTTGAACTTGAAGTTGAATTCCCACATTGCTTCTTGTCTGTTCCCTACAATCTTTTTGCACCAGAAAAGCAGACACTAAGGTGGAAAAAAGAAACACGAAATTATGAAAACCTCAGAAGGACCACTTTAAATAAATTTTAACATCATAAAGGCTTCCAGTTGCACACACAATTACATAGAAGCAATAAGGAGCTGTTTATTCAAATTAATTATGTTCAAAGAACCCTCTCAACAGTGTAGATCTCCCAGTTTCAAGCTGGCCAACTCCTCATGCAACACGTAGTCACTGAAGTGCCAAACAGCAAAATCCTGTTGTGCCATTTGTCCCTTTCCTAGGGCAGGGATGAGTGGTGCAGATTCACCCATTCCCTCCACTCACCAGCAACTCCCATTAAACTGGGCTCCAAACAAGGTTAAAGCGAGGAACAACAGAGAACAGAATAAGGATTGAGAAGGAAAGGATCCAGAGGGAAATATAAAGACCACTACATGAGCTCTGAGGTGATGGATGAAGAAGTTCCTAAGCCATTGTGGTGCCAAATGGAGACCTTGACCTTCCCATCACCAGAACTGACTGTCATAATTTTGAGTCCAAAACCACTGCCAGGACAACACCATCTGACCAACCTTCTGTCTCTTTTCTAAAGAAAATGAGAAATCAGCCTCAAACAGCCTCAGAAGTCAGCAGCACTGTCCTCCCACACAGACATACACCAGGACTGCTCCAATTTCACCTGGTTATCCCTGGGTGGGCCATAGGCTCCAGCCCACGAGCTCCTTCTAGAGCAGGAGGCTCAGAAGAAGTCCTGTAGGAGGGAAATCCCTGCCTACCAGCCACAGTACAAGCAACCAGCCTTCAACAGCCAAGGAAAGAACCTGGCAAGTCAGTCCAGTCATCCCTCAAAGCTTTTCCACACCACAGATGCCAGCCCACCACAGCTGGTCTTATCTTTCATCAGTGTCAGCAGGAAAAGGAGGAATAATGTGGGTAAAGAGAACTCCCTGTGATTCATACACAGTCTTTCCTGAAGAGAGAAGGCCTGACTGAGTTGCAATGCAAAGCACACACTTCATTTCAGGATGGAGTGATCCTAATAAAATGAAGCCAGAGCCAGCCTCCACCACAGGGACTCTGAAGAGACCAAAGGGGATACAAGACCCTCTACTTCAACTCTGAGTCATATCCATAAACAAGAGTCCTTACAGAACCTTTTTCCTCCACAATCTTCATACAGTGAACAACAAAGCTCTGTGGAGTAAAACTCAGAAACATACATGGAATAACCTCCACCTGGGAGGAAGCAGCCCTCAGATTTTTTCCAATAAAAACTTTCTCCAGATCTTTTAACTCAAATGAGCAGCAGATGCTGCTGAGTTTAACTCCACCATCAGTGGCATTTGTAGTTCACCTGCAGAGACAGCCTGGTCTAGCAACCTGTTTGGTCACGGCAAGTAGTGAAGCACAAAAGGTCAGTACCTCCTAAGGGGCAGAGGATGTCGTCCTCGGGTCAGCCGTCCTGCCCTTCAGACGCGCCGTGCGGCTGCCGCTCCGCCCAAAATAATGGGGTGTCTTTAAAGGGCAAACACCTCTGCTGACACCATAACGGCTCCAGTGTCCCACACAAGCTAGGCTAGGGAAAGAAAAAAGGAAATTAAAGAGGAAAAGCTAGGTTGGATCACACCCAGGGCTGGGCTCTCCTCTAGCCACATGCAGTTTAGGTAGGCGTTGCCGTTAGTGTCAGCAACCCACAAAGGTACAACCAAAGCCCAGGAAAGCCAGAACATGGGGAGGCTGTGCCAGGTCCTGCTCCAAACCCTCTGTGCCGTGGAATTTCTGTGCACAGGCACGCAAGTAGAGCTCAGAGTCCTGCAGTGCAGTAGTACAGCAAGACCAGACTCAGAGTAGCTCTTTCATGCTGCAAGGGGTTAGGCTAGACTTCTACTGCTCTGACAAGGTCTTGTCCCCATTTAATTTCCTTTTTTAAAAGCTGAACAATGAAAGACTGTGCTTAAAGGACCCTCCTCCAGCTGTTAGTACAGGAGAAGCACTAGCAGTGGGCACCAAAGCCGTTATGATGTCACCAGGAATCCTCCTGAAATGTCAACCCTGCCAGCACCACCTCGGGGTTCCAGCTCCTACAGCCACAAGCAGTGGGAGCTTGGGCTCAGGACTACTGTAATTTCCTCAAAGTGTATTGCTTTTTCAGTCGGCAAGAATTAAGATCCCCAGCCTGGGGACTCAGGAAGAGAACAAGGAGCTCTGGATGCAGAGATAAGACCGCACACAGGGCCATGCCATGTGCTTTTCCTTGTGCTGCAGCACCACCTCCTGTGTGCTGCGTGATGCTCCCCAAGCCTGACAGACAGCCTGCGACAGGGAGAGGAAGGAAGAAAGGGATGTCACGTACAGATAGATGAGGTTCCTCTACTTTGAATAGAAACCAAAGAATAACTCCTCAATTAAACCCATTTCAGTATGGCTCCAAAAACCTCATTCAACAGGCTTTTGACCTTGGATTTGGAGGTTGGAGAATTCACATCATTGCTTAAGCTGCTGACAGAATATTGGCCAGTTGCAAGTTAAAAGCAAACAAGAGACACAAAGGCATTTCAGAGTTAATGGTCAACAGCAATTAAAGAGGAATGATATACAAGTGCTCCAAGCTGGGATAACACAGAGAATTACCTGCCCACACCACAGACAAACCCTTCACAGACCAACACAAGTGCAGCCCAGTCCCAAAGCAGACTCTGGCTCTGCACATTTGTCATGCTCATGCCAGCATCACCACCCCACCTAATCCACACACCAGACCATGGATGGCCTGCAGGAAAGCAGAGTGACACAACTGGCACCAGTGTCATAAAAGCAAAACATATAAAAGCTGATCCTATGGAGCCTCATTCAGAGGAGGGCAGAGCTGCAAACAACCCTAGCAGCTCTGACATTCACTGAAACCAGGGCCCTTTTGCTGCTAAAACAGCATAGTGCAGGACTTCGGCAGAAGTTACTCCAAAGAGTAACTCTACAGATACAAGTAACCAGCCCACTTTTACAAATCCCACTGAGAATACCCAGTTAGTGACCATCCTACACCCCAGCTTCACTGGTGACCATCTCCACATCATCTGTTTTTCTTCAAGAAAGTAAAAAACAAATCAAACAGAAACAGCAACACCTCAGCAAATCCCAGTTCCTGAGTGATGCCACTTACTCTGGAATTCTTTAAAGTGCTGGGAGTACTGTCTGGGATGGCGGGGTTCCTGGAGAGGCGGGCGGCGAAGGGCTCGTACATGTGGAACAGGGAGCGGATGACGCAGGCGCGCAGGCAGTGCAGCTTCTCCATGGACTCGGGGCGCAGGCGCAGGGGCAGGTATGCATCCAGGCTGTAGTGCCTGCAGAAGCCAGGAATGCTGTCAGCCCCAGGGCACAGCCAGGGCACAGGCAGAGCAGGACAGGGCCAGCCAGAGCCATGTCAGGGGAAAACTCCGCATCTGACTGACCACAGGATTCTGATCAACCCTGAGGGCTGCGAGGGGGTTGTGCTGCTGACAGGACACCACATAGCAGCCTCAAAGCCCTGACCTGCACCAGGCAGGCTTCCAGCCCACACATCCTGCTACAGTTCCTAATAACTCCTAACTTGCCCAGAGACCAGCTGAGGATGTAGCTGCAGGCTGCACAAAGGACTGCAAATTTCTGCAGGTTCCCAGGGACTCCTAGCTGAGCTGACTGCAGCTCTCAGCACTGCCTGAGAAACCTGAATGCCTGCATTCAAGGGCTATTCCTTGATCACATACCAAAGCAGCCTTGGCTAGGAAATGTCACACTAAAGACCAGGGGAGAGGATGACGACAGCTGCTCTGTATTCTGTGCCCTGCTGCTTGTGCCTCCTGGGCAACGGGCAGAACTGTGTAAAGAAAATACTCTTTCCTGAAGGAATATCTCAGTGACATGCACTGGGAGAGAAGAATTTGTGTCAGTGTTGACCACCCCTTTGTCCTCATTGCCTTCACTTACTCCTGTCACTGTACAGCTTCAAAATGCCCCAATTACAAGGAAGTGGCTGTGATCAGAGCCTGAGGCAGGGCAAGTTGTCTGTCAGTAATATTTGCCTTTCAGCACTGACTATGCCACATACATTTGGAGAGGTTGGTATGTGTTGGATGGTAAATGCTAGGCCATGGCAAACAGAAAAGCTCTGAGATTTTACAGAGAACATACAGGAATACACCACAAAGATCCATTTCCAGACTAAAGGAGATGTCATATTAGAATCTTATACTGGTCTGGGTTGGAAGGGAGCTTAAAGCTCAGCTCATTCCACCCCCTGCCATGGGCAGGGACACCTTCCACTATCCCAGAGTGCTCCAACCTGGTCTCGGACACTTCCAGGGATGAGACAGCCACAGTTTCTCTGGGCAATCTGTGCCAGGACCTCACTGCCTTCACAGTAGAATTTTTCCCTAACATACACTGTAACCCTGCCCTCTGCCCTCTGCCCTCAGTTTAAAACCAATGCTCCTTGTCCTGTCCCCACCCACCCATATAAAAAGTCCCTCTGTCTCCCTTTTGTTAGTTCCCTTTAGGTACCAGAAGGCCACAGGGAGGTCTTCCCCAGTCTTCTCTTCTCCAGGCTGAATTACCTCAGCTCTCACAGCTTGTCTTTGAGGGAGAATATTCCACAACCCTTTTCTAAGAGAAGCTCACATCACCATGCAAACACAGGACCCAGCCCTACAGGGAATTATTCCCTTATTTCCAGCTCTGCAGAGAACTGCCCGCTACTGAAACCTCCCAGAATCAGTTCAAAAATCCTCTTGAGTCTCACCTTCTGTAGAGTCTGGTCCAAAAGGCAGCAGTGCAAGTGACAGTCCAGGCTTTCTTGCAGATCAGAGAGAACCGGACGATGTCCTCGGGGCGGATGTAGGAAGCCAGGAGCAGCCAGATGTCGATGGGATATTCCTCTCCACCTCCCCCTTCGGTATCTTCTAAAGGCAATCAGAGTGTGTTAGTGCAGGACATCATATCTGCACCAATTCCCACCTAGAGAGACTTGTTGCACACTGGCAGCATAGGTGGGCACTGAATTACACACACAGTGTCAGCCCAAGCCCCAGCCTGCACAAGCTCAGTGGCCCTGCTCCCCATTCCCATCAGTGTCCACACAGCCATGACACCTCCCCTGCGCTGGACACCTGCCACTGTTAGCCCTGCTGTAGAAGTGGGCAACGTGGCAGATTCAGAAAGGAATTCTGACTGAAGGGTTCTCTGGAGGTTTCTAATCCAGCAGCTCAGCTCAAAGCTGAGCTCAAATTAGGTAATTTTTTTCAGCTTCTTGTCCAAGTGAGTTCTGTGTGCAAGGACGGAAACCACAAAGCCTTTCTGGACCCTGTTTCGATGCCTGACCCTGTCACAGCTGAAATACCACACTGAAGTTGAGAAATAAAAGTCAGATGTCAAATAAAGAGGCAATTTTATGGAAAGGAGGGCCTAGCTCCTGCATTTTTAATCAAAAGGGCACATTCAACAGGTCACTAAAATTGCTTCACACTTGAAGATGTTAATACTGCCAGGCTTGTCAATTCTTTGTTCCAGTGGTCACAATATTTTGGTCCTATTTTGCCAGGGAGGGAAATTCTATTCTGCATCTGGCAAACAGCTGCTTTTCTTAAATCTCTTAATTTCATTAAAGCTTCTTGGATGGGAACTTTTAATGCAATTCAGATGAACAGAATGGCCTGTTCTTCCTCTCAGAGGTGTTGGAACTGCTCATCCATAACTGAAGGCTCACACTCTTTTTATTCCTGAGGTGTTTTGTACTTTACACCACACATTTTTCCATAGACATTGCTTCAATTTTAAGAGTAAAAAATACACTTAAAAAGAGTTTAAACAGGTGAACAATACTATGCATTAAAAAGGTTAAGAACAGAGAAGGAAAACACAACTTGTACATAGCACTAATAGAAAAAGCTGTTGTGAGGTCTCTGGCGTCGAAGAGGTGTTTGGGAACTTGAGGCTACCAGATCTAACCCTGAGACAGCAGGTTAATACAAAGGGCAGTTCTTTATCCTCATTGATGCTTGCCAAACAAAGCTCTGGATCACTCCCCCACAGCACTTCAGATTTATGGCAGGCACACCCACAACAGGCTGCTGGGTCAACTCTGACTCAAGAAGCCACCAAACCACACTGCTGAATTCAGAGGGCAGCCAGATAGCAGTTCTATCACCCTTTTTTCTTCCCTAAACACGTAGCAGAAAGGCTGTGGTAGAATAGAATATTGTCTTCCCAGACTCAAAACTCCAAGCCACTCAGATATTATTTCACTAGAATTCTGAAGGATATCTTAATAAAAGAGGTTAAACTCTTTTAACTTCCTTCCCAGAGAAAGTGCTGTCCATCTTCAGTCTGTGGAGCATAATCACGTGCTACACAAATTGCTATTAAGCTCAAGAAAACTGGTTAAATTTGCTTCTCAATCTGAAAGCAACCCGTTACTAGAAACTTCTGCAGGGTTCCCCAGTCCAGCAGAGCTGTTTGTTGCTTACACTGCATTGTCCATGGATTTCTATGGAGTTGCACAAAGTGTAAATGCTGAAAGATAAATCTTCCTTGAATTAATGTATTATGTTGCCAGTAGGATCAAATGCACTTCATTGCTGGAAAAAGAGCCCTTTAAACCCATTTATAACAAACCACAGCCTTGGAAACACACTGAAAACAGAGCTTGTGTTTTGCCAACAACTGCATCATGGACAGCAGCACTTCAACTCCAAAGCAAACCTGCTGCCACCACCAGTTCAGTGAAGCAACGCAGCCAGCGGAAAGCTGCACAACTCTGGAATAGCAGTGTTTGTTTTCCAAGGCTGAGGGTTATTTGCTAAAAGCAAGGAGCTCTCAGGCTCTGATTTCATGCAGCAGGCTCTGCCTTTGTGCAAATACAGCTTCTGTGACCAAGTGCCAGCAGATTTACAAGTGACTAAACCCTTGGTATTTCTTTGTGCACACACAAATTCCGGAATGCTCCAAGAACCCCATGACCATCCTGTAAATCCCCAGCACGAGCATCCCCCATGCAGGACATGCAGCAGGAGCCCACCGAGCCCCAGAGGGCAGGTGACCACACCTTTGTGCCTTTTGCTCTTCTTTTTTCTCGAGGCAGCCCTCCCGTTGATGCTGTCCTTGGTATCCATCTCATCGCTGCTGTCACAGGACTCTCCTGACACGGAGAGAACTTCCTCAGCAGGGACACAGGAAGCTTCCAAACCACACAGGGATTTTACTGGAATGAAAAACAACAGTAAGTACAACAGCAGAGAGGAAAAGGTGATCCAAGTTCAGTCCAGGAGATGCTTCAGTGGAACCACTGCCTTAAAGCTTTCTAGTGAGTGACACAAGCAAGTAAATCCTGAGCTCAAGGATTACCTTGTCAGGGAAAGATTAGCGGGGTGAATGAATGGAAAACATAATTATTCAGCTGCTTGTTTTAAAAAATGAACAATGAGGATGATTACCAGCAAATTATGCAGATCCCACTGGTTTACCTGAAACTATTTACAACTCCAAATAAAACAGGCTCTTTCTAAGGGATAACTGGTTTCTCTGAACAGCAGAGTTGCCTTGCATGGCCATGTTCAGCCGGAGCCAGGACCTCACCTGGAACTGTTTTCTGAGCATGGAGAAAACTCACTCCCCTTTGCAGCAGGATAAACATCCTGTGCCCAACGACACAACCCACTGGGGCTGGAACTTGATGTCAAGTGCACAGGAGTTCCACTTACCGTGGAATTTAGTGAAGGGAAAGACTTCAGCCTAGTGAGGAAAACAGCCAGTTGAGTCATCTGGAGTTTGGGGTTGTTTTTTTCTATGTCTGGGGACATGTTTAGACAGATCCCTGTTCAGAAATATTATTTTTAAAACTCAATCTATGAACTCAGGGCTCATTTGGGCAGAAAAATCCACAAGTGAGTCAGTAATGACGGTCTTGGAAGAAGAAAGGTGTGGTCCTACATTACAGCTGTGTGAGGCACTGCCAGAGACCAGTACAGCCACAGCAGCACAAAGGCTTTGCAAACAGGCTGTGAAATTCATTCAAGACATGAATGTCAACCCAACAAGAACACGATGATGAGGTCAGAGGAAGCTTACAGTCTTTAAGCTTTTCTACCCAGCACAAACTGAAGTGCAGGACGGTTTTATATATCCCAGTTCTAGTCACTGCAGTCACCAGAGCCACTGAAGAGCAAAATATGCTGTTTGAATCACAGAGACAGAGTAGCAGAAAAACAAACAACAACAAGAAACTGAACATAAACTCAGGTGAAAAATATTCTCATTTCTAACCACCAAACAAGGTTTTAAAATGAAAAGGCAGCAGATGGAAAGACAGTCTTCAGAAAGGGCTTGACTGTACCCACTGACTGGACACACTTCAGTGCTTTGCTGAACCAGTTCTACCTCACTTTGCAGTTTGTTCTGTAAACTGGATGCTTTCCCTGCACCTGAATGTATTCATGGCAGTTGTTTTCCCCACTGCCAAATCCTACTGCCCTCTCCATATGACCTTTTAGAGGTAAAAAGAGAGTGAAATAGGTGGCGACACAAAAGACAGTGAGTTAACACATCAAATACAGCCAAGCAAGAGAAGACAAAACTGACAGGGACTCAAGAGTGGGGTTTAGAAGAAGAGTCCATCTCACTGTGATAAGGAAAAGTCAACCTCTGAGTCAACAGCATGAGTCCACTGAACAGTGAATGGCTGAACTGCAATCCTGCAGAGGCACCCTCTCTTCACCTCACTGTTGCAATCCTCCCATCCTGGGCATTAGAATGGGGAAGAAAAAAGCCCAGAAAAATTCCTCATGGCCGTGGCTCCCCTGCTGGTGAAGCTCCCATGGAATGCTTGCTGTGGGAAGCACCCTGCTCACTGCAATCACACCCAGCATGGGGTTTACTCTGAGCCAAGCTTCTGGAAAACAGCAAGGCCAAAGGTTGGAGCTCCTGTCCCCACGCGTGGCACCCCACACGATGCACAGATAAGGCTGGGGCAGATAACACAGCAGCACGGTCATGGCTGCAACAGATAAGGCTGGAGCACAGCCCTGGGGCTGGGGAGGAGAGATCCCAAGGATCCCTGAATCTGGAGAGGAAACCCCTGAGACTGCACTGCAAAGACCTGGGAGAGGGGTGGTCACGGAACTGCTGTGACCTGGAGTCACCAGGGTGAGGTGGAGGTGAGCCAGAAACACATCAGGAAAGGGGATAAACTGAATAAAGCAGGTGATGCTGGGGGCCGGGAGCACAAAACACCAACAGTTTGCCAGCATGATGCTGAAGTGCTGGACTTTGCCTCAAGGAGACAGAACACAGATGGGAAAACAGAAGCGAGAATGGGAGGAGAGAAGCCCCAGACAAAGGAGGGTGGTGGCCTCGACTCAAAAGCTTGAGAAGTAGCAGCCAAAGAGGATGTTCACAAGCACCACTGCCCTTGACAGGCACTCATGTCAAGTGCATACTGTCTCCAACAATGCAAGATTTCAGCTTTCCCTTTATGAAAAGTTCAGTCATCACTGTCAACACAACATGTCCACCTCCAATATGTGTGACCAGCAACATTTAAAAGGCTTAAATATCACCATTTCTCAAGCAAATTGGGTGTGTTAGTTCGGAAAACTCCAAGACGAGGAAGAAGTAGATAACTAAATACTGCACAACCTTTCCAGGAAAGCTCCTTGTTTACAGAGTTCACCAAAAAAACAGCAACACCCTCACAAGATCTCCTTGCAACACATTTGACTGAACTACCACAACCTTACTCCCTCTGCAAGGAACTTTACCTCCTAATAAAGTTATCTACAATTTTATATGTAGTAATAAAGTATTAAAGACTTTCATCATGTTATTTTCTGCTTCAAGCAGGAGATGAAACCCCAGCTTTTCCAACTCAGGCACTAACAAAGACTCAGCAATTCCTGCAGCAGGCTTTCTGCAAAATCTCCTAAGTCCTTAACATCTGACTGTTTACAGAGTAGCACTCGCTCATTTTTGGCACCAAAGGACACACATTTTCTCAGTTTAAGGAAGAGAAGTTTCCCATGTCATGCAGAGGTCAGCAAAACGTGAAAGCAGCATGGGGAAGGCTGGGGCCTCAGGGCAGACTCACCTTCCTGCTGCACTGCATTGGCCACAGCTTTCTTCACCCGTCCAGACTTCACAATAGCCGGGTCTGAGTTGGCATAATCTGCCACTGTCACTGATGAAAGGGGGAAACAAGGGTCAGAGGGATTAGGGATTATGGGGAGAGGACAGAAGGGCTAAGAGTCATGATGCCTAAAGGGAACAGTCCTCAGAGGAGCAGAGGCTCGAGGACGAGATGCACAAGCAGGAAAATGAGCCTCAGCAGAGAAGTGCAGGCCAGGAGTCCCCAGCAAGTCTCTACTCCAGACCATTGGTCTACCAGGCTCAGGGGACCCACGCCCTTGCCCAGCCCAGGGCAATTCTCCTTCTCCCACCACGGTAGCCGATGATAATCCTATTCTCCCTCACACAGTCCAACTCGAGCCTGGCTGATCCTCTGGTCCCAAGCTCCTCCTCCACAGGCAGAAGTCTCATTTCCACACATCCGTCCAAAACCCTGCTGGGGAGGATCCTTCCGGGACGCAGCTCTCTGCCTGCACAAACCCGAGGGGGCTCAGCTCACTCCTAGGTTACACTGGACCGTCTGCTTTCCTCTAATCCCCTTCACCAAGACCAATTCCAGGCCCTTAACTACCTCTTCTCTCAGGCCCTAATGCAGGCCCAGGCCTCCTCTCTGGCATGCACCAGCAGGGCCGAGTTCGGCCCGGCTCACCTCATGTCTGCCTTCCCCCAGACCCGACTTCTGTCACAGTCCTCCCCGCTCCCCTCATCAGCCTCGGCCCCCCTCAGCCGCGGCCCAGGCCTGGCCCCGCTGGCCCGACCGGGCCCGGCTCTCACCCCGCTCGGAGCACACGTCGTCGGCGCGAAACTTGAGGCGTTTGCGGGCGCCCCTGCGGGGCATGGCGGCGGCGGCGGGGCGNNNCCCAATCTTCTCAGTAACAAGAACACTTCAGGAGATTCCTCCCGTCCAAGTCCTCTTGGTAACGGAGATCCTTGAGAAGATTTCCCCCTAGTAATGAAGATCTTTGAAGTAATTGCCCCCTCCCAGTAATGGGGTGTTTGAGGGATTGCCACCTCCTAATTCTCCCATTAACAGGGGCCCTGAGGGGCTTCCCCCCAGTCCCAGTTCCCACAGTAATAGAGAGTCCTAAGGGGATTCCCTCCAGTACTGAGGGTCTGTGAGGTAACTGCCCCCTCCCAGTAACCAGGGGCTTGAGGGGATCTCCTCCCTACACTAGTCCTCCAGCACCGAGGGTCCTGAGGTGAATGGCACCCCCGTCCTCCCAGCCACAAAGGCCTTTAAGGATGCGGACTCCCCAGAGCTCCCAGTAACCAGGGCCTCCAAGTAAGTGGGTCCCCAGTTCTCCCAGGAACATGGATCTCTGAGGGAATTGCCCCCAAGTCCTCCCTGTAATGAGAGCCTCCGAGGTGTCTGTACCCCCCTTTGCCCTCCAGTTCTGCCAGTCATGAGGGGCTCTGAGGTAACTGCCCTTCCCAGTCATGAGGGGCTCTGAGGTAACTGCCCTTCCCAGTCATGAGGGGCTCTGCCATAACTGCCCTTCCCAGTCGTGAGGGGCTCTGAGGGGATTCCCCCCACCCTCACAGTGGGGAGGATCTCTGAGACAATTGGCCCCCAGTGAAAAAGTTTCTGGGGTGATTGCAGCCCCCTCAGTGCTTCCAGCAAGGAGGATCTCAGATGATTGCCCTGATACACTCTCCCATTGGAAACAATGGAACTTTTAATAATAATTTTAGCTAATGGTTTTAAATAATTTTTAAATTAATTGCTTTAATTAATCATAACCTATATATATATAAATTATAAATAGCGTATTATTTTTAAATTACTCTTTGCCAGCATTTAGCAAAGTGCCATGAGCCACTTCTGTAGGAACACAGGTTGGGAAAAGTACTGAAATCAAAGTTTTGGTAAACTGTGTCTGATATGGTTCAATGAACAAAGCCTGGGAGAGAAGAACATATTGGTGAGGTTGGACATCTGGAATGTTGAATTTATGAACCACAAGGACATTTTGCAGAAACCTGAAGATAAAGAAGAGGTGAACAGAGACTCCATTTGCGTGTCGAATGTTCCTACTTTCCAAAGATACTAAAAAGATGTCTTGGTTTGAACGACAGGTGTCTACTAAGGAAGACAGGAGCCTCCCTTGGAATGGAGAATATTAATTCCCTCCCTCTGAATTATTATAATTTTGAAATTAAGGAGCTCTCAGGCAAAGATATGGGAATAGGAATAACAGTTCTTTATTAGGAGAACTGAAATAAAAATGCAGTAATACAGAAAAACAAACCCACTGACAGAGTCAGAATACAACCTGGCACCCTGTGTGTCAGGGTGTTGGTAGCAGTCCAATTAAATGGTGGCTGCAGTCCTCCTGGAGTGGCAGATGTGGTTCTGTTGAAGGAATGATCCTGGAGAAAGGTGTAGGTTTTCTCTGAAGGTGCAGTGGTGATACATGGGTCTGGTCTTCCTCAAAATAATCCAGTGAAAAAGGCTGCTTGATGTTCCATATCTGATTTTTATCCAGGTAAAAGGCTTGACTCCTCCCCTTGAATGGAGCACCTCCCAGTGGGATGATGTCATTTTATCAGTGAGACTCACTGGCCCATTAGCAGAAGATATGTCCCTTGGAGGAGGATGAGTCGTGGAGGAAATAAAGAAAACTGCCCCACCTGGTTTTTAACAGCTGGCCTATTGACAGAGGATTACCTCACCTCCCACCCCAGTTTTCAACAGATGGTGATAGAGTACATATTTCTGGTTACATCTTGCAACCCAAGACAAAAGTCTAAAAAGATGGACTAATTAACATAAGAAGTGAGAAATCAGTAAGCAATAGAGGATAGACTAGTATTAAGTGAAAGAATTATAAGAGAATTTTGGAATTTAGAACAAATTAACTTGTTTTGTTTTCTTTTCTTTAAAATGTATAAACAAGTGAAGAAGTTTTGTCTTTCTGTTTGTGTGGAACTGGAACTCTGTTGGCCACATGCACCCTGGTCAAGGATAAAGTAATGCCACTGACATTACTTAAAAGACAGTATGGGAGGGGTGTTGGGGGTTGGGGTTTTTTCTCATAGATTTTTTTTCTCAGAAGTTGCTAAGAAACTAATTACTGAATACTTATGGGTACCTAAGAAAGACAGAAAAAGTAGCTGAATTGGGGGAAGAGTGTGGCACCTGGCTACTCTTTTTCTCTTGGTAAGTTTCTCTTAGAGGGACAGTGACATCATGAGAATATGAAGCAGATAAAGTTCAGGGGCTGGGCCAGCTGGTCTCTAACCTTTTGGCATGAGAGGGAACAGCCAGGCTGTCGTTTTTACTGCGGGGAGAATTCACCAGCACCGCTGGGGCTCGGCCCTGAGCGACCTATCACCATCTGTTCATGTAGCCTGGGAATGAACCTGGTCTCACCCTGCCCTGCTGAGAGCTGGGCTGCCACTGCCCCATGCCCGCTGTTCCTTCACTGTACTCTGGCTTTCTCCACACCATACATAGCCCGCACACCCTGCCCTGTCAGGACGTTTCTGCAGCTCCAGCTACTGCCGCGGATCTTCTGGTGCATCTCATCCAGCACCCCAGGACTTTTTGTTCATTTTTGCCGCCTGTGACCGTATCTGTACCAAAGGGGAGAGTGCCAGCAGCCAAGAAAAACTGTGACTGGGTCCCTGGTTCTGTTTGTTGTTAATGCCATAGTTGTTGTTATTTTGTTCACCTTGTTATACACACTAGTAAAGAACTCTTATTCCTATCTTCATATCTTTGTCTGACAGCCTCTTAATTTCAAATTTGTGACAATTCGGAGGCAGAGGGTTTGCATTTTCCATTCCAAGGGAAGCTCCTGCCTTCCCTAGCAGACACCTATCTTTCAAACTAAGACAAGGGGCTTATCCTGATGATTTCAGAGGATTTAGAACACTCCAGGAGACACCCACTGAGCAGTGCCCAAGCACAGCCCACACCGTGGGCTCCCAGTGCCACTCACACCTCTGTGGTGGGAGCAGCAATGGGTGGCCATCAACTGTAGACTGCATTTTTTAATTTTTAGGGCTGAAGTGAGTGCTTGATGAAGGAGTGGTGCCACCCCATGGGGGAGGAATTGGTTCCAGGGAATCTGCAAAGGGAAATCATGACTGGCAGCCCAGGGTCTGATGGTGATTTTGGGGCTTGTGTCCCCCTGAAGGCTTGTGCCCTGGTCACACAGGGATTTGGGCACTGCCAGGAGCGGGCTGGGAGTCCTGCCTAGTCCTGGGGTAAACTGGGCAGGGTGGTGGAATCCTGCTCCCCTCTTTTGGGGTTTGCATAGTGACCAAAGAACCCAGCCCAGCCCCATTCTCCCTAAATGGCTCTGAACACTCCAGAGTGCTGCATTCCTACTTGTGCTCCTTTCTTACAAAACTTCAGGAGATGATTGGGACGACAGTGAGATGTTTTCACACCTGTGGTGTCAGCTCTTAGGCCTCCCCAGAATAGGATAAAGCATGGTATATGGACAAATCCAAGAAATCCACATTCCTCCATTTTCAGGCATGGCTAGGAGCTGGTATGTCCATAATCTCCCTGCCTGATTATTTCTCAAATACACATCAGCAAGGACCACATTGGATTGAGAAAACTTCTGATCATCCCAGGCAGGAAAGGCCATTCCTTGACAGAAAGACTATTCCTAATCCATCTGTTCTTAAGGCAACAGATACAAATTAGTGTGGCAATCAATAAACCAGATCCTGGTGCTGCGGGCTGCACCCATCTCTTTACTTGAAGACGTTTTCCTTGGACTATCCTATTCATCACTGTTATTTGAGAACAGTATCACAGTATTATTTTTAAAAAGTGAAGCTTGTCTTGGCTTAGAAAACTCTATCATGTGGAAAACAGATGAAATGTTCTTGGGATTGAAGGCAGTTGTTCCTAAATCTGGCTTGCAGGTTGATCCAGTACACTCCCTCCTCCAGTGGGTTGGAGGCATTTCTGTGGGATCTCCCCAGAGTCCTCCAGCAAAAATCCTGAAGATGAGCACGATGTCTTTCCTGAGGAGACGAAGGTGCTTCTCTATGGTGATGCTACTGATCCCAGTTGTTCCCAGTGGGGTTACAGAAAGGAGATCCTCGTTGGTAGGCTGTGTGAGGAGTGCTGAGGGATCCCAAAGACTGTGCCAGGGGCTGTGCTTCCTAAGCCCCCAGATTAATTGTTTGTTAAGGATGCACCTGGGCAGGGCAGGATGATGGAGCAGGTTGGGCTTTTGTCTGCTCTCCCTGAAGTTCATGGGCACCCTCTGTCCCAGATCCCATTTATGATGCTGAAGACTATCTTTGAGGGGAGCCCGGGGTGACACATCTCATCCCCCCAGGGCTCAGAACTGAGCCTTGCGAGGTGAGGAGGTGGCTGTGGCAGAGTCTGGGAGTCACTGCCTGGCCCCATCGCTGCTCCCCTCATGGTGGGGGAGACGGGGCACCCAGGGCTTGGGACATCCCACAGTCCAAGTGTGCTCCTGCCAACCTGCCTCCGGGGCTGGACAAGACCCCGGGGAGTCCTGCCCCTATAGGGGCTTTGAAACCCCGAAGAGATTCCTGCCCCCAGGAGAGTTCTCTGCCCATTCCAGGGGGGATTCCTGTACCTCCCCCAGGGAGGAACCTTCCCCTTAAGAGAGTTTCCTGCTCCCACGGGGGCATTTCTGCCTCACCTCAGAGTTTTCTGTCCTCCCGGGTGGATTCCTGCCCCCCAAGGAGGTTTCTGCCCTCAAGGAGAGTTCCCTGGGGGGGATTCCTGCCGCTCCTGAAAGTCTTTTAACGCCCAAAGCGGGAGGTTCCCTCCACTTTCCAGGGGAACTCGGCCCCCAGGAAGGTTCCCGGCCCCGGGAGGATCCCCAGCCCCCGATCCCGCCCTGACCCCCGACTCCCGATCCCCCTCCTCAGGGGCGGGGCCGCTCGGGGGCGTGTCCAGGCGGGGACGGTGACGCAGTGGGCGGGGCAGGGCGGNTGCCCACGGGGGATGCTCAGCCCCGCGCGGGGCCGCCCGGGGGGAGCTCTGCCCCCGTCACCCCCGTGGGGCTGCGCGGGGGTGCGCAGCCCCCCTCTGGTGGGGCCGGACCCGGAGGGCTGTGCCCGTATTGCCTCCCCCGAGGTTGCTCTGCTGTCCCCCGAGAGGATGCTCGGCCTCCCCTCCGGGGAAATGCTCAGTCCCCCCGGTGGGGCTGGACTCGGAGGGCTCTGCCCTTTTTGGCTCCCCCCGGAGATGCTCTGCCCTCCCCCCTCTCTCTTCCCTCCGGGAGATGCTCCCCACTGCCCACCGGGCGGGGCCGCAGTGGGGATGCTCAGCCCTGCCGTGCCCCAGGTGATGCTCTGCCTCCCCCGGAAGGGGCTGACTCGCTCCGGGTGGGCTTCATCTCCCACCCCGTTACCCCTTGGAGGGGGTGTCTGAGTCAGGGTGTGCTGAGCTCCCCCATTTCCCTTGGGTTGAGTCTCAGCTAGGGGGTGTTATTCTCACCCCGAGCTGGCTTGGAGGGGAGAATTGCTGTGCCCTGGGTTTACCCGCAGACTGAGGATTTGAGCCAGGGTTGCTCCCCTCAGTCCATTAGTCCCAGACCGGGGGCAGAGCCGAGGAGATGTGCCTCCCCATCTCCACTGGGTGTGGAGGCAGAGAGGTGAAGGGTGGGCACATCCCCCGAGGCCGCATGGTATGGGGGGCAGGGAGGGGGCAGTGATTCCTTAACCCAGGAGCAGGGAGAGAGGGCCTTGATATTCAGCTGCTCTCTGCCCCTAGCAGTTCCCCATACCCTCCCAAGCTGTTCCTTTGCATGCCCTCCCCAGCTTCTACCTCACATTGAGGGGAGGGCATGAATGCTGGTGAGTCTGGTCCTACCGTGGCCTTTTCCTGCTCCTCTGATTTCCCAGCGCTATCTCCTCCCGCCTTCCTCAGTGCTGCCTCCTGCCCTGGAGCATCCACCCAGTGCCGAGCTCTGTGTCAGCCCCGCTGAGCATCTGCCTGCCTCCAGCTCTGGGCTGGACCCGCTTGTGGGGATGCTGCCACATCCCAGCTCAGAACTGGGAAGATACTCACAGACCTGGTTCAGCCTGAGCACTGACCCATGTGCTTGGGGCCGGACCAACAAAGCATCCGGCCAGCCTGGCTAGCTCTAGCTGTGCCCACACTGGTTCCCAGCCTCTGTTAGCTGGTGTCATCACGGCTGCTGCAAGCTGCCTCCAGACAACACTGCTCCTGAATAACCAGCCTTGAAGGGCTTGTTTATCCCCTAAATTGCATCATTAGAGCAGAAATTGGCTTAGGGAGCTGGGTTTTGTTAAAGCTGTGCAAACCCTTCTGGAGAGGTCTTGGTTTTGGCCAAGTCAGGATTGGCAAAGTGTTCATTTTAGCTCATTTGCCACCATCTGCTGGATGCTGGAATGAGGTTCTCCTCATGGGTTTGATACCACCAAGCCACTGTGTGAGCAGGAGCTGGTCCAGAGGCAAGCGTGAGCTAGAGTTTGGGAACTAGATGAATGTGTCTGTGTATTTTGGGAGTTTCTTGGTTGTGGTGCTGCCCACGCAGCAAGAGATGGAAAGTTGGTGTCTTTTGTCTCTGATGGTCTGAGAGTCTCAGGTGCCTGTGCTCTTGGGGCCATCACGGTCTGCTGCTCTCTGGGTGTGCTGGTTGGGGAACAGGACTGATCTCTCGGGACTTCCCTGGAGATTTGTCAGTGAGCCATCAGCACAGGTCCCTGCTGCTGTCTCCTTGGTACCCTGTGGTGCACAGGTGCCTTCCCAGCTTCAGTGCTTTCTCCTCCTGCAGCTCTTTCTCAGGATCTCGACCAGAGGCTGTCTGGGAGCAGTGACCAGCAGGTTCCTCTGAAGTGGCAGGTTCCTGAGACACCAGTGGTGGGACTGATGGACAGATCTGGCTTTCTGGAGTGGCCAGCTTGGCAGATATGGGATTAAACGTCTCATCCCTGTGCGGTTTTGTGTCTTTATGGTGAGCAGGTCTTGCTCCACACCAGTGGCTTGGTCCAGCTGTGCTTGGCAGCAGCTCTAGTGCAGATATGGAGGAACTGGACATGCTGGAGATTTGGGTTCCTGCCTGTCTCAGCTGTCTCAGAAGACACCAGAGATAAGTCTCTGCTGAAACCCTTCTCATCTGTATCTTTGGAGGGACCTTTTTGCAAGTCTTGTCCTTTGGGGCAGGTCCCACTAGGGGCTAGGAATGAGGACAGGGATGAGGAGGAGGCTGAGTGAGTGTGTGTTAGTGGATCCCACTGTGCTGGGTGAGAATGTGGAGGTCCTGAGTCAGTGCTGGGAAAGAGCCGGACACTGTGCTGGAGCTGGAAGTTCACACTGGAGTTTGGAGAGGCATTCTTGGAGCTCAGATGGAGCTGAACTCAAATTGGAGCCCAGCTGGGAATACCTCTGGAGGGCTCCACTCTTTGCACATGGAGAGATGTTGACTGAGTGTCCATCCTCTGCCTGGGGAATGCCATTTCAGGGTTTCTGGCAAAGCAGAAAGATACTGTATTCTTTATCTAACCTTGAAACCTTAATTCACAATTAATTTCCTACTAAAGAATGCTTTGGTGAGCCAGAGGTTTCCCAGATGGCTCCCAAAACTGAGCTGTGTGGTCTCTGAATATTAACTGGAGGAGAAGGCTGTTGGATTCATTGCCTAGCTTCCCTCACAGAGAGGTGTGAATGACAGCATCCTCCTTACGGATGATTTCTGGGATGTGCCAAGCACCAGGTGTGGGGTGATAGACCTGACCTAGGCTGAGGGCTCTGCCATGGTGAGTCCAAGACTTGGCCAGGCTTCTGGGGGATGTGGTTGGGAGTTTTCAATGCTTAAAGGCCTCCTCTGTGAGCAGACGAAAGGCTTGGAGGTGGGTGCCCATGTGGGTGTGTTCACACAGGCTGGCATTTGGGAGGAGGAGGGAAAATATCACATGGAACAACTGCAGTGTTGGGGGACAGGTCTGTGCTTGGGCCCATCTGGAGCAGAAGTTGTGGAAAATGATTCAAGGCTCTTTGCTAAAAAAAGTTGTGCTGATATAATTGGATTTTATTTCTGTTGTGTGGTCAAGCAGGTTGAAACCCTTGTGGGGACAGGGTAAAAGCCTTGACATCATTTACAGGGTGAAGATATCCTGAGGAATCAGGCTGAGAAAGTTAGGGCAGTTCAGTCTGGGGAAGAGGAGGTTGTGTTGGGACACCCCACAGCCCCTTCCAGGGTGTGAAGAGTCTACAAGGAAGCTGGAGAGGGACTCTGCATAAGGAAATGGAGTGACAAGAGGGGTCACACTTAAAGAAGAGAGATTTAGATTAGATATTGGGGAAAGAATTCCTCTATGTGAGGGTGGGGAGGCCTGGCACAGCTTCTCTGGGCTGCCCCTTAATCCCAGGAAGTGTCCAAGGCCAGGTTGGATGGAGTTTGGAGCAACCTGGGATTAATAGGAAGTGTTCCTACCTGTGGCAGGGGGTTGGAATGAGCTGAGCTTTAAGGTCCCTACTAGCCCAAGCCATGCTGTGATTCCTTGGTTTTATGAATGAAGTGGCTGCTCATCTCTCTCTTATTTTTGTGCAAAACTGTGCCTTGAGCAGCCTTGCTGCCCCTCAGTCCTGGGCAGCACTGGCAGGGCAGTGACTCCCATCCCACAGGAGCATTTGGGAGCTTGGTGTCAAACCTTCTCCAAAATCCACTGGCCAGGAGGGGACTGACCCTGTGTCCTCCACATTGCCCTTCCTTAGCTGAATGTTCACCCTGATGTTTTAAGCAGCTTGTGGGGAGCTGTCTCCAGCGCTGTAATCCTGCAGGACTGACAAGTCTGGAATTTATCTGAAATGCAGATTATTTTTTTTCTGCTCCTGGTTTTCAGTTCCTGCCACGCTTCTCTTAGCAAGCACGAGGAGGTGCCGGCTGGGTGGCTGCCTTTAATTGCATCCAAAAATTAAAAAAAGAAGAAAACAAGTGGCAGATGAGAGCTCGTTTCCCCATCTTCCTGTCCGTGTCGAGCGGATTCCAGGAGAGGGCAGTTCCCGGGGATTTTTGCTGCATGGTGCCTCTACCCTGCAGCTCCTGCCGTGCTGAGCCCCTCGTGCCGGTGGTCCCGGAGGCAGAGCCGTGCCAGGGGATGCGGGGGCCCGGGCCCAGCTCCTCCGTGGGGAGATGAGGCGTTGTCAGCATGGCCGAGTGCTTTAAATAGCGGCTGCGGAGATGTGCGGCAGGGAGGCTCTTCCTGCCTAGACTCCACATTCCGCCTTCCAGAGAGGGCAGCATCTCTTGCCAGGGCAGGATGACACGGCAGGGAGGGGCCCCCTCCCGGAATTGATGCCCATGCGCCAGGTGCATGCATTTAAACTTCTCACTTCCACCCTTTCCTGGTGGAATTTTCTCTGCAATTCTAGGTTCCCTCCTGGCCACATCATGATGTGATGGGACAGGGCAAACACTCTGCAGCCATCGGGTGCCCACTTGGGGTCCATAGCCCAGAGGAAGGAGTTGGGCTGAACATGGGATGGCTGGAACTTGGGAAAAGGGGATGTCTGGCTCCAGCGTAACTCTCACCTTTTCAGAGTCTCATTAGTGCAGAGCATCCCCACATGGATTTTCTCCTGCCAAAGCCCAGCTTTTCTGATTCCAGAATTGGGAAGATGTTTATAGCCTCACTGTGGATTAACACAGGTGTCATAAATTTGATCTCAGACTCTTGATCATGAGTTAAATAGGCTTGGTGGTGGTGCCTAGAACTGCTCCCCATGCAGACATTCTCGGTGCCAGGAGCTGCGGGCACAGAGAGGAAAGATGGACTTGTACAAAATCCATAATCCACTTAATCTGCCCTGTAATTCAGTGTCTGGCAGCTGTAACTAAGTCGATCTGGGCTTCTTTCAAGCATCTTCCCCAAACTGTTTTCCAGGGAGGACTCAAAAGATGTCCAGAGGTTATTTTTGTCTGTGGCTGATTTATTCTCACACTGATCAGCCAGGAGAGGAGTTATTCTGGTCCCACCGTGCCCCACATAACACCAAGTGCTGTCTGCAGATGTGGTTTCCCTGGGAGACCCTGGGGGATGGCGCTCCTGTTTGCAGATGGAGCTCTCAGGAGCCACCTTGGAGGCTCTGTGTCCTGTGAGCCCACTCGGAGTCCTCAAATGAGGCCAGAGCCAGGGGACATGTGCTCTGTGCCCTCTCATCCTCTCTCCATGGGGATAGACCTGAGGCCCGTGTCCTGGGGTGGTGGAAGGCTCTGTGCTTTTCAATTCCTGCTGCGTCTCATGGAGTACCCAGCTCAGTTGGGGTCTCGCTGGGTGACACCTGGATTTGGGGAATGCAGGGAGCTGTTTCAGTGCTCTTTTGGGCATGGTGTTGTTTCAAGGCTCAGGAAGGGCCACAGTGTCCGGGATGGTTTCTCTCCAGGATGTAGTGGCTCTGGTGCTCCTGGATTTTTCCCTCTTGTGTTTGTTTTCTCTGGCATGCTGTGAAGTTGAGCTCCTAGTCTTAGGAAGGGGTGGTGGAAGTGGAGTATGAGGGTGGCACAGCCAAATCCTGCTTTTCTCTTATATCTGCAGAAGGGAATGTTTCCCTGGGGCATTCCAGTGTGGCCACAGCTGGTTTCTGGCCATGGATTGGGATCTGCCACAGTGGGAATCACTGGGACATAGTGCTGCTGGAGCCTTTGCCGTCCCAGCATGCTGGTGATGTGTCTCCCACCCAGCTAAGGCTGGAATCACTGTTGGCTGTGTCCCTGTGCAGAGATGCTGGCAGCAGCAGAGATCCCATCCCTCCAGGTTGCTATGGGACTGGAGCATCAGTGGAGGCAATGTCCAGCCTGGATGTACTGCTGGATGGGCAAAGGAGACCCGATCCCCACATCTCCTGAAGGCTGTATCTGCCTGCAATTTGGGCTAAGGAAGGCTGGGGAGGGTTGAGGAGACTATGTAGGGGTTGAGGAGAAGCAAACTGAAGCCTCTGAAGGATCTACAGGGGTGTTGACCAACTCAAATTTTCAAGCTTTGCTGCTTAGAAAACCTGGCTGTGCTAGAAAGTGGATGGATGGAAGTTCTGGAGGTCCCCATGTGCCTGTAGAGAGCTGCTATCCATGCTCCTCCCCAGCAATGCAGCACCTGGAAACAGGTGTGCCTTTACTGGGACATAGGATGGAGTCTTGTGTCACTGCCAGTGTCCCTTGGAGAGTCTCCTCCCAGAACCTTTCCGGGGGCTTGGGCTCTCCATGCACCATATACTCAATAACATGGCTTTACTCATTTTAACCCAACAGGTTTTAATTAGAGCCGGAAGGCTCATCTCTCCTGACCTGAGCTGTCTTTCCTTTGATCCCAGATCCAGAAAGAATTTGCTTTGCTGCTGTCCTGTTTGACATCCAGATGTGCCACCCAGAAAGCAGCTTGTATTTGACGGAGAGAGAATCTTCTCCGCAGTGTCAAAACCTGGATGATAATCACTTGATTAGAGCCATCACTTTGGGCTGCCATATTAAAAAAAGAGCATTTTTTTCCTGTTTTTGATCATCTGCTTCTAGTTAGTTTAGTTAGCAGACTTTCACAGTGGCCATTTTTGGAGTTGGCAGCCAGAGCATCCCTGCAAGCAGAAATGGCTTTTGTTACATGTGGCCTTTGTGTTTACATGTTTATGGAGAAGTTTTGTCTCCCAAACGGAGGCTGCCATGAGCCCCGGCACTGCTGATCAGCGCCTGGCTCTCCAGGAGCACTGGTGTCGCTTTCAAATCACACGTTGTCAATAAATCTCATTCCAAGTGCCCTGCAGCAAATGACATCAGCCTGCACGGGGAGAGCTCTCCCACACGTCCTCCATCCTCCCGCTGCCTAAAAATACCAGCCTGAATTCTCTAATGACTTGGCTATTGCACAGCCTCCATTCCTGTCTGAGATACTGCTCACAGCTCGGTGCAGGACAACTGCTGCACTCTCAAAGGTCACACTCTGCCCTCCAGATCTGGCCTATAGCAACTGCATCCATTTGGCAGTAAATGAACATTTATTACCTTTCATCTCCGTGCTGTGAGGTGTGTTCATAATCAGGGATGTGGGTCCAAGAGGGAAATGATGGCACCTTCTCTGGTGGCTATTGAGGGCCCATCTCATTGAAGAAAGGATGAGTTTTGGGGACTTCATGTAGCATCAGCATCAAGCAAAATGCCCTCAAAACCCTCTCGTAAGTCTCTGTGTCTGTCCTGGGTGTCTATTCCATATTCTTTGTGAATACACAGTTTAGCTTTTCACATCTGGCTTTGAGATGTGGGATACAGAAAAGGTGGCCAAATGTTTTGCTTTGAGAGCCAAGTCTCTGGTCAGCAGGTGAATGCAAAGGGCTTGCTGGTGGCTCCAGTTCACACAGGGCACTGGGCAGACTGGTGTGCAGGCAGCAAGCTCTTGTCTACAACAGCTTTCAGCTTCCTGACCCTGCTGGCTTGTGGTTGAGCAGGGAGAGCTCATCACTTGAACTATGAATGAAGCCAAGGGCTGATGTCATGTCCTGTGGTCTTGGGAGAAGTGACCAACTGGCTTTGTGGCACCAACAGAGATTCAGGGAGCAGAGCTGGGTTTGATGGATGTGCAAAATGAAGTTCAGCACAGCTGGGAGGTGTGGAGCTGTGAAACAGGATGTGTTCCTTTAGGAGATCTTGGATTGAAGGTATTTGGATTTTCCTGTCTCCAACTCCATGTGATTGCCCTGTTTGCTGCTGGGAAGTTTATGGGGGGGGGCTGGAATGCAGCAGTGTAAGAGCAGGGATTCAAGGAATACACTCACAGAGCTGGCTGCTCCCTGGCAGCCCTACACCCTGCTGCAACGTGGTCAGGCCATGGAACACAAGTATTGATAGTTCCTCCAGTCTTGCAAAGAAAATAATGTTTATTTTTGAGGCTGGAAAGGTGAGGAAACCAGTCACCAGCCCCACCAGCTGGCAGACACCAGCTGCTTGATTTCCTCCTTTCTCCACTGCAACCCGAAGGAAGTCCAGCCACTGGAGATGCCGGGGAGGGGCTATCACTGTCCTGGCCTGCAGACAAATATAGTGACCCATCAGGAAGAGCCACCCTGGTGTGTCAGACCAAGGTGTGTCAGGCTGTCCATCACTCAGTGCTTGGACTTTCTCCTTCCCAAGCACTCTTGACTCCTGATGGGCTGTCCTAGGGTTCCTCAAATTGCCAAAACCCTGGTGTGGGAAAGGAAGCAGAAGGCTCTTCCCATGCTACTGCCTGCACCTGGAGCTGTCTCTCTTTTCTCTTGGTGCAGGTGGAGAGTGCCCACCAGAAGAGTGACATTTGTCAGCTCCTGTGTGGTCACTCATGAGGTGGACATTTGTCTGAATGTGTTCTCCCAAAAGTGTGAGAATTTGCAGGATTTATCCCCAAATCATAGAATCAAAGACTCATGGAATCCTTAAGTTTGGAAAAGACAAGTCCAACTTTTGACTTAATACCACTGTGGCCACTAAACCATCAGAAGCTGCCTGTGAGCATCCAGTTTAACCAGTCCCTGGGGCAGCTGGGACCTTCATGGTTTCCTTTTGCCCCTGTCCATCCCCCCTGGCATGAATTAAGGCTGATAACTCTGACGCAGCTGCTGAGTGCACTTGGTGGTGCCCTAAACTTCAGTAAATATGAGAGGCCTTCCAGGCCCAGGACAGGTGCTGATGACACCAGTAACCAGGCTGGCAGGGGAGAGCTGGTCCAGACTGGTGGTGAGAGGAGATGCTGAAGGTGATGGTGGCCATCACCTTCTGGGATGGTTTTAGTGCCTCTGTATTTTCCTCTGAAGGTGACTTTCTGGGTTTGAAAAAGTCCAGCCTCTGTGCAGGCATAGCTCCCGACTCCCTGCTGCCCTCGACCTTACTCCGGCAGGAACTGTGTGAGGTTTGACTCTCACTTCTTGCTTCCCAAAAAGTGAATCTTGTCAGATTCAGAGGACTCTGGCCACAGCGTGGGTGTGAATGTGGGGCAGAGCAAGGCTGGGCTGGGGGAGCCGGGGCCGTGCCCGAGGAGGGTGGAGCCGTGTGTCCACAAACGCAGCTCTTGGGAGGCATTGCAGGGAGATGCCAAGAGAGGAGGATGCTGCCGGGAATGCCAGCGGCTGCAGAATTCCCGGCGCGACAGCTGAGGCGATGCCGGAGGGATGAGCGCGATGGGAGCAGGGACGGGCTTTGTGTCCGAGCGGGGGCAGCGCGGCTCCGGCCCGACCTCGGCGGGGATGGAGCTGCCGTGGCTGGGACGGGAGCGGGAGCGGGCAGTCCCGCAGTGCTGCGTGACAGTGGCAGTGACAGTGGCAGTGACATAGCCCCGACATTCCCCTCCCTCCCGGCAGCGCTGGGGCCGTGCGGGGCCGCGGCCGCCCCGGCTCAGCGGGCGGGTGGCCCTGGGGGCTCTCAGGGATGGGTGTCCCCTCCTGGGTGATGCCAGCTGCTTTTCCACTTGGGATGCTGGCGGCTTGCATTCCCAGCCGTGCTGCTGGCGCTGCAGGTGCCCCGGGGAAGCAGGAGCGTGCTGACCCTGCCCTCGAGCAGGGACAGTGCAGAAGGGGCGACAGGAGCGCTGGATCCGCGCCTCTGGAAGGATGTTTCAAAATCTGGGGGGATTTCACTGTGTCTCTCTGAGACTCGCTCGTCAGGGGTGGAGGCTCTCCCGGGGGTGTTGTCACGTGTGATGCTGTCACCCTCCTGACAGGCACGGCCTCTCAGGACCCCAAATTCCTAACAGGTCACCCCAGGCACAGCTCTGGAGCTCAGCCCACCCCTATAGTCACCAGTGTGGTTTTCAGAGCCATTCTCAGGTGGTTGCTCCCTCACTTGTTCTCTGTCTGTTCAGCTTGCCCCATCGTATCTCTGTTCTCATCATTCATTATTTCTCTTCAGGTGAAGGCTTTTTAATAACAACTGACATTTCAGCCATTTTTGAGTCATTTCCTTTCTTCTACTCCAATTTTCTTAATCTTCTTCATATCTAGGAAACCTTTTCTTGTCCTTGGCCAGAAGGGAGGTGTCTCTTATTGCCTCTGTTATCATATTTCAGGAGGTTTGATCGGGTTAATGAAAATCTTTCTGGGTTTTTTTTGGTGTGTCACTTCCACTCCCATCTTCTTTAGCCTGGTTGCTTAAGGAAATTAAACCAAAAGCCTTGTTGCATCATGGCCTTTTCTCTGCTCCTCTTTGCTCTTGAGTGTGTTGGTCTCTGATGGGGTGGAGAGCTTGGAATGCTCAAAGGTTTGTGATGGCTGTTGAAGAGGACAGAGCCAGGAGACACCCTGGAGGGTCATGGGGCTTGGGGCCTGTGGTGCAGGGCTGGGCCTCATTGCCCAGAGAACAAGGCTGGGAATCCCACCAGGAATATGAGGGACAGCAGGACTGTATCCCCTCAGCCCATGAGCTGGGATAACAGGCCACAGCACTGGTATTTGTGCTGCACAGCTGCTTTTCCTGAGCCCAGGATGGGATCCAAAGGAGGATCCAGCCTGACAGGGTTAGCCTGGGAT
Source organism: Thryothorus ludovicianus (assembly GCA_013397245.1). Classification (NCBI taxonomy): domain Eukaryota; kingdom Metazoa; phylum Chordata; class Aves; order Passeriformes; family Certhiidae; genus Thryothorus; species Thryothorus ludovicianus. Next base: position 227,342 of record VZTB01006760.1, on the reverse strand, counting down.
TTGGGAGGCCTGGGCTGTGTTTGCAGGTGCAGACTCACACGTGGCTGCGCTCCAGGGCTTTTCCTGCAGCAGCAGGAGCTGCAGCTGCTTTAAGCTGATCTCCTGGAGTGTAAACTGCAGTGACAGGGGAGCCAGAGGAGATTTTCTGCTCCTGCCTGTGCTACAGCAGGGAGAAGCAGTAGAGCTTTCCCAGTGGCTGCTGCAAAATCTGGTTCCTTTGGCGGTAATGTGAGGATTGTAGCAGTGCTGGCGAGGGGAATCTTGGGGGTCCTGGGAGAAGCACAATGTGCAGTCAGGAGCTCAAGTGTGTCAGTGAAAAAGAACCAGGATGCTTCTTGGGGTGCCCTTGGATCTTGATGCCCTTTGCAGCAAGGGATGGGGCACCTCCTGAGTGAGTCCAGCCTGGGGACAGGGATCACCCTTCCAGGTCAGAATATTCTGTGAGTCTATGCCAGGCTGGGGAGGAGAGTTTGCTGGGAATTTGTGCAGCCTGGAGATGCTCTGCCCATACCTCACAGCAAGGGAGCAACATGTCTACGTGGCAGTTCAGCTGGAGACTTCTCTCCTGTGCAGGTGAGTTCCTGCTCCTTGGCACCAAATCTGCTGTAGAGCTGCATTCTGAAGGTTTTCCCCTTCCTTCATTTTGCTGTTATGTCTGGGGTTTATTTTGGCAGCCTGTTTTGCTGATTTCTCTTCAACCAGCATCCCTCAGACTTGGGACCTGACTGAGCCTCAGGCCCTTCCCCTCTCCTGCTGGAGGAGATTGGACTTGCCATTCTCACCTCCTGTTCCCTGTCTGATCCCACCTCCCCTGGGGTTCCTCCCAAGGTGAGGAGCTTATTGGATGACACTCAGCACAAGAGCAGTTGTAGTCTGGCAGTGGGTCCTCACCAGGTCTCCAGAGGGTCCCTTCTGGGGGTTCCCCAAACTTGTGATCCCATTAGAGGTGGATGTGCAGAGGTCCCAGCTCATCCCGCATCCTTTCACCTTGCTTGTGCTCTGCTGAGTATGAAGGCCTGGTGGGCAGACAGGGCCATGGTCACACATGATGCAGCTCTTTGGGTGTGGTTTGGAGCGAGGTTTCCTATCCAGCTGTGAGAGAGACCTGGATAAACAGAGGAGAAGGGCTTGGCAGTGGCCCCTGCTTGTATGGGTGCTTGTGTGGTTCCTCTTTCCAGGAAGCATTTCGCTCTTCCATTGTTCTCTCCAGCCTCTCTTGTGATGGTGGTGAGTTGGGCTCTGTAATTGAGGGGATCTGAATAATCCACTGAGGAAGCTGCTAATTCGAAGACATGTCTGTAATAATTGAATCATTATCTGGAGGGAAGAGAGAGCAGATACCAAAACGAGGCTAATTAAAATCCAAACCCAGGATGACTTGGGCTCTGGGCCAGAGCAGAGCAGAGTCTGTTGGGGATGTCTTCATGTGTAATTGCTTTTCAGAACATCAGTCCCCACCAGAAAACCCATCTGTTTCCCCTCAGGAGACTCGGATTGACCCAGAAACCCTCTTGCCTTGCCCTGTCTCATGCTCCCCAGACCAGACACAGCTGGAGGAGGCCACATACTTTGTAACAAAGGGCAGAAGAGATGGTGAGACCCAGTTTGTGAGGGTGTTTGGTTCCTGAGCTTCAGGAACTAGATTTCACCTAATCTCTGGAACATCTAGGCCCTTATTTCAGCCCTCAGAACTGGCTGATGCTCTTCAGAAACCCCTGAGAGCGAGGAGCAAGGTGGGCTTGGATCCATCCTCTATGCATGGAAGGGTTTGGACATGCAACGGTGCCAAAGTGACTGGGTGGAAGGTGGCTTTAGCAGTAGGGAGAGATGAATCCTGTTCAGGTTCACTCACATCTGGGTGGGAACACCCTGGGAGAGGCTGTATGGCCTGTAAGGATACAGAGCACTGCTGCATGTGAGCTCAGCCCTGGAGCTCCCTGTCAGCTCTGAGCCGGTCCAGACGGCTGAAGGTGGCCCTGCTGAGCTGAGAGATTTTGACCAACCGCTGTGGTTGTAATTTTGGAGGGGAGAAAGGGCCTTTGGACAGCACCTCAGGCTGTGCTATGAGGGTGGGAGATCTGCAGGGTGGGTGTTAATGTGCACTCCCAGAGCTTCTGGGACTGCTTAGCCTGTCAAGCCTAGACTACACCACATTCTTCAAAGTACACCATGTTTTCAGAGTCCATCATGTTCTTCAGCAGGGCCAAGCACTTTGCAAAGGACAAGGCACAAAAATCCCACCTCCAGTTACATACCAGTTGGATGCAGGGTAAATTCCATCCTTCTGAGCACCTGCACTGGGTGCATTCCTGCACCAGGGGTATGTTGCTGCTGTGTCTGAATGGGCTGAAGGTCCTCTTGTGGTGGTAGCAAGGTAGAACCCAGCAGCAATCATCACTCAGGTGACCTGACCTGGAATCGCTGTATTTCAGCAGGGAAGCAATGGTAGCTGTCCAAACCAGGCACCCTCCAGAGCTGGTGAAGATAAATTCATGCATTTACCAAGAGGAGATAAGGTCAGGTAGCTCTGTCTATCAGGTGTTCACATGTGAGCATCACTCAGTGAATGTCCCTGTATCAGCATGACAGGTGAAGGTCACCTCAGGTGAGCTGGTGCCTGCAGGCAGCTCTGAACTTGGGGAGGTGAGAGAAGGGCACAGGGTGCTGGGCAGGGAGCCTCTTCTGCTCGGGTGAGCATCCCACCAGTCCTGACACATGCTGGGTTTTCTGCCTGTGCTGCCCTGGAGGGGCTGCAGCTCTGCAGCAGCACAGCCTGGCACTGCTGAGTGCTGGGGCTCAGGGATGGCCTGGACCCGCCCTGGGCAGTGCTGCTGGAGCTGGGCTCTGCCTGCTCCCACATCTGCAGTAACAGGCACTGGGGGGTGTGCAGGGTCCAAAACTCTGTTGTAAAACAGCCATAAATTTAAAGCTCTCTGCAGAAATGGTCACTAAACCCTCTGGAAAGCGTTGGCTCAGCTGCTGTGCTTGGGTTGTGTGTGGAGAGAGATTCCCAGCCCCACATGTGTCCTTTTGCCTTGTTAGCTTTGATATGCTCTTGGCTTTTAATAGAGAGTACACAACATCCTCAGCTCAAGTGGCAGATATTTTCTAAGGCATTGGGATATCCCCTTTTCCTTCATTCCCCTCCAAGGGAGTTTAGGGTGTCCTGGCCCCCATGTTTTTGAGTGTTCACAAGAGCAAACTAGGACCAGGCAGGAAACCACCTCACCTGCAACTCTCCCACCAGTGGTGCACCAGTGTAACTACCCACATTTCATTTCTTTTGAAAGCCATTTGAGCTGCAGATGTGTCCCCCTTCTCCTGGTGGTGTCTCATGGATTGGCCGAATGCTGCTCTGACCTCCTCTGGTGGTTCAGGGTGCTGGGTTGGACAGGGCTTGGAGCAGCCTGGGATAGTGGAAGGTGTCCCTTGGCAGAGGGTGGAACAGGATGGGCTTAAAGGTCTCTTCCAACCCAAACCAGCCTGGGATCCTGTGAACTCAGCATATGCAGGAGTCCCCAAAGTGCTGGGGGTGGCAGAGAGCTGTTCACAGGGCTTCGGACCAAAGGGTGAAATGGGTTCAGTGCTTTTTTGGGTGCCCTTTGGGGGTGATTGGATGGAAGCAGGGGTCAGCCTTGATGATATCATGGTTGGGGCTCCCCCTTGGGTGAGCTGGGATGGCCATGGGAGCTTGTAGGTAGCACAATGAAGACAAGGGCAGAGCTCCTGGGGCTCCCATGCCAGGCAGGGCAGTGCTTGGGGTCACTGAGAACACTGGATTAACTGGGCTCCACGGAGCTGACATTTTGAGAAGGAGCAGGTTAGAAATTGAGTTGAACTAATGTCCAGTGCTGAATTTTCACATGATACATGCCCAGATGAGAGCTGTGTTGCCATGGAGGAGGGCTGTCACCCCTCTTGAAATCGCCACACTCCCCACACTTTCTGGAGCAATTTGGTGTTGCTTCCCTCAATTTGAAGCTCTCTCTGTTATCTCCAATCCCCAAATGAGGGGAGCAGTGGTGGGGAATGGTGTTTCCTCTGGCCCCCTCTCTCTGCTTGTCCCATACTGGGTGAAGCCCTCAGAGGCTCTGTGTAGAGCTCCCTGCTGGATCCAACACAGCTCATCACATTCATGCAAACCTTGATTTATTCTTCCTGATCTTTTCCTGTACTTGGGATTTCTGGAGGGAGCTGGACTTTTCCATCACTTACTTCTTCCTTGTAGCCTATATCCAGGAGGAATGAGCTCCAGATGGAGTTTTTCTGTGGCAGGCTATTTTTGAGGTACATTCTGTGGTTCCTCTGATGCTAAATAAGGGCTGAGCTAATCCCACAATTCTCCTAAAGAGGAACAACTTGGATTTTCCTTCTGAAGTACAGCATCTCCAGGTCCTCTGCCTCACTGGTGCAGTGAGTGGGCACATCACCCTCTGTGTCAGGAGTTGGGATGTGCAGGGCAGAGGCTCCACCAGAAAGTCCTTCTTGCATGAAACAAGGCTTAAAATGCCCGACAGGAGGAGGGTGAGTCCTTCCTGCAGCACTGTGGCTTTGGCTGTGCCTGGTGTACTGGCTGTGCCACGTGTGCCGAGTGTGCTGGGTGAGCTTTGGCTGGGGCTCATTTTGAGTGCTCACTTTGCACCTGAAGGGTATGGGTGGGAGATGTGACCCTGCTCGATGTGGATTTAGACAGAGCAGACAGGGCTGCAGTGTCTGAGCCTTGCCCCCAGCCACCCTGTAATGTCACTGTCCTCAGATGTCCCCGCACGGCTGCTGCTGCCACCTCCTGTCGCTGTCAGGGATGAGAGTCGGGAGCTGACATCGCCTTGGGCCCTCCCCAGCACAGTGAGAACGGCAGCGGGGTCATTCCAGCCTGGATGAGCAGTGCCGGGGCTGTCTGTCTCCATCTCTGCCTGCTCCCTGCTGGGATTCATCCACCCCTTCCAAACCAGTGGGGGACTGCCAGGGTGCCAAAGGGGCCCGGCTTGGCAAGGGAGAGCTGTGGTTATCTGTGGTGTGATGGTTCTTGGGAGTAAGAGCAGGTTTCAGTCAGGTGGGGATTTATCCCCACGTTCCTGCCTTGTCTTACATGAGCTGAGCACCCGAGTGTCCCAGTAGGGGAGGAGATGTTTGTGGTAAATCCTGTGGGGTTTCCTTGCCAGACGTTGCAGAGCTGTCCTGTTGGTGGATCTGCTCATCCTCAAAGCCTGAGTGTCCAAATGGAGAATCCCACTGCCCACCACTGCACCTGGGCAGAAGCTCTTTAGGAACTAGCTGTCTATCGGAAAAAAAGGATTAAGTAATTGCTAAAGTCCCTTAGCACAGGCAAGGAACAACAGAAGAGATGAAAACAAGGGGGAATCTTCCTCACCCCCCCATCACCTGAGTTATTGAAACTATCCCAGTCACCTCTGGTTGGGATCATCCAGTGCCCAAGCCATGATGTCACCACTCTTCTGGAACAGGAAGGACTAAAACCTTCCATGCTTTGGGAGGATGGAGAATGGGGAGCCTGGATTGTCTACAGGTGGGATTGGGAGCACAAGGGGGACTTGGGGCACAGTCTTGCTGCTGTTGTCTCTGTTTGTGTGCTGGGGTGGTTGGTGGTGAATTGCCAAGCTCTGGAGGCCTCCCCAGGGCCAGGGTTGTGCTCCAGGACCATTGGTGTTCTCTTGCAGGTTGTGGTGCCTGCAAAACCCCAAAGTGTGATGCAAAGATGTATTCCTGAATCTGCTGTGGTCCAGCCTCAAGCCAGTAGCACTGGACACATCCCTGCTCTGTCCACTGGGGCTCTGCACACCCTCTAACAATTCCCAAACTTCTCTGAAAGTCCCACTCATAATTTCGAGTCTGGTGGAGGATGGATGGCCAGGGCTTGGAGCATCCTGGTATTGTGGAGGGTGTCCCTACGCATGGCAGGGGGTGGAACTGGTTGAGCTTTCACAGTCCCATCCAAAGCAAACCATTCCATGAGTCTGTGGTGGCAGAATGCTGGAGACCTGCCCGAGCAGGGGGCAGGGAGGGGAGTGGGATTTCGCTCTGGGCCTTGGGGAGCTCACTGAGCCACTTTCCCTTTCCACCAGTCATGGAGTTGGTGGCCGATTTTTACACTGGGAACTGGGCAGATGTGCAGCTGATGTGTGGGAGTGGTTATCACTGCTGAGGCTTGTGGTGGGGGGGGGGTTGCTGGGGGTGTGGAAGAGATTCTAGTGGATGTGTGATGCAGGGGAAACCCTGGATCTTGGGCAGAGCAGGCATGGAGGCTCCTCAGGTGCCTATGGGGTTTTCCCCAGGGTTTCTCCACAAGCAGCAGCCTCCCCTGTGCCCTGGGCTGGGTGAGTGAAGAGGCACATCTATGGCATTTGGCAGGGCTTGGCTGCACCCGTGGCACAGATTTCTTCAGCCCCCCTTGGAGCTGGTGACTCTTCCCTTGTCGCTGAATAAATTAGCACCACAAGTGCTCACGGGGTGTGACTAAAGCAGGGCAGGCGCTGGTTTGGCAGCGAGGGGGAGGCCCCTGGCTCCAGCCCGACAGGCTCCCAGATGAGATAACTCCTCAGCAGAAGTGTCATGGGGGCAGGAGGGATGTACCTGTGGTGAAACCTCTCGTGAAATAATGGAAAATCACCAGCCATTCCTCTGTGTCTTCTCACTGAAACTGTGCCCTGCTCATGGGGAAACTGAGACACAAAGCCTCACTTTCCCAAAGATAAGGGGACTTTGCAGTGATGCCCCCTCTGTGACAAGCACAGGATTTTCTCCCAATGGTTGTGTATCACTTACCTGTGCTTTGTTCCCTGTCAGAGGAGTCTGCATCTACCTTGGACTGGAAACCAGCCTGATTGCTGGGATGGATTCCAGTGCTGCTTTCCCTGGCAGAGTCACCCCGGGGGTGGTTCATCTCAATGTACTGCTTCTGTAGGGATTGCATTTCCTTCTGCTTTTCAAAGCAACCTTCCTTGAGAGAGAAAACAAAGACTCTCAACACCTTAGCATGAGAAGGAACTTCTTTCCATGGAGGACAGCAGACCACCAGAACAGCTGCCTGGGGAGGGTGTGGAGTCTCCCTTCCTGGGGACATCCCAAACTCATCTGCATGTGTCCCTGTGTCACCTTCCTGCTTGGGGTTTGACCCTGCCTTGAGGCAGTATTGGACTAGATGATCTTCAGAGGTCCCTTGCAACCCCAGCTATTCTGGGCTTCTGGGATTCTGTGACTTTGGCCTAACAGAGCCAAGGACAGGGGATTTGGTTGCAAAGTTACGGAACAAAAGGATGGATGAGCTGTGTATACACACAGCAGAGCAGCAGCTGGAAAAGGAAATGGTTGTAACAAGAATTGTTTTTGTGTCAGTTTGGTGGCTGCTGAAACTCCTTCTTGTCCCTGTGGATAGATCTGAGTGCAGACCACATCCTGGAAGAGGGATGTGAGCTTGGTCTCATGGATGAGGTCCAGCCGTCTCCTCTCTTCCAGGACACATGGTGGTCTTCCAACCTCTTGTGCACCAAAGGAATTGTGATTTCTCCAGGATTTCCACAGTTCTGTCTTTCAGTGATGCTGCTGGGTGCAGGTAACTGGAGTGGGGTGTGATTACAGGATTTGGTGGATTTGGTTTGTGTTTTTGCTGGTTTGGGTGAACCCCTCATGCCAACTGGGGCAGCTGTGCCACTGAGTGAAATCCAGCTCGTGTTCCAGCAACCACATTCCCGTGCTCCTCCAGAACACTCTCTGTGCTTCCACACAGGCTCCTGGGATCCTCAGAGCTTTAACAGCATCCTCAGGCCTGTGGTCCTCTCTCCTCCCAGCTGTGTCTTTGGCCATTGCAAACCCAGGGATGAAGTCTCAAGGTGAGCATGAACTGGCTGAATCTCTTGGCCAGGCCTGGGGATCCCATTTTTCAGACGGATCATCCAGGCTGGAGCCTCTCCAAGGTCCATCTCTGTCTGTCGCATCACCCCAAAGTGCAAGAGCAGGAGGTTGGTGTGGCTTTACCCAGACAGTTCTGCCCTTGCTACATTCCTCCTGGGAATATCCTGACATCCTGCCTTTCTCTGGGATCAGGGCAGGACATGTGGCCCACTTTGGAAACAGGGAAACTGAGTCAGGACCCCTGACATGACCCCCACAACACCTGCCAAGGTGATGGAGTTCTGTAGGTATCTGTGTGACCACGTTTGGGTGCCAGCCCTGGGGGGTTCAGCTCCCTCCTCCCTCCCAGGCCCGGCGCAGATTTCAGCTCCTCGTCTGACAAGGTTTTGCTGAGGAACAATTGTGTCTCTGCACAATGAGGAGCAGGTGGCTGTCTGAAAATACCCTCTGGAAGTGGTGTGTAATGCCTCCCCTCCCACTGGGAAGTATAAATACCAGTGCAATGCTAGCATTTACTGATCCCTGCAAAGAAACTGTCAGATCGGGACATTTTTCCTCGCAGATTCTCCTCTGGTTTAGCAACTTGGAGTGAGCAAGAGTTGAGATGGTAACTGCTTCATGGGTTTGGAGCAAGTGTTTGGGGCAGAAGTGTGTCCTTTAAGATAAGGTATTGGGAGTAGCTGCCTTTTATTCCTTGCAATGTCCCCTGTCCCCACCCTTTAGGGGCACCCAGGGCTTCCAGCACCTGAGACAGCTTCAAACCCTGGAGATGCTGCCCAAATGTCCTATTCTTCCACTGCTGCATCTCCAACAAGGTACAAGGGGACATTGTCCCCTTTGGGGCAAAGTGCACACTGCTGCAGGTGTGGGGACCCCAGGAGAGCTCCCAGATGTGAATGAGAGAGGATGCACTGCTGCATCTTTTCTCAGGTCTCCACCACATTCCCAGCCCTGATCTCAGCAAATCCATCTCACCTTTTGGAATGGCAATCCAGTCCTCTGCTGCTAAAAACTGGCACCTTATTTCCAGCCAGAATGGCTCATTTCCCCTGTTATCCCTGGGTGTCCTGGCCACAGGCAGCCCCTGGCACCAGCCAGGGACCATCTGTGCAGTTCCCTGCTGGCGGCGGGGCTGTGTTAAGGAATGTGGGAGCACTGTTACCATATGGGCCCCACGGAAAACTGGATCTTCCTTGTCCCTCTCAGGGGACTGGAGGTCCCAAGAGGCCACAGTGTATCCTGGGAATAAATGAGGGGACTTGGGAGAAAAGCTGGGATCAGGCTGTATCTGCTGATTGGTTTTCTTCATGAAAAGTAGCTTTTTCCCCAGGTATCACCCAGGATGGGGGAGTCAGGATGCTTCAACTCACAGCAGGACTGATCCAGTCCGGGCTTGTAAAACTCTTAAAAAACCTATGGAGTGTGTGGCAAGGAGTCTGTGCCTGGGCACAGGGATAGAGGGAGGGAAGGAAGGATGCAGAGGGGGTCCAGAAGGATCCAAGTAGCTCCTGGCACATGTGGAACTCAGCTGGTGTCTGCTTTGGACACTGTCGCATCAACAGCACCTCTCCTGAGGTCTCAGGTCACCTGGGAGGCGAAATCCCAGCCCATGACCCACAGGAGCATGTGGCAAAGGCTGCTCCAAGACTTGCTGCAGGTGAACATTTCCAGATCCTACACTTGAATCAGCAATTTCTACTGTCAAGCCAAGGCTCTTCAGCATCCCTTTTGTCTTGTGCGCAGAATAATCTCCCTTTTCCCAACTTCTAATTACCTCATCTCTCACTGAGGGTAGGAGAAATGGGCTCTGTGGCTTGGTAGGGATGGTGAGGATGTTGCCACTGTGCCATCCCACTGCTCAGCAGCTCACTATTTGTGGAACACAGAGTGATCAGGGAAGATTCAGTTGTAGTGTTCCCAGGCCTAGCCTGGGAAAGCATGGCAAAAGAATCTAAACAGAACTCAGCACCTTGTGTTTGTCCAAATACCACAGCATGTAACTTGTGATGTTTATGCTAAGATGTAAAGGATGTTTATCCAAAGAGGTGTTGACCTTCTTGCTCAATTAGCTTATTGTGTTCTTTAATTAACCTATCCACTTTTAGACTGTGAAGCACACTCTAAAAGAGCTGCATTGTTTTAATAAACTGCTTTTTAGCCATTGCCTTCTGCCAGGAGTCGTGTTGCTGTATTTGCCTCTCCTAACTCTACAGCGGGTCACTACTGACCTTCCCTGAGGTAGGCAAGGGGGCATTGGTGGCTCAACATGTCCTGGCTGCTCCCAAGTGGTGTCTTACTTCAGTGAGGCTGGGCAGGACTTGTGCTGGGGTGTGGCTCTGTCTGCAGGGCAAGTGTTTGGGATGAGCTTGCTGGGAATGCCAGGATATGACAGTGCAGCCTGTCCTGGGGTCACATTTAATGCAGTATCATGCATTAAAAGAGTTCCTGAAAGGTAAAACAAGATAACAGCGAAAGGGCATCAGACTCTGGTCCCTCCTGGAGGTGGGGAGGTGGTCTGTGTGGGAGGTCAGTGTGGGTGCTGGACCCTGAGTTTGGCTGGTTGGGCAGAAGGGAGGCTGTTCCAGTGCCAGGGAGCTGGGAGTGAGGGGTGCTGGTGTGGGCTCTGCCGCCCCAACTCTGTGCTTCCGAGGCCAAGCTGGGCAGATGAGGAGGATATTCTAGGAGCAAAAACGATCAGAGTGAGGTTTTCATGGGATGATCAATCTCTGAGAGCTTGTAGCCTCCAAGGAGCACATTAAAGACTCTTTGCCAACTGCCTGCTGGGTGATGGTCCTGCAGACAGAGCCACTGAGGCTTTTCTCTTCCTCTTGTCAGGGCTATGATGGGAGTGGAGCTGTTCAGAGAGGAAACACGAGGCTGTCTCTATCCTCTGTGTATGGGTAAAGCTGTGGGTGCTTCTCGCCCTCACTGGGAAGGGAAAGCCAGGGTGCCCCCTGGGACCCAGCATCCCACAGGCAGCCTGACTCACAGCTGAGCTGTGCTGAGCAAATCGTCAGCTCCAGGGCAAAAACCCCTTCTGCTCCCCATCAGCTGCTCCACGTCTGGGCACCATCGTGGGGAAGTGGCCTCTGAGCAGGCAACATGTGACTGTGCTGTTTTCCATCCCAAAAAGAGGGGAAAGCATCATTTTGGGGTGGAGGGGGGAGGGATAGTAAAGCAAGCATGTTTTCCCTGGCAAGGAACCTGCTCCCAGCAAGCCTGTGCCTGGCAGTCCCACGGGACTAAAAATACCCAGCAAGGGCTGGAGCTGTGCAGTGTCTGTTTGCTCAGCTCCCAGCTGTCTCCTCACAGCCTCACGGCTCTACCCAATGATTATCCCAGCACTTAAGGCTCTCTAAAGCCAGGCAGAAGCATTTAGGGAGTTCTCCCAGAGACCTGCTGAAGGTTGAGATTTACAGGCACTAATTGGGAGTGAGCTCAGGCCCCTCTGACCTCCATCAGCAAAGAGCTGTTGTGGGTGTGCCCTCGCTGCTGCTGCAGTCACAGCAGAGTGTGGGGTTGTCTGGGCTGTCACCCACACTGACATCCCCAAGGTCTTTCAAAGTGACCACTGGCGTGTGTGTTAGCCTGGGAACTGCTAAGCTTTGCTGAGCAGGGACAGACCCTGTGTGTGCCCCCTCCAGCTGGGCTTCCTGGGAGAGGCACCTGGGAATGGTGAGATTCTCTTGCTTTTGGAGAATGGAGAAAAGCCCAAGGTTTGTGGTGGGACAAAAATGAGGGGAGTTAAACCTAGAAAGGATCTTCCACTCTTTCCTACTTGTGTGCACATCCCTGGCTCTGTGGATGTTGCTGTATCCCTCTCCCTGTGTGCACATCCCTGCACACTCACCTGTGCCTGTTGCTTACTGAACTCACTTCCTGCTTCACAGGCCTTGAAGACAGCAGGGATCAAACCCAGCCTGGTCCTGGCTCCCTCATGTGCCATCCCAAATAAACCTTTTGCAGCTGCCTGACTCTGGCTGTTGGCCCTTCCCAGAGCCTGGGCTACTCCTGGGACTCACGGTGCTGCTGTGAAAGCTGCAGTGGTTGAATCCAGAAATGATCACTCACAAATCCATGGGGTAGGAGAGCTCCTGTGGTTGTTGGAGGAATGGATCCATGATGGGGATTCTGTAGGCAGCTCAGTGTCTGCCCATGGATGTGGACGGTCCCACTGCAGTGCAAGGAATTTTCCACTCTTGGACTTTGCCATGGTTCCAGCCAGGATGGGCACATGGGGCTGGATTGTGTCCAGAGCCACACTCAGAGGTGGCAGAGCATCTCCCTCGATTTCCCTGCCAGGGACCCTCTGGCAGAGGGATTCTCATGGTGCAGCAGCATCCTGGGAAGCACAGAGAGTCCCAGGAGCCCTGGGCTGGCTGTCCCCACCTACCTGGGAGTTTCAGGCCAGGCCAGCTGAGCTGTGGCTGCTCTCTCTGGTGGTGGGAGGTCTCACCCTGCTCATAGGGCTACTCCACCTGCAAGGGGTTGTAGCCACTCCTGCCTTACACCTCTATGTGTGTCCTTGGTGGCCCAGGACGAGGGAGAGATGTGACAGTGGAGACAGCCCCAAACCCTGGGCACAGAGGAGTTTTGAGTCACCAACGTTGCCTTGTCCAGTTTGGTGCTTCACTGAGCATCCTTAGCGACAGGGCACAGAGGCTTCTGGGGACCAGTGGAATGGGATGAGTCCATCCTGGGCCAGCATCGGTGCTGTGTAAGGTCCTTGTGATTCTGTGATCACCCTCCCCAGGCTGAGGGAGCTCATCTCCCCATCTCCCTGCACAAGCACACAGGAATAGCAGGATGTGACTGTGGGCAGGAACAGGTTTGCAGTGAAACAAAACCCCCCAGAACCACCTGTACACAAGCTCAGCCATGGGGGAAGCAGAAAGAAGATCAGCTCTTGGCTGTAAATCTGCACTGTGTGGGTCCAGCCCCTTGGATGACCTCCATGGGGTGTGGGAAGCTGCCATGGCCCTGCTGGAATTGACATCTGCAGAGTCTCCTCATGGTAAGGATGTCTCTCCTTTGCAGTTGAGATAAATTTTGTTCCCATCATCGCTCTGGGCAGATTTATGTCTTGGTTATTCCCTGCAGCGTTTCCCTTCCCTGAGGGCTTGCAGAGCTCTTCCCCCACCCCCTAACCCCCTTTGTGCCTTGATTAATATCTCCTAATTCATCTGCTAATTTCTTCCAATTCCCCACCAGCAGCTGGCTGGGGCCATGCCCATGTGGCTCTGTTTGCCATTCAAGTCGTGCTCAGGAATTGCTGGACTTTCCCCAGCCTGGATGTTCCTTCTCCATGCTCATCCCTCAGGCAGAGGCACCGCAGAGGAAGGGGCATGAAAGTCGTCTCATTTAGGCTTTGCACCCAAATTAACAGGGCTTAGCCCTGGCGTAGCACTGGTTTCTCCTCTTGGCCCTGGATCACCCTGGAGTCTGGGACATCTTTCTTACCCCCAGGAGAGCTGGCAGGAAGCCACATGCCTGTGGATACCCCTGGGGCTGTTCTTTAGAGGTGGAAGAACTGGAAAACGTTTTCCCTGCTTAATTACAGGGATGAGGCTCATGTCCAACTCAACCCAAGGAGAGCAAAGTCTCGAATGGTCCCTCACTCCGTTCCTTTTCCTCCACCAGCCTTGCTTTTGTGGGATGCTGCATGCATGGGATATCCTAAGTGCAGTTATCCCATGAATCCACAGTTACCCTGGTCATCCACGTCCCAGTAGCCAGGATGGAGCATGAGCAACCCTCAAAGCTTCAGAACAGTGTTACAAGTCCACAACAGTTTTTGTCCTACTTGAGGATCCAATCTGTGAAGGGAGGGGAGGACACCACCTGTGGGACAGCCCTATCCTATATCCCTGTATGCTGGAGCTGGCTCTCAGCATCACACAGGATCCACAGTGAGCCAGAGTTTCTCTATTTTTAGAGTGTTTTGTGAGACTTCCCCTCAGCCGACGTCATCCAAAGAGCAGGGAATTGATTCCCCTGCCCTGGCAGTGTCTGGTGTGGCAAAGGCACCTCCTCACAAGTGTCACCTTTCATCAGGGCAGGTCTCTGCTGTGCCATTGAGCTGTTGGACACACGAGCTTTCATCCCAGCCCAAGGGCCCAGAACAGGCTGCTCTGGCCCAGGCCAGTGTGCAGGTCCTTTTTAGCCATGTGTGGGGGGGGGGAGCTTCAAGGAGAAGTGACACAGAATCACAGCTGGTTTGGGCTGGAAGGGACCTTAAAGCTCTTCTAGTCCCACCCGCTGTCATGGGCAGGGACACCTTCTGCTAGCCCAGGTTGCTCCAAGTCCCATCCAAACTGGCCTTGGACACTTCCAGGGATCCAGGTGCAGCCACAGCCTCAGGTACATCCACAGACTCAGAATATTCAGACCTATCCTTGTGTGTTTCATCTGGAAAGTTTAAAACTGGAGCGAGGCCTGCCCCAGAAGCAGCACTAGACCAGCACCCCTCATGCTGGGCCTGCCACATTGTGTTTTACACTCAGCTCAAGCCCTGCCCATGGTTTATCCCCAGGCACAGATGGTGACAGGGGTAGGCAGGTCCCCACGGTGGCTGGGGTGGCAGTGTCACACTCACCCTTGCTGCTGGGGACCTTTTGCAGAGGGCTAAATTTCCCCCACAGGACGGTGAATCCCCACCTGGCACCTTGTCTGGGATGGTTTAGTGCTGCAGAAGGGAAGATGGGGCTGTGGGTTCCAGCATCACCACTGGGCTGGGTGCTTTAGTCCAGCCTATATATTGTCCAAATGTCAGCTCTGCCTCTCCCCTCCAGCCTCTCATCCCTAGTGCTTGTGCTTGGGCAGGAATTTGGGGATGCTGCTGCCTCAATTCCACCTGGGAGAGGTTTGACCCAGGGAGGATGTGCTGGCGTTCAGTTGTCACTGAACAGCTGGGTCCAGCACATCTGTCTAGAGGATGGGGGAATATTAATCCAATCATTCAACTCGTTGCTGTGACCTCCTGCTAGGTTTGGGCCAAACTCAGGTTGGAGTCTGATTTTCTGCAAATTCCCTGAGGCTGGGGAACAGTGGGGCCACAAGGGCCCTGGGCAGCCAAGAGTTCCACAGAGGACATGGGATCCTGGCCCAGGATATGTGAATGCCAAAGACAGTTGCAGGATTTGGGGTGCCAGGGTTGCTGTTTCTGGCAGCTTGGTACCATCCTGGATTCTGTACCAAGGAATGGTAGTGGGCACAGGAGGTACAACCTGACACAGCTTATTCATGTGGGTGCTGAGCCCATCTGGTGCAGCTCTCAAGGGCTTGATGGGGGCAGAGGGAGCTGGGTCTCTGGGCATTTTGGGGTCAGGAGGGATCTGATCTCTGTCCCCTCTGCTGCAGGTGTTTGAAGAGCTGTGATGACCAACGGAGACACGCTTCCACATCAGCAGTGACACCTCATTCAGCTTTAAGGACAACAGCCTTTCCTCACCAGAGCCCCCTCAGCATGCCCAGGCAGCCCAAACGTTCTCTGGACCCTCCCTGTGCTGCACTTGGCTTGGGCTCTCCATTGGGACAAATCCTCAAGGGTCTTTTTGTCCCCCTCTGAATAGCCTGTGGATCACGGATGCTGCAGCCCCTTGGAAAGGCATCAGGGAGGTGACACACGGGACCCTGGACTGGTGACGCACAGAACCCAAGAGACCTGACAGTGGGAACCAGCAGTGACGAGCAGCAAGCGGGGCACTGGGGACTGTGAGAACCCTGCTGGTGCTCAGGACATCCCTGCACCTTACTGGAGTGATGCCAGCTGCTGCTTAGCACCCAGGAGGAAAGGATGGGGAGTCTCCCTCCTTGAGCACCCATTGTCCCCTTCTGTGCTGGCTCCCCTGGCTCCCGGTAGCCCGCAGTGATGTGACCTGTGCTCAGCACACCCCCAGCCCCAGCAGAGCCCTCAGCCAGCCAGCCCAGCCATGATGTGCGAGGTGATGCCCACCATCAGCGAGGGGGACCCGCTGGGCCCCCCCCAGGGCTCGGAGGCTGATGCTGACTTCGAGCAGCTGATGGTGAACATGCTGGATGAGAGGGACAAGCTGCTGGACACCCTGCGGGAGACGCGGGAGACACTCGCTGTCACCCAGAGCCGCCTGCAGGAGACGCTCCGGGAGCGGGACCAGCTTCAGAGGCAGCTGAACTCGGCACTCCCACAGGTGAGGACCGCCCCGGGCAGGAGCTGAGCCTGCCCTGAGGCACACGAGGGGGATTGGATGTGGGGTTTAGCTCATGGCTCCTGGAGGGTTGGCTCCGTGTGACAGTAGTGACGCTGCCGTGCGTGTTGCACCTCATGTCAACAGTAAATCCTGTAGGCTGTCTTGGGCCAAGCCACAACCAGCTTGGATATCTCCCCTTCTCCTCTGTACCCTTGCTGGTATGTGAGGTGGGGTAGGAGTGCAATCCCTCCTGTCCACAGGAGAATGGATTTGGAGAAGGGGCAAAACCTCCCCGAGGACACCCCAGGGTGAGAGCAAGGCAGATGCAGAGCCTTCACTTCCCACGGGGACAGTCAGTCCATTGGGGGACAGCACCTGGGAGCAAATAGCTCATTTCAGGCAGCAGATCTGGCTTGCTGCCTCCAGTCAACTTCTTGGAATGTCAACTTCAGGAAATGCTAAGCTCACACTGGCACTTTAGGTGGGGACATTAACCATTAACCATTCATCACTCTCCCGCTGTGCAGAGCAGCCCCACTGCTGCCCCCTCCCTTGCCAGGAGGGCCCTTTCCATCAGGCCCATTCCCCAGTGGGGTGATGGGACTTCTATGTGTCAGTCTTGGTGCTGAGAGGGGACACTGAAGGCAGAGCTGGTGCAGGGTGGGGACTGGGACATCTCAGGGAGTAGAGGGGCAGAGGACATTCAGGCTGCCAGAGGCCCATGCTCAGTGAGCAGCCCAGGGCTTGGGGAATCAGGGCTTGCCTTGGGGCTTCTCCTTGTGCCCTGCTCCTGGTTGCTCTACCTACAGGACCCTCTCCAGGGACTCCAGAGGCCTGGACTTGATTTCCACAAAGATGCTCAGGCTAGAAGAGGGTGAGGTGGATGAGCCCAGTGTCACAAGGCTATGCAGGATGAGTCTGAGCTGCCCACCATCCCTGTGGGTTCTTGTGGGACAGCACAGTGTCTCAGGGCTCAGACTTGGGGGAACAGGGATTTTGAGAGGCTGTTACTCTACTTCACTGTGGGTATGGTGTGGGAGGAGCCCAGCAGCCAAGGGAAGCAAAAGGCTTCAAATGTTTGCATCTGTTCTAACTTTGCAGTGCTGAGACCTGAGATCCTTCTTGCCTGGGTGTTGGGATTTGAAGCACCTTGGAGATATGGGAAATGGGTCAAAACTGGTGGCTAGGACAGAGCTTGGGCTCTTGGCTAGCCAGCTCTCTGCATCCCTGCCTTGTCTGGATGGAGGAAAGCAGCTTGGGAACAGCTGCTGCATACACAGAGCTGGGCTGATTCTGCCCCTGCCCGAGATGCTGAGAACAAAACACCCAACAGCGCTTCCCAGGAGCTCCTGGGGTCCCTATGTATGAGTTTCTACCTTCCTGAGAGATTTGTTGACACGTACCTGAGTGTTGGGTACATTCAGGCTCCCCTCTGCTCCCCTCTCTGGAGAGAGCAAGTCAAGTCACCCTGACGCTCTGCCCGCCCCACCACAGCTTCCCGGATTAAGGGATGCGTGGATTTAGCGCCGCTCCCGCTCCAGGGACGGGTCCTCAGAGCCTCAGGGTGTGCTCGGAGCAATCTGGGTCAGCACACAGGGACATGCTGGCAGCGCTGTGCCTGTGACCCACTGGGTGCCTGGCTGGGGCCACCTCTGGCCCCTCTGTCCCCAGGATGTGACTGGGGAGGATCCCATGGGGAGCTCATCGGAGCTGCTGCTGCCTCTTGCTGTTCCTGCGTGGGCAGGGGTCTCTGCGCCCGGGCACGATGGCCCCCAGTGCCCCCCGTGCTCAACCCTGGACATGAGGGCTGGGCATGAACACGGGAAGCAAATCCAAAGGTGCTCACCTGCCCAATGGGATTAATCCCAGCATGTGCATGTACCAGGTAAGTCGGACCGGGATGCGCGCGTCTCTCCCCAGGGCACTGTGTGGGGGCATCCCATAGGTCTGTCCCATCCTCTTCCTCCTTTTCTGTGAGCTCTTTTGCCCAGGAGCTTCCTGCAGTGTCTCAGACCCCACTGGGAATAGGATGCAAGCTGGATTTCTGGGAGAACACCTTTGAGGACAGGATTGGGCACCCAGGCTCATCAGTAGTGTCCCCTGGGTCCCCCAGCAGCCAGGCTGGGGGATGCACTGCCTGGTGAGGCTAGGATGGATGGCAGCTGGGGATGTGGCACTCTGCACCCTCTCAGGGCAGCTGGATGCTGCTGTGTTGGCATGGGATCCAAAAGCACAGGCTGGGAATGTGTATCTGGTGCAGATCCAGGCGTGGAGCAGGCAAGGGATGTGCCTGTCCAGGGCAAACCCCTTGGCAGAGATGCTCCAGGGATGCTCCTGCCTGGAGCTCCCATTCCCCCTTGCCTGTACTGCATGGCTGAGCCATCCCCACCCCCAATCCATGGGGCATCCCTCAGCCCCCAAAAGGCAGAATTCCAGAGCAATCCTGGGGAGACTAAGCTGCCATAATGCTTCTTACATGATTTATTTATTCATGTGGGAGTGCTGAATGTGACGCCCTCGTGCTGAAAGCTCCAGCTCCAGCCCCCCTGTTCTGCAGGGAATTCAAGCCCTGAGTGGGTTCTGGGTGCTCTCAGCAGTCCCCAAGGCCCTGGCTTTGCTCCCAGCACCTCCTTCCCAGCCCCCCAGCTCAGTTTCTCCTGGGGGCAGGTGCCACCAGGGGATGTGACACAGGGCTCCCAATGCAGGCTCCTGTGTGGGGTGGAGCTCCTCCCTGTCCTGACATGGCTTGGGAGTTTGGCAGGAGTCCCTGTCCCCAGCTGTGTCAGGGGGAGAACACTCTCGCTCCTTTCAACAGGGCTGAGGGCTGAGGGTTATGGGCTGCCAATGGCCACAGAAACCTCACGCAATTCTTCCTTCCATGAAGCTCTGCTCCACCTTTGCTGCCTCCTGAGCTGCCTGGAGAGCTGAGATCTGGCCTTTTTGGGGTGAGCAGACCTCCTAAGACTCCCCAAACTCCCTGGAGGTCCCCCAGGAGCTGGAGCAGGTCCTGACATCAAACAATCCCATTTAACTTCAAAGTATATCTCGAGTTAACTTGTGAAGACCAGCAGGTAAATGGGCATCTCAGGAACTCCAGGTGGGGGAAAATACCCACTGGTTAAGACCCTTAAAACGTCTCCAGATTTTGGGAAGGATGGAGGGATCTGGCAGCTGCGTGGAACCGCTGGAGCTGGTTGTGCTCCTACAACACTAGGATGCTGAGATGTTGGATTCCTGCTTGCCTGGCTGTACAATGCTCCTCCCTGAGCAATCCTAGGTGGAATAAACATCCTGACAAAAGGAGGACACTGATTCCTCATGGATGGTCTTGCAGAGCCCCTGTGTTATATCCAGGAAGTCCGGGAGGTGCTGGTGCCCAACGCTGGGGGTGGGTGATGGTCGAAGCTGGATTTACCCGGCAGGATTTAATCTGTGTAATCCCATGCTACAACTGCTGGGGTTGTGTTTATCCCGTCGTCTCTGATTTGGGGCTTTCTCTTCATTCTGCTCCACTCCTGGGACAGAAGGAGAAGTGGAGTGATGGGGCTGCCACATGAGCAGACGATGGATGGGACTCTCATGCCGAGTCAGCAGCACTGATTTCCCGATATGGGCATCCCTCCCACACATCCCGTACTGCTCCTGTCAGGAGCAATCTCTCCAATTAGGGGCTTTAAAATGCTGTTAATCCTACAGCTGGAAGCAGTTTGTCCCCAGGCTTGTATGCATTGAAGCAGCAGCCACACTCCTGCCACAAACAAGGAATTTTGCTGGCTGTGGTGTGATCCTGCTGCATCCCTGTCTGTGCCGTGGATGGCACTGGGAGAGACACAAGGGGGCCCTGGGCTGAGGACTTTGGCATTTCAGCTTTTCCATGCTACAGGCCTTCTTCCCATGAGCTTCCTAAACCTCTCTGTGCTTTTCCAGCCATCTCCATGCTGCTGGTTCCTGGCCTCCCTCCAACTCTTCCCTGTGCCTTCCCCTGTGATGCAGCCAGGGAGGAAAACCCCAGACTCCCAACATGCCTGGTGCTGGCTGAAGATGAGTCCCACTCCCCAGCATCCCACTTCAATACCTTGTGTGGTCCTCCAAGTCTCCTTCCTGCTCCTTCCCTTCATCCTGCTCCACCCCTATATCCTGCTTCTTGCTTCCTTCCTGTTCCACCCCTCCATCCTGCTCCTTGCCTCCATCCTGTTGTTTCTCTCCATCCTGCTCCTTCCTTCCATCCTGCTCCACCTGTCCATCCTGCTCCTTCTCTCTATCCTGCTCCATGCTTCCATCCTGCTCTATCCCTCCATCCTACTCCTCTCTAGACTGCTCCCTCTCACCCCAGGACTTGGGGCCGAGCCCAGTCAGTTGCACAGTGGAGGTTTGGTTTTAATCCAAACTGGCCCCTTCCCGAACTGCTGGGCTTCCTGCAGGGCTCCCGGGGACTCCCAGGCTGTGTCTCATTGCCTACCCTTGGATTGGAGATCAGGCACCTCTCCTTCACTTTCTAATCTGTTTATAGGTGTCCCTGCTTAGTCCCAGAGTTTATCAGAGCTGGGCAGGCATCTCGGCTTCGCCTGGAGACTCCTGGCCATGGCCAGGGCAGAGGAAAATCATCTGGATCCTCTGTATCTCCACTTTGCTAGGATGGAGGGCCATGGCACACCTGGGATGGGGGTGGAGGCTGCACTCCACAGTGTGACACTGCAGCTGTGAGCTGGGGACATCTTGTCATGGTCCCCAACTTGTGTGGTGCTGAATACTGATCCAGAGCAAGGTGGCAACATTTGACACAGCCAGGGCTGAGGGAGGTGGCTATAAGTGGGAGCTGGAGTGATTTATTCCTATTTTTAATTCCCAAGGCATCGTATTTAGGTCCTGTGTACTCGGCTGACCTCACTGCTGGCCTGGCTCGCTGCAGGGCTGTTGCTATTTTTGATGTAAATGTTCATTTTTCCAGCCTTTCTGTGAGGGGGGGCAGTTACCAAGGGCTCTTTGATTTGCCATGGGGTGCTCCAGGCCTGGCACAGGATGCATCCAGCATTCCTGTTGGGATGGAGGGCTCTGAGAGGAGCACCCCTAGGGAAGGGCTGGCAGGAGCTCTGTGCTGTGTCCACCCCTGGCTGTGACCCACTGACTGCGTGTGTGCCAGGCTGGCTGCAGCAGGGGCTGCCTCTTTCTCCAGAGGATTTGCTGCATTTTAATCCTCTCCTTCATGATGAAATCCTGATTGCAGGAGCATCTGTACAGCCTGGCCACCACAGCGAGGGACTGTGGGGAGAGGAGGCTGAGTACTAGTGGTCACTGTCCCCAGTGCTGGCCATCCCTGTCCTCTTGATGCCTCCAGTGCCTTGTCCCACCCATCCGCACTGCTCTGCCCTGTTCACTCCAGTGGGAAGAACATCCATGTCCATAGCTGGTGTCCCCTGCCAGCCATGGGGCAGAGCTAGAAGTTTCCACCTTTGCAGATCCAGAGGCTTTGGATGCACAGGGTCCTGCTCTGGTGCTGGAAAAGCTCAGAGCTGATGTGTCCCCCACATTTACAGTTTGGGCCGCTGAAAGCCATTCCTGGGGCCATCCCGGCTGCCAGGATGCTTTTCCCGAGCTCCTGGAGCCCAGCCGCCTGTCTCTTGGCGCGTTGGGGGATTGACAGATCCCTAAATCTGAGGCGATGTACAGGCACTTCTGTGGCACATCTCCCTGCTGTTCCTGCTCGCCGGCGTTCCCAGCCCAGCTCTAATCCGCAGGGATGCTCGGGAGCTGCCGGCAGCGCTTGCGTAACCCGCGGGATGCGCGCTCCGCCCGCGCCGGGCTGCGCCGAGCCTGGGCCCGCCGGGATCCCAGCGCCGGGGAGACGGCTGGGCTGGCACAGCGGCATCCCAGTGGAGCTGGATCTGCTGGATCTGTGCTCTGGGGGCTGTGGCGTGGTCCCAGAGCAAGTGTGGGATGGGGCATGGCAGAGGTTGGTGACAAGCTTGTGACAGATTTGGGGGAGAACTGATGGGGAGAAGGGTGATCCCAGGGCTGGAGTGGTCCCTAGGGAATGGATGGGGCAGGAGGGGGTCTGGGAAGGAACTGGGGACCTCAGGCCCTGCAGCAATGCCAGAGCAGGGATGTCTGAGCACAGATGAGGAGTAGAGGTGTGGGGTAGCCACGACCTGAGGCAGGTGACAGGCAAGAAAGCAGCTGTTTATGGGGACATTGACTCCTTCCCTTTCCCCTCACTGTGACCCGTCCCACTCTGGGGTCTCAACTGCACCAGTGCCACTACCATCCCCACCAATCCCAGGCTACAAACCCCACTAGTGGGACAGGTTTGGGGCGGGGAAGGAGAGGGAAAACCTGGCTGGGGCAAACAGATGAAAAAGCTCTGGATTTCTCAAGAGCTTCAGCTGTTGCAGGAGGTTTCACTTGGAGCAGAGCAGAGCATTTGGTTCAGCCTAAGCCTCAATGCTTTGCTTCGATTTGAAGGGGTTTTATTTGCTAAACCTGAAAATTCAAGTGAAAAAGAATTTCATGCCGTAAAACAGCTCTTGGGCCCCTCTTGAAATTTGGTTTGTTAATGCTCCATCAAATCCTTCTCAGCTTCTTCTGAAATCCTTTGCCTTTTAAAATTCTTTCCAACAACACTGAACCTGGTGTGAATTCACGACGCGCTCTCGCATTTGCATTTTTCGCCCTAAGAAATCCCAGCTGCTAAACCTCGCTTGGGCCTGGCACCACTGAAGAGCAACTGGGAGCAGTGGGAGGTGCTCCTGGGCTCACCCAAGTGCCTGAGTTTAATTTTTTTAGGGGAAAGGAAACCCTCCTTTAGGGGGAACTCTCCTTTTAGGGAAAAGGGAACCTGAAGGCATCTAAGGGCCTTCAAAGCAAGTTTCCTGTCCCCTCCAACACAGCCACAAGTGTAGTTGTGTTTTTTATCCTGTCTCAAGGGATATGCTGGGTGTGCAGCGTTCCTTTGGCATTGCTCTGGGCATGGCTCTTCCCTTGCTGGCTGTCACATTCCTGGAGGGATTGGTGGCAGCAACAAAAGCTGGTGGCACCTGGCATATCTTCTGCTGTGCCCCTTCCCTCTCAGCTGGGACTCGAGACCTGGGGGTGTCCCATATGCAGCTCACTGGGGCTCCAAATGCTGGACTGAGGCAGCAACCTCTTTATTTTGGAAGGAAATTTTGGATGATTCCAGGTCCTGAGGCCAAGGCAGAGGCTGGCTGAGGGCCAGGAGACTCATCCTGACCGGCTGTGGCTTTGTGGTGAGTTTTAGCCTGATGGGATGCTCCAAGGTGGCAGCTTCATCCAGGGGACAGTGGGAATGGGAGCATGCTGTGGTCTTGACTGGGATGCTTTAAATGCCATTGGCCACCTCTGCAGCTGTAGAGCAGTTTCTTGTGTCATTGGACACCAAACCAAGTGGGATAAGTCTTGAGCTGCAGTGTTCTCCTTGTACGAAGCATAAGCCAGGAATAAATCCCCTCCTGGCCTGGCTGTGCCTCTCCACATGGTTTCTCCATGTTCCCTAGAGTGTTATCCTAGTTGAGTTTGGATGGAAAATTCCATGCTGGAGGTCCAGCAGTGGGGCTGGAATGTGACTCCATCCCATCGGCTGTCCCTGCTCACAGCCTGCCCTGCTCTCCACAGGAGTTTGCGACGCTGACGCGGGAGCTCAGCGCCTGCCGGGAGCAGCTCCTGGAAAGGGAGGAGGAGATCTCAGAGCTGAAAGCCGAGCGCAACAACACCCGGGTAAGCCTGGAGACCCTGCTGGCAGGCCCTCAGTCCTGGAACTGTGGGACACCAGGGGTTGCTGGGCCCATCCTGGCAGTGACAGCCCCTCTCTCGTCCCCCTGCAGCTCCTGCTGGAGCACCTGGAGTGCCTGGTGTCACGGCATGAGCGCTCCCTCAGGATGACCGTGGTCAAGCGCCAGGCCCAGTCGCCATCTGGGGTGTCCAGTGAGGTCGAGGTGCTTAAGGCACTCAAGTCACTCTTTGAGCATCACAAGGCACTGGATGAAAAGGTGGGAAGGCTGCTGGGGCTTCTCCTTCTCCCAACCATCCGCTCCCTCCCTGCTGCTTTGTATTGTTAAGGTGACATGGGGGCCCTCAGCAGGAAAGTCTTAGATATCCCAAAGCTGCATTGAGGACCTGCTGAGGCTGCCCAGTGGATTCTCTGTTTGAGGCTATCAGGGACAGGGAGCTCCCCTAGGTCATTCTTTGCTGTTCCTCCTCATTCATTCACCTCAAGCATCTCCTTTGTCTGCTAGGAGATCTCTCCAAGCTATTCTGGCCATAGACCTCCAAGAATTGGCCCAGCCTGTTGGCTCTAACACAATTTTACCCCTCTCTGTGATGGGCTGGATGATCCTGAACCTGTGAATCCACCTGAGCCTGGCTGGGAGCATGCCTAAATCCTGGACACTCTCATCCCAGATGAATAACAGCCTTTCCCATTGTTTCACTCACATGCAGGTGAGGGAACGCCTGCGAGCAGCCTTGGAGCGAGTGGCCACCTTGGAGGAGCAGCTTGTGGATGCACATCGGCAGGTAAGAGGTACCTGGGCACTCACTGGGCTGGGAATGCTGCCCATTACCTTTGATAGTTCATGTGGTATTTGCATTCAGTCAGGTTTGATGTAAGGCTTTTGTTCTAAGATTGCTGTGTACTTGAAGGTTTATCTATATTTAAGGAAACTTTATAAAGTTTCTGAGAACCATTTGTCTCACAGGTGGCATTTCCTTGTTGTTTGCTGTTTGGAATTTGTGTCACTGACAAAAACAGTCTGGATCTGAATCATTCCAGGGGGCTGAGGGTGACTTAGAATTTGCCCTGCTTTGGCAGAGACCCAAACCACACTGCTTCAAGCAGCTCATCTTGCATCCCTCATCTTCTTCCCTGCTGGAGTCTTGGGGTTGAGACTTTGCTGTCCCCAACCTCCAGCTGTGGTCATCTCAGAATCCTGGAATCCCAGACTCATTTGGGTGGGAAGGAACCTTAAAGCTCATGTTGTTCCACCCCTGCTATGTGCAGGTACACCTTCCACTATCCCAGAAGGTTCCTCCTGAGCCTAATTTTCTACAGACTGAGGTCCCCCAGCTCCCTCATTCACTCCTGGGGCTGCAGCCCTTTCCCCAGCTCCATTCCCTTCCCTGAACATGCTCCAGCCCCTCAATGTCCTTCCAGAACTGAGGGGTCCAGAGCTGCCCCCAGGATTCCAGGTGTGACCCTAGCAGTGCCAGCTCAGAGCTGTTCCTCACCTGGTCCCAGCTGCAAGCAGGACTCTGACAGGAAGCTGGTGCAGCCCTGAGCACAGCAGAACTGGCCTCAGCTCCTGCTGTCTCCCACTGCTGAGTCCCTGTTCCCTTGCAGGTGGCAGCTCTGCAGCAAGGCTCCACCCGGGAGCCCACGGTGGGTGAGCGTGATGAGAGGGAGCCCAAGGAACCAGCACCTAAACTTCCCTGGAAGGTGAGAGCCTGGAAACTCTGACTGTGCTCAATGAGGCTGTCATTTCTCCCACCTCCCTGGTGGTGGCTCCAGGCTGCTGAAAACCTTTTTTCCTCTCCCCTGGGTCCAGCCCCGTGGGAAATGCCCTTCCTGGTGCATACACACCATTTCTGAGTTGGGGGAAATTGTGCTCCAAGGGGTTCTGCTTCCCAGAGATCACAGAATGGTTTGTATGGCAGGAGACCTTAAAGTCCATCTTGTTCCAACCCCCACCATGGGCAGAGCCATCTTCCACCAGATGCTCTGGGAAGCCCTCAACCATCCTTATTCCATCATTCCTGTAAGAAGCTCCATCCCTGGCTTGTGGAGGCTGTTGATGGCAGTCCCAGTTCCTCCTGTCTTCTAGTTCCACCCCCTCACCAAGTCCCTGCAGGGCCACATTCCCACTTTGAGTGGCTGCAGGCAGTGCCACAGCCTGGGAGCTTTGGAGCATCCTGATATCCACCTCACTCTCTGGTGCCTTTCAGCGTCTCTCCAATGGCTCAGTCCACCCAGATGATGAGGCTGGGCGGGTGGTGGAGCTGCAAGAGCTCCTGGAGAAGCAGAATTTTGAAGTGGTCCAGGCCAAGGAGCGAATCTCTGCCTTGGCTGCCAGTGTAGCTGAGCTGGAGGAGGATCTGGGCACCGCCAGGAAGGATCTGATCAAATCTGAAGAGATGAGCAGCAAGTACCAGAGAGACCTCCGAGAGGTGAGTCCCTGTCCCCCTGCACTGCCCAGCCTGGGGCAGAGCTCACAGCTGCTTCCACTGGGCTGGGAAGGGGTTGGAACTCCTGTTGTATGCAGAGTGTTCTCCAAAAGATGCCGAGACCTTAGAGAAATTGTCCCCAAGTCCATCAGTAGGACTTCCCTGAGATTACAGACAGGCTCTCAGGTGTGCTGCACACCTGGGGCAGTGACCTATGTACTTTCTAGAAGGTTTTCCTGTGATTATTTGAATCTCCCTTTATCACTGTTCTATTCTGCTGTCCATCATCCCCATGTTTTCACACCCCTTAGACACAGGGTGTCCCAGGCTTGAAGGAACTGGATAGCCCTGCTATTTCAAAATGCTGTCACAGACCAGGATGTGACAGCCCCATCACTTCCCCAGGCCCTGGCACAGAAGGAGGACATGGAGGAGAGGATCACCACGCTGGAGAAACGGTACCTGGCAGCCCAGCGAGAGGCCACCTCCATCCACGACCTCAATGACAAACTGGAAAATGAGTTGGCCAACAAGGAGTCCCTGCACCGCCAGGTACCGAAATTGGACCCAAAGTGTCCCCCTGCCCGTGTGTGTGGGGGGCAGAAGGGGGTGCTGGGGGTGGGACATGCCGGGCAGACATGCTGCTGTCCCACAGTGCGAGGAGAAGGCGCGGCACCTGCAGGAGCTGCTGGAGCTGGCGGAGCAGAAGCTGCAGCAGACAATGAGAAAGGCAGAGACGCTGCCCGAGGTGGAGGCGGAGCTGGCCCAGCGCATTGCCGCGCTCACCAAGGCAAGTGGCAGGGGTGGGGCTGGAGGGGTTGTCAGGGACCGGAGGGAGCAGAAGGGAAGGGATTGGAGCTGGAGGGCAATGCTGGGACCAGGGGAGGAGCTGTGTCTGGCCACTTGCTGCAGCGATGGAGCCCCTGGCAGCCCAAGGTATCCCACTCTCCTTCCTGGCTGCGGCCTCTCTGTCCCCACTGCTGCAGGGACAAGACACTACCTTTAAAGGACACCTCAATGTGTCCTGCACATGTGGGGTTTACTCCCTTCACTTGGCCCCTTTTTTCAAGGCAGGGGTGGCCCTATCAGTATGGATGCCCTGTGGCTTGGGTGAGACCACTCTAGGATGAGGAGAAAGAGGAAGCACCAGGCTGGATTTTGCAGGGTGCAGGCATGGAGGGAGGTAAAGATGCAGCCATTCCTGCCCTTCCTGGGTTCTGGAATGGTGTTTAGTCCCTCACAGAGCACCTCCAGCTCCTGTCACCATGCCAGCAGGGCTGGTTTGGGCTCACAGGGAGCCCTGGCAGGGATGCAGGCAGTGGGAGAGTGCCCTGCATCCCAGGAAGAGCTCAGATGCAAAGATGGACACCAGAATGCAGCAAGGCCCTCATGGATTTGGGGAGCATCATCCAAGAAGGCTGATCTGCTTTTCCCAGGCAGAAGAGAGGCACGGGAGCATCGAAGAGCACCTCCGGCAGCTGGAGACTCAGCTGGAGGAGAAGAACCAGGAGCTGGCCAGGGTAAGTCCTGATCCTTGCCTTGGTACCTGGGTACCTGAGCACACCTAGATTGCAGTTCAGAGCAGGTTGGGAGAACAGCCTGGTTAATCCTCTCCCATCCAGGATCACTTAAACTTGAGCCACACAGGACCTCATGGCACTCTCTGCTAGATTTCCCCTCTCCCAGGCATCCAAGACTTGCTGTTAATTTTCTACAGCCACTCCTCTCCCAGGATCACCCCCTGGGGCAAGCTGGGACCCCAAATGCAGGGTGGAAGGGGGAGGCTCCAGCAGCTCTTCCCCCAAGCCTGGATCAGCTGGATGAAAAGGGCAGGGAAGCTGAGCTGCTGAGCCCTGGGCTGCTCAGTCCCTTCTTCAGCTTCTGTGCTTCTCAGTCAGGGGCTGGGCTGACCATGTGGGAGGTTATGATTTCTCGGGGCACCCAGGTGATATTATAGATGTGCTCCTGGGGAAGCCTTCAGATGTTTTGCCTTAAGACAGATATTTGAAAATCCAGAGGTTCAGTATCCACTGGGGTCTGGAAAGTGCACCCAGTGTGGATATTACTGGCAGATACAAAGGAGAAGCTTTCTTGAGGGGCAGGCAGACATGATCTCCTTAAATCATTTTCCCTCCTGTTCATCCCTGACTGGGAGGTGGCAGAGAGCAGCAGAGCCACCACAGAGGGTCCAACCAGTGCTGTAAGAGGTGGATTTGTCCCCAAAAGCCGGGTCTGGTGAGCCAGCTCTGACACCACAGCAGGCACAGGATGGCAGAAGGACACTGAGCCCCTCTGGATGTGACACGGATGTCCCTGTGTCTGTCCCAGGCCCGGCAGCGGGAGAAGATGAACGAGGAGCACAACAAGAGGCTCTCAGACACCGTGGATCGGCTGCTGAGCGAGTCCAATGAGCGGCTGCAGCTGCACCTCAAGGAGAGGATGGCAGCCTTGGAGGAGAAGGTAGGAGCAGGGGTCCTCTGGGGGTTGAGGGGCCTGCAGCCCCTCTGTGCCTCATCCAGCCATGGCCCAGAGCTGGAAGTGCCTGTGCAGGGCTGGAGAAATGGTAACATGCAGGACACAGCTGTGCTGGGGCTGGTGGGACGCAGGGAACTACTTTGGTCACCTCATCCAGGGGGACTCCCTCCCCACCACCTCCCATAGCAGCAGGATTTGTCCTGCTCCATTCCCTCATCTCCCTGTGTCTCTGCCAGTGCAGCCCCGTTGCCACCTGTGCCCAGCTGTCAGAGCTATTCCCGACTGCATTTTGCAGGAAAAAAATGCAGTCTTCATCCTGTCCTGGTGCTCATCCTTCCATGTGCTGCCTTATAACCTTCCTGCCCCCAGGTCCAGACTGACTTCCCTTCTCCAAGCCAGGGCAGTGTCCATAAACATCTCCCACCTGACTCTGGGGGAGCTGGGTTTCCTTGGAGGAGCCAGCTGGAGCTGTGGCTGCCTTGGTGTGAACAGAATTAACTGGGAGCAGCTGGCTCCAAGCAAGGATCCACCCACAGTGCCAGTGGGAGGTCAGGCCTTGGTGATTCAGCTCTCTTGGGTTCCTGCCCTCAGGAAGTTGGAGCATGCAGGTGCATCCCCAAGCTGATGCCTCCAGGGCTGGCTCTGTCCCCTCTGCTGCTCTGCACCTCCTGACCCCAACCAAATGTGGCTATGTCAGCATGTCCAGTTTTTCAGCAGATTTGTCTGGATAAAGAGCAGGACCCAACCTGCAGGGATGAGTCCAAATCCCACCCCAGAAAGCAACAGGGTCCAAAGTGGTGACATATTGTGAAGGGCATTGCCTGCTGCCCTGTGTAGTGCCAGTACTGGTGTGTGTCTGGTGCCACCCTGAGAGTTTATCCAGGTCTTTCATGCACAAAAATGATCCTATTGTTGCCAGCACTTACCAAAAATGAGCATGGGCTCAGGCAGTTGCAAACTCCCCAGGGGAGATTTAGATAGATAAAAGGAAAAAATATTTCAAGAAAATAATTATAGCATTGGAATAGACTTCCCAGGACAGTGGTGGAGTCACCATCCCTGGAAATGTTCCAAAAACATGGATGTGATACTTGAGGTCATGGTTTATCTATGAACAACCTCAATGCTGGGGGGAATGGTTGGGCTCAGTCTTAGAGGGCTTTGCCAATCTTAACAATCCCATGATTCTTATAGAAATGAGCACATCTCCTTTCCCTCTTGCCTACTCCCTTGCTTAGGTGTAAGGGACGTTTTTCCCCTCGATCCAGCTGCTCGAGGAGTTGTTCTCCTCTCAGACATATTTTATAATCTTCAAGCCCTGTCCATCAAATCCCTCATCGCCCTCTATGACCATGCTCAGCTCCAGAGTGGGGCAGGAGTTGAGCTTGTGGCCACTCTGCTTGAGAGACAGAAGCTTTACAGGGGAGACCTGTGTACAGGCAGGTGAGGAATAGTCCAGGGAGCCTTTTCCAGGTGATCACTACACAGGGATTCCACACTGGCCATTCCTGGGAGGCTGCATGGCCATTTCCTAAATGGTGTCTCTTTTTCTTTCCTGTTTTTGTTCCTTTTTATTTTAATTTGGTTTTTCTTAAAGAATACATTGTTACAAGAGCTGGAAAATACCCAAAAGCAGATAGAGGAACACCAGCATGACAAGGTAAATGTGGCTGCAGGGACCTGATCCAGTGATGGCATTGCCTAGCTCCCAATCCCCTGCTAGGGGCACTTGCCTCTCCTAAAATGCCCCAGTTTGGGAGGGGCTGGGATCCCAGACCACCCAGCAGCAGGAGGCCACACACTCACCCATGCAGTAGCTGGATGGAAGCTGCCACCCCCCTCCCTGGAGAGTGCCCAGTCAGTTCCCTACCAGGCATGTTGGGTCCCATCTCCATGTTTCTGTCTCATCCATCCCTGAGACCACCAGGGACAGTGACGAAGCCAATGTGGCTTCACCCGTGTGTAGAGGAGGGCTCAGGCAGCCACATCCCCTTGGTCCCTGAGGCTTTCTTAGACTGGGGGGAGATCTGCCCTGTACCCAGCTTCCTGAGGCCCCGTAGGTCTTCACACCCTGCTCTCAGATAAAGCATCTCAGTAGTGTCTGCATGAACCCCTAGTGGCCTTGCTAGAAAGCTGGAGGGACATGGCTTTTTGGAGCAGTGGGAACTTTTGGGATGTGCTGCATGTCTCATGCATGGTTTGGGGGATCAGGGGGGTTACTTTTCCCCTTGCCTGCAGGGAAGATGTGTGCTTATTCCTTGTGCTTCCCAGCTGTGGCTGCTCAGGTCAGGGCAGGGCAGAGCTCAGGGACTTGCATGACACAGCTGGCACTTTTCCCACCCTAGCTCAGCCTGTTTGTCCTTCAGAATGGATCGTGCTGTGTCCAGGAGATCCCTTCTCCCCTCCCTCCCTGTCCATCTGCAGCCTCCCCCTGGCATCTCCCAGCACTGGGTGCAGGCACAGCTTCCCCATGGGGCTGGGGCTGGGAACAGGAGAGACAGAGCCAACAGCAAGTTTGGCTGGGGAATCCCTCACTGCCAATCCCTTGCCAAGGGAATGCACACATGCAGAGGAAGCAGAACCAGAGCATCCAAGTGGGACCTGTTTTCCTTCGTCTCCCAAAGCAGCATCCCTTGAGCACCTGTGTCTGTCTGTCCTGATCCTCCCTCCCCAGCACCCTCATTCCTTGTGCCTGCATGAGCTGTTTCTTTACTGATGTGTCCAAGATGCTTTAAACCTGGGGTGGGGACCTGTAAAGGGAATGTGAACATGGCAGTAGCCAAGGATGTGGATTGCCACAGATCTAGTGGCTCTTCAGAGCAAACCCAATCCCTGCCTGTCTCATCCCCCCAACAGCGGCGTTTGTCCGACGAGATCGACAAGCTGAGACTGGAGGTGGATCAGCTCAAGACCAGGAGTGGGGCCTTTGTGGAGAGTGTGCACACCAGGTAAGTGCCAGGGCAAACCCCTGCACCCCTGGCTTTGGGGGCAGTTTGCTTTGGGGTCCCCAAAGTGCTGCTGACATTGGATGTTTCTGGTGCCCCCAAGCTTCAGTGCTGGGCTGCAGGGTCCTCACAGCAGGGTCAGCTCCAGCTGTGCTGTCCTACCATGGATCATTCCTGGGATGGGACATAGACTCTTGAGAATAACCCAGCCCAACTGAATGGCCCCAGATTTACCCTCATAGAGGTGAGAAACCGCTAGGCATTGTTTCTCTTTCTGCACAAGTGGCTTAGGACTTATTTTGCTATGAAAGCTGGATATTCACCAAAGGACTTTTCTCCTGTGGAGTACAGGGGAGAGGCTGGTGCAGAAGGAGGAATTGCTTGGGAGCTATTAGAAGGAAAGGAGAATGAAGCCTCTCTTTCTCCAATGCAATGGTCCTCCCATACCCTTTCATTTCAAGTCAGCTGGGTCATGGGGACATCTCAGGGCACCAGGAGCAAGGCGAGTCCATCATGTCTCAGCCTCCGGCAGAAAAAATCCCTGAATTCCAAATAGATTCCACAAGGAAATCTTGGAAAACGAAAACAAACATTGCTCCCAAAAGTCACTGCAACTTGAAGAAAATTGAAATATGAGAAAAATCAATGAGATAATAATTAAATTGTGGAGCCTACAGTACAGTGACCAAAGCTCAGCATGCATTTGTGAATGTATACTGGGAACTGGGGTAATCAGCAGTTACAGGAGAGCAAAGAATGTCTGTCATCCAGAAGCTAATTTCACTATCAGACTCTTTAAAAACACATACCTCCTACATCATACAGGGATATTCATAGGAGATTAAAGATACAAATTAAAGTCCTGGAGACTATACATTTATACATCTGGGACCAGTATACCCAGAGCTGCTCCAGAAAAATGGGAGTGGAAAAGGAGGATGACAGCACAACAACCCCGTTGTGCTGCTGCAGCCACCTGGGACACCACACCCTGCCCTGAGCACTTCCAGTGTAGATTCAAGGCAGAAAGAGGTCAGTGGGAGCAACGAGTGAAAAAAATTCCCCTCCCAGCAAGGCTGGAAAAGATGGGGAGGAGCTGGTGTAAGCAACTTTGGATCTGTCAGCAGAGAAGAGAAAGTGGTCTGGAGACCCCATGTCTGTCATGGACAGAAGAAATGGGGAGGGTGAGGAAGAGCCTGTAAGGATGAAGGAGAGCTGAGTGCTGGAGCAGAGTCTGAAGCATGTGTGGACCCTCTTTGCATGAGTCTGTAAGAGCAGGATGGACAATTTGGTGATAGTTTATATTTCTCAGATGAAAAATCAGCAGAAATCTTGAGTTGCAGAATGATCCCCAAGCTGAAATGTCAGCTTTTGTCTAAGGTGTTTTTATCTGGTATTAACTGGGCAGCAGCTCATCAGCAGCTCTGAAATCCTTGGAACCTGGGTTGTGCCTTTGTCTGGCACCAGGCTGGCCCAGCCATGCTGGTCGTGCTGCTGATTTTTTTCTCCAGGCCTGTATCTGCACTGCAAACCAGGCCCACCATGGTGGAAAACCATGATCTGCCTGGGGCTGCTGCTTTTGTCATCTTAAATTCACCTTAAACTAAACAAACCTTGAGTCTCCAATGGCACTGTATGTGGGGACTAATCACCCTGTGCCCAGGAAGGTGCCTTGCTCAGGTCCATGGTTGGATCTTCAGGGCCAAGAGGAGCAACCAGACAGAGTGAAGACATGGAATGAGCACCACGAGTCCACGAGTGGCACAAAGTGTCCTTTGTCCAGCTGCTGCCTTGCTCTGCCTGGTATGGGACTCATCATGTCCCAAGCACCAGCCCTGGCAGGGAGGAGGAGGGAAAAGAAGTCCCAGCTGATTCCTTCTGGGAGATCCCAAGAATGTTTATGTCCTCACACCTGGAAGAAGTTTCCGGTGGAATTTTATTCATTGATATCACAGAATCATTAAGGTTGGGAAAGTCCTCCAAGGTCAAGTCCAACCTTCACCCAAATACCAACATTCCCACTAAATCACAACACAAAGTGCCTCATCTGCCATTTTTTGAACACTTCCAGAGGTGGTAACTTCACCACTGCCCTGGGCAGCCTGTGCTGGGGCCTGACCACCCTTTTCATTAAGAAATTTTTGCCAATATCCAACCTGAACCTCCCCTTGAGTCCTTTTCCCCTCATCCTGGCACTCTCTGTCTGGGAGAAGAGACTGACCCTCATCAGAGTATTTTCTCATGAAAATGTTGTGATAAACATAAGAAGGAGAAGAGCTCCGTGGCTGGCTCCTGCTGGGTATGTGGGGATGGAGAAGACCCAAGCTGTGTTGAGAGATTCCAGCTGCTCTGGAGAGCGAGGGGCAAGAGGGGCCTGTTCAGCCCTGGCTCCACAGCAGCCCCCCAGTGCCGGGGGTTTTGGGCAGAACTGGCTGCATGCCTCGATGGATGCACAGAGCAGGGGGAGGGAGCAGCAGGGGAAGACCCAGGGATGAACTTCGGACAGTCTAGGAAAGTTTGGAATATCCTGAGGTCAGAGGTCACCAGAGGCTGCAGATTCCCCAGAAGCAGCAGCTCCAATCTCTGCTCTCTGTGAGCAGGGACAGGACCCAGGAAGAAGCTAGAGCTGGGCTAGGGCAGGCTCAGGCTGGATATCAGGAAAGATTCTTCCCCCAGAGGGTGCTGGGCACTGCCCAGGGAATGGGCACAGCCTGGGAGCTGCCAGGGCTTCAGGAGAGTTTGGACGGCGCTCTCAGGGATACACAGGGTGGGATTGCTGGGGTGTCCTGTGCAGGGCCAGGAGCTGGACTTGATTGTTGTGGGTTTGCTCCAGCTCAGGATATTCTGTGATTCAATGATTCTGTGAGTGATTCTTGAGTACATTTCCAGGTCCCCGTATAGGGAATGGGCACCTTTTCCAAAACCAGAGCCTGGTTTTGCATCCTTTCATGCCAAGCAGGCAAACATTGCTGGGATGGGCATCCCACAGTGGTCTCCTCCTCCTCCTCCTCCTCCTCCTGCTCCTCCTCCTCTGAAGGAGCCAGGGCTGCAAGGGGAGCAGCCTGAGAGTGAGGGTGTCCTGCACAGAGCAATGTCCCCCACAGGACTCTCTTTTCCCAGGTCCCACATGGGCAGTGCCACTGACCTGCGCTTCCCGCTGGGAGCTGTGGTTCACACCCCAACGGAGCCCTTTGGAGCAGCCCCGGGGCTGCCCCGGGCACAGAAGGGACGATTCGGTGCCCGGAGAGAGGAACCAGCCAAGGTAAACCCTGTGCACCCCAGTGTTAGGATCTGCTCCTGCCCTGCGTCTTGGGATTAGGGTCAGATCTGGAGACATGGGGCAGTTTCCTTCTCCTGGTGCATTGATGGGGGAACATCTGAAGGGTTTCCCATTGGGGTCACGACGAGTTGGAATTCCTGCATGGAAGTCACCAGTCTGGCTTTTAGAGACATGAGAATGCTGTGTAGGACTGTGGCCCTTGTTCCCCCAGGACTGGGAGCAGGCCCAGGCAGGTGGGGTCCTGGCCACGGGGCCTCACGCCTTCGACAGCGACCCTGACATCTCTGATGTGGATGAGGATGACCGCGAGACGCTCTTCAGTTCCATGGATGTGCTCTCTCCTGGTGGGCACTCCGATGCCCAGACATTGGCCATGATGCTTCAGGAGCAGCTGGATGCCATCAACGAAGAGATCAGGTAGACCATGGCCAAAACCCACCATTGCCTAGTGCAGAAATGGCTTCAGGGGGACAACAAATAGCCAGGGGGCTCTGGTGTGTCTGCTGGCCTAAAATTGGTGCCTTTGTGTGTCTTCACCTAGGGAAGTGGCTCTAGGACATCCAGACACAGGGCTTGGTCCTTCCTGCCATGTCTTCCTCATGATGAGTGCTGGCTCAGAAGGTCCTTATTTCAAACAATAATTATTTTATAAAGTTTTCCATGGATATTAAAAGAAATCAGGGTGTGTCTCAACTCTGGTATTTATGGATCCTGATGGAACTTGCTGCCATTCCTGGAGATTGGGGGTTGAGGCACAGCACCAAGGTGCATTTCCCCAGGGTAGAGGTCCTATGTCCCTGGGAAGGTGGGGACACAGGAACCCTGAGCCCTGCTGCTCCCCCAGGATGATCCAGGAGGAGAAGGAGTCCACGGAGCTCCGCGCAGAGGAGCTGGAGACACGGGTCACGAGCGGCAGCATGGAGGGCCTGAACCTCACCCAGCTGTGCAAGAGGGCCTCCATCCCCACCTCGCTGACAGCCCTGTCCCTGGCCAGCTCGTCCCCACCACTCAGCGGCCGCTCCACGCCCAAGCTGAGCTCCCGCAGCGCCGCGCAGGACCTGGACCGCATGGGGATCATGACGCTGGTGAGCAGCCGGGAGGGGCCAGGCCTGGCAGGGGTCCGGCCGTGAGGTGGGAGAGATGCCCAGTGTCCACATGGGCCTGTGGGGGGGTGTGGGGTGCCCGTGTTTGCTGTCTCCAGCCTGGCAGCCAGGCCCCGGGTCTGCTCTGGGGGAGTGCTCCATTAACTGCCCCCCTTTCTGTGTCTCTCTCGCTTTCCCCCTTGCAATCAGCCCAGCGACTTGAGGAAGCACCGGAGGAAACTGCTAGTGAGTGGCTCCCATCCCGTTGGTTTTTGTCCAAGCCCTTTTTCCAGCCTGCTCCTGGCTTTGTCCACACCAGGTCAGGGTGCAGCAGGCGCGGGATGGAGCTGGGGACCCCAGGGATTCAGCAGGAGGATCATGGGGATCCCAAAAGGTGCTTGGACATGTTCCCGCTGACAGCCTGGGGGGTCTGGCAGGACATGGGGAGGTTCAGAATGCCACTGGGTCCTCAAGCATTGTGTCCCCTCTGGCAACAGGGTGTACTTGGGACATTCCCGTCTGTGCTCCTCAGAGCCCTCTGATGGAGGCCAGCAGCTTCTGTCCCCACACCTGACCTGGACCATGGGGCTACATCCTCTCACCCCCCATTCCCAGGATCTCAGCCGTACTGCCACATCCTCCCCATCTGCTTGGGCATCTGGAACCATTGCCAGAGCTCTCATTCAGGACATTCCTGGAGCATGGCAAAGCCCCAGGGCTCTGGTGGCTCTTTTGGCCATGCCTCCATGGAGCAAGAGAGAGGCAGGCAGCAGGGCAAGGATGGAGCTGTGCTCTGACCTCCCACCCTCATGGCCTCTCTGCTTGTTCAGTCACCCGCAGCTCGGGAAGAGAGCCGGGAGGACAAAACCACCATCAAGTGTGAGACATCCCCGCCGTCTTCACCCAGGACACTGCGGTTGGAGAAGCTGGGCCACCCTGCTCTGAGTCAGGAGGATGGCAGGAGGTATGTGAAGACCCTTGGCATCTCTGTTGGTTTGAGGATATACCTGGGGTACACGTGGGATGGGTAGGCTGGGGTTTGCCATGACTTTTACCCTGCTCAAGAATGACCTAAAGGCTTTGTTCTTCCTCTCCCTCCTTCATCCCCAGCTCACTGGAAGACCAGGCCAGCAATCCCAGCAGCAGCCAGGACTCTTTGCACAAGGGCTCCAAGAGGAAGGGGATCAAATCCTCCATTGGGCGCCTGTTTGGGAAGAAAGAGAAGGGTCGCTTGATCCAGCTGAGCAGAGAAGGGGCCACGGGGCAGGGTCCGTGAGCAGCCCTGTCCCTGTCTGTGCCAGGCTGTCCACACCCTCCAGCTCTGTCTGCCATTGGGATGCTGTTGGGGTGACAGGGAGGGCCAGGGACACCCCTGCTGGTTTGGGGATGTTGAGGTCTTGGCAGCTTCAGGGAAGTTGGAGCTTGGTGTTTTCTCCCCGTGACCTCTCTGGCCTGAGTATGGTGTCACCTCCTTTTCCAAAAAGCTGGGGTGTGGACATGGCCTCCTGTCACTGTATCTCATCTTTAATGTCCCCAAATTTAGTTTCCTCTCCCTGGATTTTGCAGAGCTCTTTGGTAGGAGCTGCCTTTCCACTCCCAGATCCTTTACTGCTTCCAAGTTGAGCATTGTTGGACTCAATGATCTTTCTGGGTCCTTTCCAGAAGGGACTATTCTGTGACTTTGGGATTCTGGGATTTGGAAATAGGGGGGATGGCAGGAGAGGATCTGCTTAGGCTTCCCAGGGATACAGGGGGACCATGGGAGTGGGTTGCAAAGGGACACTGTCACCTCCTGTGCTCTCACTGTGTGTCCCCTTGGCGTGAGGGGGTGACAATGCCCACACTGGCCCTGGAGGGGGTCACACTGGCCCGGGGACATTACACTGACCTGAGGGTGTCTTTCTTGTCCAACAGTGCTGCTGACTGATATGGATGGGGGCATCCAGGACCCCCTGGGACTGGGCAAGCTGGGGGCTCAGGCCGAGAAGGATCGGCGCCTCCGGAAGAAGTGAGTGAACTTCCTTCCCTACCCCAGCAAGAAACTGATCTGCTGGGAAGCCATGGCACAAGACAAGGAATTGCTGGAAAATCTTCTCATCTTCACCTTCCCTTGGGTCTTGTTACTTCCTTCACAGCTTTTTCTCCAGCTGCTTCCTACTGCCTGGAGTCTCTTCCCTCCCAAGAACTCTCCCTTC
Source organism: Thryothorus ludovicianus (assembly GCA_013397245.1). Lineage (NCBI taxonomy): Eukaryota > Metazoa > Chordata > Aves > Passeriformes > Certhiidae > Thryothorus > Thryothorus ludovicianus. The sequence continues at coordinate 189,158 of VZTB01006760.1, read as the reverse complement.
CACACAAGCCTCCCTTAAATCACTCTTCTGCTTCTGTTCCTGCCAGGCATGAACTCCTGGAAGAGGCTCGGAGGAAAGGATTGCCCTTTGCCCACTGGGATGGCCCCACTGTTGTGTCCTGGCTGGAGGTGCGTGCCCATGGATTGTCCCCATGCTGTCCCCACAGCTCTGTGTTGCCACCATGTCCCACCATGCTTCGTCCATGTGCATGGCTGGGGCCTGCAAATCATGGAAGAGCAGAGGAGATCCCTGGATCCCTCACAGAGCCTATGGAATTGTAGTTTGAGTAGAGCTTTGTGTTTGAGCACAAGTCTGATGAGGAGTGGCTGAGGGAGCTGGGAGGACTCAGCCTGGGTGAAAGGAGGCTCGAGTGGAACCTTCTGGCTCTGCACAACTCCCTGACAGGAGGGGATAGCCAGGTGGGGATTGGGCTCTGCTCCCAGGGAACAAGGGACAGAAGGAGAGGAAATGGCCTCAAGCTGTGCCAGGGGAGGGTCAATTGGATATTGAAAAGTTCTTCAGTGAAAGGATGGTCAGGCCCTGGCACAACTGTCCAGGGCAGTGATTGTGTCACCATCCCTGGAAGTGTTCAAAAGATGCGTGGATGTGGCATTTGGGACATGGGTAAGTAGCAAATGTAGTAGTGCTGGGTTGAGGGTTGGAACTGATCTTAGAGGACTTTTCCAACCTTAATGATTCTATGAAAAGCTCTGTGGGCTCTCCCTCCATGTGCTGTACCCATCAGGCACAGGGATGCTAGGCTGCCCACAGGTCACCTCCGCAAGGTACAATCAAACCAAGAATCCCACATGGACATTCAACTTCAATATTGGGCTCTAGAGAGGGTGGTCTTGGTGGCACGGGAGCCAGGGTGGCAGTGCCAGGCAGTCACTGCTGTCCCTGTCCCCAGCTCTGGGTGGGGATGCCAGCCTGGTACGTGGCCGCGTGCCGGGCCAACGTCAAGAGTGGGGCCATCATGTCAGCCCTGTCGGACACCGAGATCCAGCGGGAGATCGGCATCAGCAACGCCCTGCACCGCCTTAAGCTGCGCCTGGCCATCCAGGAGATGGTGTCCCTCACCAGCCCCTCAGCTCCGCCCACGTCCCGCACGGTGAGTGTCCCCACTGCTCCCTGCTTGTCGCCGTTTGCCGGAGCCCGGCCGGCTCGGGGCTTTTCCGGAGCGTGTGGGGAACAGCCCAGGGGAACAACGGGGGTGCCTCTGACAGAACCTATAGAGCACTGAGCTCTGCTGTGGGACATCACTGACTGTGACAAGGGCTGAGCAAAGGAGGAGGAGGAGACCTTTCACCGTGAGGTTCCAGCCAAGAGTTATTGTAGCTGAAGGGATCAGGAGCAGAAAGGCCCCGAGCAGCCGTGCAGGGGATTTTATACCAGGGATGGATACAGCACACTGACCCATGGGGGAACAGCAGAGGAGGAGTGGTGGAAATATCAATCAAAGGTAAAGGCAAACCAGAGTGTGGCAGGGGAGGTCATTTGCCCCAGTGGAGCATCGAGGTTACGGTGACACCCCAACACACCCAGGGGGTCCGAGGATTGGTCCAGGGAAGATTGACATAGAAGGTGCTGGAAGAAAGAGGTGGGGTACAGACAGGAGGGGGGACATGACAGACAGGGCAAGTGCTGGAATAAAGGGAGGGGAAAACCCATTTAAGGGAGAACCGGAGGATGGCAACTGGGGGATTGACAGAAAATAAACTTTATAACAGAGGTAGCAATCAACTCAGAGATACACCAACTGGGGAAATGTGAGGGGAAAACTAGGAACGTACCAACCAAACATAAGAACAAAACCTTGATATAAAAGTGCATAAATGATCAACAGAAACACACACCACAACACCTGTACACCCCCAGACTCCATGGGCCACACAGCATGCTCCTTGCCTTCCTTTCCCTTGGGACCTCTGTGGCCAATGTGGCCATGGAGGGGATGATGTCCCTTCATGGACTGGTGAAACCACTGGACACACATCTCCCAACACATTCATTCCCAGCTGGAAGCATGAAGATCTTTCCAGTTTCAAGGCTCCTGCCACTCACATGGGGTTGTCAGCAGGAGGCCAACCCTACAAAGAGCAGAACTCAGGGCCTGGCTGCCCTGGAGACGATAAAACTCCATCCAAAGAGCAGAAATCCAAACATTCTTGATGTACAGGGCCAGCTTGGTTGCACATAGCCTCTTTCCCAATTATTTCAACACTAGCCTTTTCCATCTGAAATTCCTGGGCTACTCAGAGCAACTGCAGATACCTGCCCTTGGTAGAATGGAGGGATTGAATCTTTTGCTGGTCCTCAAAGACCTCGAGGGGTTAATAGTGGCCAAGGAAAACCAAGACACATCTGTAGACCTGCAGCTGACAGAAGGAAGGCTGCTATGTCCTCTTCAGATGGCTGTATCTGATGGGGACAGGCCTGCAGGCTCCTTGAGCATCACACTAAAGTGGAAAAAAGGCCAAGGGCACCTGGGTTGTCCCAGCATTGTGGTGGCAGCAGGCCCGGGGTGGTCCCCATCCCCTGTGCTGGCACTGCTGTGGTTACACCTGGAATCCTGGGACAGTTCTGGGCACTTCCTGATAACAGAGACCTGGAGGGGCTGGAACATATCCAGGGAAGGGAACTGAGCTGGGGAAGGGGCTGGAGCACCAGGAGTGACTGAGGGAGCTGGGGGGCTCAGCCTGGAGGAAAGGAGGCTCAGGGGGAACCTTCTGGCTCTGCACAAATCCCTGACAGGATGGGTGAGCTGGGGGGGTTCGACTCTGCTCCAAGGGACAAAGGACAAGAGGAAACAGCCTCAGGCTGTGTCCGGGGAGGTTCAGGTTGGATATTGGGGAAAAGTTCTTCAGTGAAAGGTTGGTCAGGCCCTGGCACAACTTCCCAGGGTGGTGGTGTCACCATCACTGGAAGTGTTCAAAATATGAGTGGATGTTGCACTTGAGGACGTGGTTTAGTGCTGAACACGGTGGTGGTGTTGGGTTGAGGGTTGGACTTGATGATATTTCAGCCTTAATAATTCTGTGATTCCATGACTCCATGGTGGTTGTGAACTGAGGCCATATTTCCATGGTGGTTTGCTCTGATCCCTCTGCTCTTTTCCCTGCAGTCCTCTGGAAATGTCTGGGTCACTCATGAGGAGATGGAGAACATGGCAACTTCCACCAAGACGGTGAGGCTGGTCAGCCCTCAGGGTGTTGGGGGAAGCCCTGGGGGTGTCAGGGTCCGAGCAGCTCCGGATGTGTTAACCCTGAGGGAAGGAGATCCCTCACATGTCAGCTCTTGGCCAGCACCCTGCAGCTCTTTAGAAACCTCCTTTATTCAACCTTTTATGTCCCAGCTATTTCTAAAAGTAGCTTAAACCCCATCAGATGTTTTTTCCCTTGTGGATGTCATGTTTCCAGAGCAGTCTAGCTGTTCAGGAGTTAAAGACAAAGCCTAGGAGTGATCTCAAGACACATGAGATCCCCAAGTCATTCTGCACCCAAGTCATGGTCTGATCCCCCCACTGACCTCAGCACATCCAAATATTGTCCCTGTATATCCCTGCCACTGGCTGTCAGCCTGGAATCCCTTGCAGGGGTGTGTCCATGCTCCCAAAAGCTTTGGCTGCTTTGGAGAGGTGGAACCACACTCCCTTCTCTGCAACCTGATCACCCCCAACCTGTGTCTCAGAGCAGGGCAGCATTTCGGATTTGTGTGGGAAGTGTGTGTCCAAGGCCAGGGTGGTGCACCCTGCAATAGTGAAAAGTGTCCCTACCTGTGGCAGAGGTGGAATAGGATGAGCTCTGAGGTCCCTTCTAATCCAAACAANAACTGGGGAAATGTGAGGGGAAAACTAGGAACGTACCAACCAAACATAAGAACAAAACCTTGATATAAAAGTGCATAAATGATCAACAGAAACACACACCACAACACCTGTACACCCCCAGACTCCATGGGCCACACAGCATGCTCCTTGCCTTCCTTTCCCTTGGGACCTCTGTGGCCAATGTGGCCATGGAGGGGATGATGTCCCTTCATGGACTGGTGAAACCACTGGACACACATCCCCCAACACATTCATTCCCAGCTGGAAGCATGAAGCTCTTTCCAGTTTCAAGGCTCCTGCCACTCACATGGGGTTGTCAGCAGGAGGCCAACCCTACAAAGAGCAGAACTCAGGGCCTGGCTGCCCTGGAGACGATAAAACTCCATCCAAAGAGCAGAAATCCAAACATTCTTGATGTACAGGGCCAGCTTGGTTGCACATAGCCTCTTTCCCAATTATTTCAACACTAGCCTTTTCCATCTGAAATTGCTGGGCTACTCAGAGCAACTGCAGATACCTGCCCTTGGTAGAATGGAGGGATTGAATCTTTTGCTGGTCCTCAAAGACCTCGAGGGGTTAATAGTGGCCAAGGAAAACCAAGACACATCTGTAGACCTGCAGCTGACAGAAGGAATGCTCTATGTCCTCTTCAGATGGCTGTATCTGATGGGGACAGGCCTGCAGGCTCCTTGAGCATCACACTAAAGTGGAAAAAAGGCCAAGGGCACCTGGGTTGTCCCAGCATTGTGGTGGCAGCAGGCCCGGGGTGGTCCCCATCCCCTGTGCTGGCACTGCTGTGGTTACACCTGGAATCCTGGGACAGTTCTGGGCACTTCCTGATAACAGAGACCTGGAGGGGCTGGAACATATCCAGGGAAGGGAACTGAGCTGGGGAAGGGGCTGGAGCACCAGGAGTGACTGAGGGAGCTGGGGGGCTCAGCCTGGAGGAAAGGAGGCTCAGGGGGAACCTTCTGGCTCTGCACAAATCCCTGACAGGATGGGTGAGCTGGGGGGGTTCGACTCTGCTCCAAGGGACAAAGGACAAGAGGAAACAGCCTCAGGCTGTGTCCGGGGAGGTTCAGGTTGGATATTGGGGAAAAGTTCTTCAGTGAAAAGGTGGTCAGGCCCTGGCACAACTTCCCAGGGTGGTGGTGTCACCATCACTGGAAGTGTTCAAAATATGAGTGGATGTTGCACTTGAGGACGTGGTTTAGTGCTGAACACGGTGGTGGTGTTGGGTTGAGGGTTGGACTTGATGATATTTCAGCCTTAATAATTCTGTGATTCCATGACTCCATGGTGGTTGTGAACTGAGGCCATATTTCCATGGTGGTTTGCTCTGATCCCTCTGCTCTTTTCCCTGCAGTCCTCTGGAAATGTCTGGGTCACTCATGAGGAGATGGAGAACATGGCAACTTCCACCAAGACGGTGAGGCTGGTCAGCCCTCAGGGTGTTGGGGGAAGCCCTGGGGGTGTCAGGGTCCGAGCAGCTCCGGGTGTGTTAACCCTGAGGGAAGGAGATCCCTCACATGTCAGCTCTTGGCCAGCACCCTGCAGCTCTTTAGAAACCTCCTTTATTCAACCTTTTATGTCCCAGCTATTTCTAAAAGTAGCTTAAACCCCATCAGATGTTTTTTCCCTTGTGGATGTCACGTTTCCAGAGCAGTCTAGCTGTTTAGGAGTTAAAGACAAAGCCTAGGAGTGATCTCAAGACACATGAGATCCCCAAGTCATTCTGCACCCAAGTCATGGTCTGATCCCCCCACTGACCTCAGCACATCCAAATATTGTCCCTGTATATCCCTGCCACTGGCTGTCAGCCTGGAATCCCTTGCAGGGGTGTGTCCATGCTCCCAAAAGCTTTGGCTGCTTTGGAGAGATGGAACCACACTCCCTTGTCTGCAACCTGATCACCCCCAACCTGTGTCTCAGAGCAGGGCAGCATTTCGGATTTGTGTGGGAAGTGTGTGTCCAAGGCCAGGGTGGTGCACCCTGCAATAGTGAAAAGTGTCCCTACCTGTGGCAGAGGTGGAATAGGATGAGCTCTGAGGTCCCTTCTAATCCAAACAAGTTTGGGGTTCTCTGAAATAGGCATTTTATTGAAGCTTTTGTTGGGTAGCAGGGATGTGCCACTGTCCCTTGGCAGGTTCTGTGAGGCTGAGGAAAATCAGCACAAGTTGGCAAAGCAGGAAATAGCTACAAAATCAACAAATTGGCTTGGGCAGCCCTCTACAGGTTGTGACAGATGTATTGAAGTTTAATTCTGTTTTATCCATCTGACCTGGGGGACCTAAGAACTCTCTATGTTTCCAGGGAAGATGAGTGAGCCCCAGGGTTGGTGCTATCTCCAATTCAAGCCTCATCCTATCTACTTCTCCTCCTTCTCCTTCTCCTTCTCCTTCTCCTTCTCCTTCTCCTTCTCCTTCTCCTTCTCCTTCTCCTTCTCCTTCTCCTTCTCCTTCTCCTTCTCCTTCTCCTTCTCCTTCTCCTTCTCCTTCTCCTTCTCCTTCTCCTTCTCCTTCTCCTCCTTCTCCTCCTGCTCCATCCTGTGTTCTTGGTTAGAGATGTGGTGGGAACCAGGCCCAGTGGGGTCAGGGTGTCCCCAGCACCCTGGGGACAAGGCTGAGGTCCCTAAGCCATAAGGATGAGCCCTGTCCCACCTGTGTCCCTGTGTGCTGAGAGCTGCTGTGCTCTGTGTGTGGCAGGCCCTGTCCCTGTGCAGGGCCATCAGGTACTGACTTCACTGTCCTTTCTGTTGACATGCTGCGTGTGTCACACTTAGGACACAGAGGAAGGCAGCTGGGCCCAGGTGAGGTCCTCGGGCCACCCTTTTCCGTGGGCGGTGCATGGGGTGGTCGGGGAGGAACTGGACATCCCAGGGGAAATTTGGGGCATTGATGTTCACTGAGGCCTTGGAGGCTTTACCTGCATGCCGTGGATGCTCCTCTGGGACATCTCTCAAGTACAGGATGTCTTCCTGGACCCTTCTCTGCTCCAGGCAGAGTGGCTTTTCCTGGGACCTGTGAGATCCAGAGACTGTGTTAAGAACTCCCACCTGTGCAACCACCCTGCATGCAGGCAGGACTCCAGTTGCACATTTGCTTGTCACCTATTTTGTAGCCCCAAGTCCATACAGATGATTTTTATGAACCAAAAACATGGGAGGGAAGAGTCCTACTTAGATCTGTCTCTTCTGGTTTTATCCATCTCAAATGTTTTACTTTCCTTCTGGTGGATTTTAATTCAATTTTGCACCCAAAATCAGTTTGTAGTGGAAGTGAATGGGTGGTGGTTTTTCCCAAAACTCACCTTTTTTTTTGTTTTGAAGTCATAAAATATAGATTCTTAAAGTAGAGATTCTTAAAAATCAGTTGAGAATGCACTGGAACCTGTTTCCTCAGTTGTTTTGTCTTTCAATAAATGTGCTTTTTCCAGAGGCAGCTGCTCATAAAGTCCATTTGTCCCTTGCAATTACTTTTGGCTATGCTTTGCCTCCTTGGGGGACATGAGTAGGACAAAGACCATGGCCAACAGGACTGTTCCCTCCAGTTCATTCAGTACCACCCAGGGCTGAGTCCACTGGCCTGGGTTTAGCCTCAGGACAGTGACCCTCCTGGGCTGTCACTGATCTCCTGGAATTCTGCAGCTCCACCAAGCCCTGGGTTCTCCCCAGCTTCTCCGTATGCTTCTCTGCAGACATTGGCCTATGGGGACATGAACCACGAGTGGATTGGGAACGAGTGGCTGCCCAGCCTGGGTCTGCCCCAGTACCGCAGCTACTTCATGGAATGCCTCGTGGACGCGCGGATGCTGGACCACCTCACCAAGAAGGACCTGCGAGTGCATCTGAAGATGGTGGACAGCTTCCACCGGTGAGTCCTAGCCCCCAGAGCTCCCTGATGTGCACATGGAGCAGAGGAGGGGGGGATTTGAGGGATTCTGCCCTGTCTTGGGCAGCCCTGGATGACTCCTCCAGGCTGGACTCACCACCCTGAGCAGCTCTTATGGGCATAAGTTCTCACACTCTGCTGCAGAATTGCAGAGGACCAGGCCTTCCCCTGGCTGTAAAGCAAACCATGAGCAGAACTTCAGGCTCATCCCACCTGGTGTTCCACTGCTGTCTTCTAGCAGCCCAGTGGGAGAAGGCTTGTGCTATCCCAACCATGGCTCCAATACCAGGATCCAACTCTGCCATGGGGTTTCCACTGCCCACCCTGACCCATGGGCCTGCCAGGGTCACCCCCAGGGGTGAGCCCTTGAGCCTGGAGCAGCCCTCATGGGCTGGTTCCCCCATCCCTTTCCAGCCACCAAGTGTGAGCATCATTTGGACCTGTACACTCTGGAACAGGCTCAAACTGATGGAGTGGGAATTGCTGTGTAGAAGGGAGCGACATTCCCCATTTTCCAGCTTTGGGTTGTGTCTGTCCTGACCCATCCCTGGCCTGAAGCATCCTTTGGGCATGTGGAGAGCATGCAGAGTGAAGGGTCTCTACCCGGGTCCCTCTCAGCCATATGTCCTGGAGGGCTGGGTGACCCCTTGTGTCCCTTCGTGTCCCCTTGTGTTGTTGCAGCACCAGCCTCCAGTATGGCATCATGTGCCTCAAGAGGCTCAACTACGACCGCAAAGAGCTCGAGAGGAGGCGAGAGGAGACACAACACGAAATCAAAGGTCAGCACCCCCTGTCCAGCTCCAGAAGAGAAGAGAAACCTCCTAGGAGATACCCAGGGCTGGTCTCTCTTCTATCTCTTATTTTGAACCCATTATTTCTGAGCCCACAGGGCTGTTCTCCTGAGGGACCTTCCTCCCTCCAAGCTGCTCCAAGTGCCTTTATCAGCTGACCCCAGGCAGGCATGAGGAGGGAGGAGGGGAGAGCAAAGATGCAGCCTGAGCATCCCATGATCTTCTCTGCCCATTTCACTACTCAGGACATCCCCAGCTTGCTCAGCCTCCACTTCCTTATCACTGTCCTGAGGTTACCTGTGCATCTGGCTGCTGCTTGGATTACATCTCATTATTGATAATGCCCCTAATTACATCAGTAGCTATGGATTCTTAGGATTAATTTTCACAGTTGTTTTCTGCCTGTTATTTCAGCTTTGAGCTTGGTAAATTGAACTGAGCTGTGGCACTTGAGCTCCCAATTTTGCTGATGGCTTGGGAAGGAGAGTCCCAGGATCATCCAGGGGCAAAGGAAAAGGGCCTCAGGACATCCCCAGACTTCCTCAGAGCCACGAGTGTGGTGTGAGGTGGCCCTGAGCCGTGCCCTTGCTGTCATGCAGATGTGTTGGTGTGGACCAATGACCAGGTCATTCACTGGATCCAGTCCATCGGGCTGCGCGAGTATGGGAACAACCTCGTGGAGAGTGGCGTGCACGGGGCCCTGCTGGCCCTCGACGAGAACTTTGACCACAACAGCCTGGCTCTTGTGCTGCAGATCCCCACCCAGAACACCCAGGTAGGAGCAGCATCCTTGGGGGATTTTGGATGAGAGTGGCCAGTGCAGAACATGGCTGTGGTGTGACTGCACCAGTCACTCTGCCTTTCAAAGCAGAGCTCTCCTATGGCACAAGGGCTCTTTTCTGTCACACTCAGGCTTTCCTAGGATGGATGTTAGGGCTGGAAGCATATTCCTCATTGATAAGGGATCATCATTTTTGGTTCATTACAGGCTCGACAAGTGCTGGAGAGGGAGTTCAACAACCTGCTTGCCTTGGGCACAGACCGGAGGCTGGATGATGTGAGTGCCAAACCTCTCCATATCCTGTGTGACTGGGGAAGGACATGGGGGTGTTGGTGGATGAGAAGCTCAACATGCCCCAGCCGTGTGCTCTGGCAGCCCTCCACCGTGTGCTGGGCTGATCCCCCATCATGGGCAGCAGGGCAGGGGAGATTCTGCCCCTCTGCCCTGCTCAGGTGAGACCCCACCTGCAGAGCTGCCTCCAGCCCTGGGCTCCAATATCAGAAGGACGTGGAGTTCCTGGAGTGAGTCTAGAGGAGGGCTCTGAGGGCTGGAGCTCCTCTTCCATGAGCCCCGAATCCCTTGGAGTCTTTACTGGGAGTTTTGTGTTGATGTCTCCAAGGCATCTTTGCAGGCACGCTGTAGGGAAGAGGCAGATGAGCTGGGAAGGATAAAGCCAATGCCGTGGGATCCCAGCAAGATGTCCTGTGTCCTTGGCCCAGTTTGATCCCACGCTTTGCTAGAGCTGGTCACCAAGGACAGGCATACCCTTGTTAGCTGGTGTCTCACAGGGGCAGGAGGTGCTGCTGGCACTGACCCCGGCCTGTCACACACTGCTCCCTGCAGGGCGATGACAAAACCTTCCGTCGAACGCCGTCCTGGCGCAAGCGCTTCCGCCCGCGGGACGTGCACAGCATCAACCTCCTCAGCGGCTCTGCTGAGACCCTCCCCGCCGGCTTCCGTGTCACCAGCCTTGTGCCACTGCCCCCTCCAGCTGCTCCAGCCAAGAAAATGCCCCCGGAAGGTGGGTCAGCACTTCTCCAGAGGGTCCTCTCCCACCCCTGCTCAGAGTCTTAGGGAATGTGGGGAAGGATGTGCCACCAGGAAAGGAAAGGGATAGGAGGGGAGTGAAAAAGGAGGAGAAGGAGGAAGAGGAGGAGGAGGAGGACGATGAGAAGGAGAAGGGGAAGGGGAAGGGGAAGG
>VZTB01006760.1:123569-172996 GCA_013397245.1 Thryothorus ludovicianus | reverse complement strand
GTGTGAACCCCTGGCTACAGCAGGAGAAAGGGCAGCTCAGCACAGTTTTGGGCACATTTGCAAATCCAAGCGGATTCTAGGAAGTCGAAATTGGATTCTGGTATCCAAGTGGATTCTGGCATTAAAGTGGATACTGGGAAGTCCCACAAACATGTAGGACAGAGCCTGAATACTTTTTCATTCTTTTATTCAGCATTAAATTGGACTACCTGGATACCTGCTGGTTTCGCCCTTAAATTTCTTAGTCTGGAAGGAGATGTGGGATTCCCTCTTCTGGGCCTCTGATAAAGTCCTTCCATATCTGCCTTTGTATCTGTATCTGTATCTATCTGCAACTATATCTAGATCCATATCTATATCTAGATCCATATCTATATCTATACTATATATCTCCATATATCTATATGTCATATTTATATCCATATCTACATTATCTATTTCTGTACCTATATCATCCATATCTACATTATCTATATCTCCATTATCTGTACCTATAGATATATCTGTATGTCATTTATATATTATATATCTATAAATAATCTATATAATCTTTATCACTGTCTATATATATTTATATAATCTATCCCTATAATTATCTATCTCTATAGCTATCATATCCATATCAATTTCATCTCTAATTATCTATAATATGTATATATCTCTAATATCTATATGATCTCTACATCTATAGAACCCACATCATCAATGTCTATACCAGTACATACACCTACATCTATTCCATCTGTATCAGTCATCTCTTCCTAAACCTGTAGCTGTAGTTTCAGCTCTCTGTGCATTTCCAGATCCAAACGTCAGAGCAGCAGGGAGGCACATACCAGTCACACACAGGAACCAGGGCCCAGATGAAAATACCTCTCAAAAACATGATTAAATGACCAAACTCTTGTGGAATGACAGCTCCTGGCTCTCTGGGAGTGGTGGCAGGACACAACTACTGATTGTCCTCAGCCAGTACCCAAATCGGCCCCTTCAGTCCTAGAAGCCAGAGGTGTCCCTGTGCCACCCCTCTCATCCCTTCCTCTGCTTGGGTGTGAGCAGGAAGTGTTAAGTTTATTTTATATTTTATGCTTTATATTTTTTATATATTTCATATTTTTCTTTTTCTATTCTATTCTATTCTATTCTATTCTATTCTATTCTATTCTATTCTATTCTATTCTATTCTATTCTATTCTATTCTATTCTATTCTATTCTATTCTATTCTATTCTATTCTATTCTATTCTATTCTATTCTATTCTAATTGTTTTCCTTTAGTTTAGTTCTATGTTATTTACTTCATTTTCACCGTTCCCACATTCCCCAGCCCAGGCCCACTTGTCACTCACATGCACGGCCCCAGTGTGCCCATTCACAGGGACAGAGTAGCAGTGGCCTCTTTCCCACAGGGATGTGAGCACTTGGCAGGGCTGGATCATTGTCCCCTTGCCCCCGTGCAGGACACACTCACACATCCACCAGTGTCCCAAGATGGCAGTGTCTGCCAAGCCCCAGAGCTGGAGTCCAGCTCCCCCCCAGCAGGATCCAGTGCCCCAGAACTTCTGCAGTGCCTCTGTTTGGGGTTATGCCCACAAGGAATCACTCCCCTATGGCATCACCCCCCAAAAGGCCTTTACCCTGAAATGGCATCAATCCCTTAAAGCATCATCACACAGAGCATCATCATCCCACCCACACAGAATGGACACCCCAAAATTATGTCACCCCCACAGAACGTCATTCCCATATGGCATCGACCCCATGGAGTACCACTCCCATAGGGCATGACCTCCATAGGGCATTGTCCCCATAAAGCATCTCTGCCATAGAATGGCACCCCAAAATGACCCCACATCACACATCACCCCCATAGAGCATCACCTCTAAATGGCATCCCCCTACAGAGCATCATCCCATAAAGTATCACCCCATAAAAAGTCACCTTCACAGATCATAGTCCCCACAGAGCACCAGTGCCATATGGCCCTTCTCTCACGGCGTGTCCCCCCGAAATGGCATCACCCCCACAGAGCGTCGCCCCCATCGCATCCCCTCACGGGGCGCCATCCCCCGCAGCCCGGCCCGTCCCTGGGACCGGGGACAGCCCCGGAGCACTCACGGCGGGCTGGGGCGCGGCCGGACGGAAGCGCAGGTCCCGCTGGTCCCGCTCCTGCTGGTTGAGGGAGCTGAGCAGGCTCTGGAGCCGCTCGATGTACTGGATGGCGCTGCGCAGGATCTCCACCTTGGGCAGTCGCTGGTTGGGGTTCAGGAGGGTGCTGCGCTTCAGAGCCTCGAACGCCTCGTTCACCTTCTTGAGCCGCCGCTTCTCCCGCAGCGTGGCCGCCCGCCGCCGGTCCATGGACACCGATTTCCTCTTGCACACCTTGCAGGCCCAGGGCAGGCACTGCCCGGGACAGTGCTCGGCCAGCGCCTCCTTGTCCTCCAGAGCCACCCTGCCCTCGGCACACAGGGCCGCCTCGGCGCGCTCGGAGAACGCCGCGGGGTCGTAGGTCTGCAAGCGGGAGCCCAGGAAGTTTTCTCCATCGTAAAACCTCTGCTCCGGGAAGAAGTACGCGTTGGTCTCGAAGAGCTCCATGGGCGGCTCGGGGACGTGTGCGCGGCTCGGGGACGGCTGCTCCCTCTCCCCGCACCAACTGCTTGGTGCCATTTAAACCCCGGCGCTGGCATTAAATCACGGAGATAAATATAGAAAACCCAAAGGAAACCTGAGCCCACCCTAAGCTGCTGCCTCACATCAAAACTTGTCCGTCTGATTCTATGTGCTCTCCCCACGAGGATTACAGTGCCCGGCCCGGCTGGACTGGGGGGGCTGGCACGGCGGGGTGGCTGCCCGGTTGGACCCGAACAAGGGCTTTGTGTGAGCCCCGAGGTGCCACTGGGGACAGCAGGCGGCTGCCAGCTCCCCCCCCCTCCCCGATATTCCTGTGTCATCTGGTCCCTCCAGTTACGGCTGGGATAGGGGAGCCGTGGTGGCGTCGTGGCCAGTCTGCCTGACCAGGACAACCCTATACCGTCACGCTGCCCCCCTGGATCCCACAGCATCCCAAATCTGTGCCTTCCCTGCGGAGGGACCCAACACCAGCACATCATCCCCTTCCCAGCCCTTCCCACCTCCCGATCCCACTCTGCCCCGTATTCCCCATGGCCCCCCCCCGCCAGTTCACCTTACACTGATCCCACTTCTGCTGAAGCCTGGGGGAAGCCTGGGAGTCCAGCCCTGGGAGGGGTATCCCAGTGCAGGGGGCACCCCGGGCTCCAGTCCCGTCCCTGTGGGCACCCCCTCCGTGCTCCCTAGCTCCGGTTCTAGCTGCTGTGCTTTCTGCCTGTCCTGCAGGAACGGAGCAGGCAGGAGCAGGCAGGACAACCTTTCCTCTGCCATGGGCTTCTTGAAGGTGCCCAGCCAAGTTCCTTATCACATTTTTGTCACAAAATCCACATTCGTGACTTCTTCCACACATCAAACCCAAAGGACACCTTCTCCCAAGTGTCTCCAGGTTCCAGCAGAGCTACGCTGAGCCCGACTCTCTCATCCCATCTCGCTGCCTCATCCCATCTGCTCTCCTGTGCTGGCCTCTGTACCTGTGGATGAACAAAGCCCCAAATGCCATCCTGATGCAAGCATCTCCCAGAAAAGACACATTGCTCACTCATTCCCGATAGGGAAACTGAGGCACAACCAGCAGCAGCAATGTGAAGGGGATTTTAACTCATCCCCAGCCCTTCCCTGCTGACTCCAATGGCTTGGCTACATCTCTTCAGCTTTTTCTTTATTTCAAAGGGGATTTTTTTTTCCATCTGGAACACCAGAAAGCATCTCCCATCTCCTCCTATTCCAGCTCCAGGCCAGATTCCAGCTGAGGGATCGGTCAGTGGAAAGAATGTCAGCAAAGTGCAGGGCTAACCCTGCCAGGATTTTCCTTCCCCAAATTCCCCCTCCTCAGAGGGGCTGTGCTGTGGCACATTCCTTGTGCCCACTATCAGCACCCTTACTCACTTGGGATTGATTTCTGGCCTTGTTGGAACCTGTCAGGGTGCTCTTCTCTCCTTGTTTTGATTTCTTTGAGGCCAGGGGCTTTCCAACACCTCCTCACACCAATTCCTGCACTCCTGGGGTCCCAGCCCTATGGATATGCTGTTCCCATGGTTTTAACATCTATGAAAGTCTGCACTAAGGAAAGCAGGACATGCAGCCTTGAGGTTCACCCTCGGCACAGCCCCTGTGCTCCCCACAGTCAGTCAAATGCCAAAATAATCAAGAAGGAAATAAATCAAAGCAGCAGCTTGGCCCTTCCACAAAGAAAAAGCACTAAAAGGATTGGAAAGAGGCAATATTCATCCCTCAGGTGTGCAGAGGTGCCCGTGGCAGGAGTGGAGGCTTTAGGAATGTATAACCTGAGCCTGAGTTCTCCATGTCAGCCTCACACCATCACATCAAGCAGCTTGAGTCACTCATGGGGACCTTTATCAGTGGCACTTGGTGGACATGACCCCAGTGAGCTGCAGCCACAACCCTGGGTGAGAGATGCCAGGACCACTCAGGTATAAATGGGCCTTTTGGAATTGCAGGAGCACATTTGGAGGGTGAGAGACACGATGGTGACACAAAAGGCTTCACAGGAACATGGCTGACCTGCAGAGGAGAGCAGTCAAGCATTTGTCAGTTCATAAACAGGGGCAGTACTGGTGGGGCAGTGCCAGCCATGTGTCCCCAGCTGGAGAAGTGGAACAAGCCAGCTCCAACAGGCCACCAAGGCCTCTGTGTCCCCATGGCTGAGCGGACAGGGGAGGCAGAGGGCAGCTCACAGAGATGGGGAGGAAGGTACACTCAGTGCCAGTGTGGGGTGGGCACTGGGAGGAAGGATCCCACTGGCAGCTGCCCTCACTCCAGCTAGGGGTCTCATCCAGTGATGTGGGAGCAAGGATAATGCTGTGCCCACCCAACTGCAGCTCTGCAGCTCCTTCAGCCCCTCCATTCCATGGATGATCCCTCCTGAACATGGCAGAGGGACACAACGAGCTCTGGAGTCTGTGAGTCCAGCAGGCTCATCCCAGATAATATCAAATCAAGGGTAAAGAATCCCATTGGGCAAGTAGCCCATCAAGGAACCCCGTGTCTGAGCTACAAGGAAGCTCCCATCATGGCCACCCCACCCCACAAAGGCACCTTCTAGGGGACAGGCGAGTGTGGCTTTTCCCTGTCCCGTGGGTGCCCATGGCAGCCGAGGCTGCGCTCCGGGTAATTCAGAGCTGAGGAGGGGATTAGGGCTCTGCTGCCGGCTGTCAGGTTATCCCATGATGGATGGTGGCGGCTGGGAGGCAGCACAAAGCGACGCTGTGTGAGCCCTGGGCAGAACGTGCTGCGATCCGTCACGGGCTGACCTTTCCCCGGCCGGCGGGGGCCTCGCGGGGACAGCTCACCCCGACACAGCTGGCGGGGAGGGCAGCCACGAGCCCAGAGCTAAAAATACCCGTCCATTGAGAAAATCCCAGCGAGCAGGGTTTGTCCTTGCTCCTCCGGGGCAGCTTCCCAAGCCAGTGGCCAGGTCCACGGAGTGGGGTCACGGAGAGACACCCAGGGGTTGCCTCGACTGTTTTGCTTTCCCACCGTGTCTGATGGACTGGATTTGCTGAGTTTTGGGGATACATGTGAGCTTGTTGCAGCCTAGGGAGTGTTCCTCCCAGTGCACAGAGCTTTAACCAGTGCATGTCCCTGTTCCCTGCTCCGAGCTGCACATACAGGCTGCACATCCCTCTCTGCTTGCTGCATGGAGCTGCACCATGCCCACACTGGAGAAGCGAAATTGGGGATGGTGCCGGCTGGCTCCCACTGGGAAGGGCAGAAAAATCTGGGTTTGGGGGCTGGTGAAGACATTTGGATGCCCCAAGCAGCATCTGCAATCTGGGGTGCTGGGACCATCCCACTGATGGGGAGAAAGAGGGAAAAGCCAGGGCTCAGCAGATATCATCCCTTTGAGATTTCAGCACAGGAAAGGAGATTCACCAAAATGCCACCCTCCCATTCCCACTGGGCACCCCACTGTCCCACATCCCCTCTCGCCTCCCAGGCTCACCGACACCCCTTCCTGCCACTGTGACAAGTTGTAACATATTTGGGAGCAGCTGCAGGCAGTGGGGAGATGCTTGGCCCTGTCCCCGCTCTCGGCCGAGGAATGTGGAGCAGATCTCTCCTCCGACACCCGGGATTTCCGACGTGCCTGCTCGTCGGAGATTTGGGACAGCGACAGCTGCTCGACCGGGATGGGGCTCGGCAGAGCCTCCACGTTCAGCCCCAGCCCAAGGCTTTGCACATCCACATCTCACCCTGCTGGGGATTTGGGGTTCGTTTGGGGTTCAGTCCATGGGAGCAATGGGGGATGATGTCTCGCTGTCTGTCCCGGCAGGGATGGCAGCAGCAGTGACAGCACCAGTAGACAATCCCCTCCTTCACCCATAAGAGCCAAATCATCTGGTTTGAGTTGCCTGGTGGGCTGGGAGGGAGGTGAGACAGGGCTGCTCCTGCAGCTCTTGGGTCCCCATGGGACTCAGCACTCTTGGTGCCCCCTCGTTGCCATCTAGGTGCTCCAGTTTCCCCATCAGGAAATCAGGGATCATGATGGAGGTCTAAAATCTGTCTGGAGAACAGTTTTATTTTGTTTATTAACTGTCTTTGCTGGTTTGTTCTGTGAGGGAGGTGAGGGATTCACAGAGAGGTGCTGGTGGCTGAGTAGCCCCCAGTCCACTGGATCTCAGTTTGGGGACAATACTGAGTGCCCCAACATACCAAGCCACTGGGCCCAGTCTGTGAATTTCAGTGGGTGCCCTGCTGCAATCACCCTGTGTGCCCTGACCCACCAGGATCCCCATTTGGGGACCAAATCAGGTACCCTGACCCATGAGTCTACTGGTTCCCAGTCCAGGCACAACACTGGGTGTCCTGAGCCCCCTTCTTGCCCACACTGATCAGGGGATGCTCTGCCCCACTGCAGAGCATGGGGTGTGTTTCTGCCCCTCCATGACCTCCCTTGTTCCATAACCCCATGGCCTGGACATGACTCTTCCCTTTCACAGTCCCTAGCCGCAAGTTACAGCTGGAGGAGGGATTCAACCAGCAAGACCCCCACTAAGGAATCATGGTGGGGTTTCCCTCTGGAGCCCCCTCTGCCCCCACTCCCCTTCCACCATGCCAAGGGTGTCCATGGCTGCTCCATCCCCTGCATAGTGGCACCAGTGGGCTGTCCCCACAAGTGTCACTGATGGAGGAGCAGGGGAGACTTGGGTTGTCAGCAAGGGGTTGTTTTCCCTGGATTGGGACACTGGTGGGAGCAAGCTGCAGGACAGGTGGATGTTCAGACGAAGACCCATGAATGCAAAGGATTCAGCAGTGACATGTGGTGGCTGTTTGACCTCGAGAGGGGACAGCTGTCCAGGCAGGGGGGGGTGTGAGTCCAGGAACAGGACCTGGGGACAGCAGTGTCCCTTAGCAGGGACAGCAGCATCTCTCATCAGGGAGAGCCCTGACACAGGATGCCTGGAATCAGCAGGGAGGGTAGGGAGGGATCTGCGTGGCTGCCAGCCAGGTGTCCTGGGTGGGTGACCATCAGCTTGTTCCTGTGATAGACATGTTCCATTCCTTCCATGGTCTGACTGGGGCTGATGCTGCAGGACCAAGGTCTGGTGAATAGACGAAAAAGGAGCTTGTGCTCATGTCTAGCTTTCAGGACATAAACCAGTGACTCCTGTACTTTTCTGCTCCCACACCAAGTGACAGTAAATTTTGGCACAAGGAAGGGTGACAGCCACCCTCCTCTCCCCTCATGAAGGGTACCTTGTGGCAACTCAGAGACAAAGGGAGGGAGGGTTGTGATGGTTTTGTGGCTTCAGCGTGGGATTCCCCGGGGGACAAGGAAGAGTGGACTACCCCCCTTGACATGCCAGCAGTGATGCCGGACGCGCCGGAGCCCAGGGAGGGGCGTCCAGCCCTTCCGGAGGGGCCCTACCCTGAAAATTCCCCTGGTAGGGGCTGAGCCTTTCTGTTCCCCTCCCTCCCCCGATTTGCCCCCTGCCCGAGGGGCCGAGCATCAGCAAACTCCGAGACCCATTTGCATTCCCAGCTGTCGCTGCTCCGGCACTGCTGCTGGCACCGCTCCAGAGACTGGAGAATAATCGTGACCCAGGGCTGGGCAGAGCTGCACCCCATGGGGGTCCCCGGGCCAGCCCCGCCTGGGGCTGCCTTGCTCCCAAAGAGCCGATGGAGTTGGAGCACAGGCGGGGGGTAGGGGAGCCAGGAGAATGAGAAGGAGTTGGGACGAGTGAGAAGGCCTGGTGGGTTTTGGTGTAGGGAACAGAAACGGGGTAGGTGTTTTTGGGGTGCTCCCTGTGCCCCATTTCAGAGGGCCAAGCTCCTCCCGGCTCATCTCAGACACTGAGGAAAGGCAACCCCTCTCTGCCTGCAAGGAAAAATGCCTTGAAAGGTAAATTTGTGGAGCCATGAGGTTGTGACCAAGGACAAACCCTCCGTTGCTTGGTCAGGTCCCTCGAGGGTCCCGTGGGAACAGGGAAGGTCAAGGTCTCCGGGTCCGTGCAGGAGGAACGGCAGAAGGAGGGAGGAGGGATGCGGGAGGGGTAGAGGAGGGATGGCAGGAGGGAAGTTGGAGCCACCAGCCACAGCAGCTGGACGAGAGAGGGCACCAACAGCCCGGTTATCTACAGTCGAGTCCGGATTTAGGGATGCACACCGCTAGTGAGAGCCCAAAAGCATCTCAGACCCCTTTGAATCCCCCGTCCTTCTCCCTGCAGAATCCAGGGCTGGGGGCTGAGAGGGGGAATCAGGATCTGGAAACTCGTGGGGTGTTTCCCTCGTATTCAGATCCAGTTCTCCAGTAGGGATAACCCCAGCTATTTATTTCCAACCCTCCCACGGGAGAAAATCTCGAGATTTGTTTTTTCCCGCAGCGTAATGACCCCAACAGGTGCTTTTCCTGCCTGACGGCCGAAAATAGTTTCCAGGGTTTGGCTTCCTGCGGTTCCTGCTCCAGTCCCAATTCCCTCATTCATCTTTTGGACCAAAACATCCTAATCCAGGATGGGGAGGCTCCAGGGAAGTGGGGAAACTCCCCAGAAACACTTTCTTCTGCGTTTTTCTGCTCATTTGGTGTTGAAATTGTCCTGGAGAAGGAAATTTTGGCCTCAGCTGTAGCAGACACATTTGCCCCCAAATCTGTTTTGGAGAACAGCTGGCTTTCATTCCATAGGGAGGGACTGGAGTGTGATTTAAGGGGCTCCCTTCTCTATTTCTTCTGCAGCAGAAATATAAGATGATATCAATAGTATTAATAATAAACCATAAATTATTAATAAGTTAATATATTAATAATAATAATAATTATTATTATTATATTGTTCCTCTTTATTATCTTTCTCCTCTGTCCCACATGAGGTACCCTTTCCCAATGCCCATGTCCAATCTGGTCCATTTGGCTCTATGGATTTAATTGTTTTTTGGAAATGCAATAGCTGGGGGAGCAAGGAGCCCCTCAGCCACTCGAGTTCATGTTGTTCTCTGCCCTTTCAAGAGTATTTATTTAGGGATGTGAAACTGGGAAGCCCAGTTGGCCTTGGGACTGGGGGAGTCTGTTGCCCTCAGGAGGGGACCCTGGGCTTCTTTCCCAATTTCCCAGTTTCCAGTGTCTGGGTACCCTTTAATCCCAGGGGATCCCCAGAGGTGCAGCGTCCCAGCTCCTGCCCCCCTAGAGTATTTTGGGAAGGGTGAGCAGTCGTGAGTGTCATGGCGACACATCTGGATGCTCCTTCCCTTCTCCATCCTCACGGGCACAGTCTGGATGGAGGAGACAGACATGGATGGCAAACACTGCTCCAGCCAAGGCTTTTCATGGAAAGAAGGCTTCTCTAGTGAGGAGAGGAAATTTGGGGTTAATGCTTTCACAACGCCTGTCTGGGGTCTCTGCCCTTCAGTCTGGTGCTTTTCCCAGCCTTTCCGAGCAATGGAATGTGGTGTGCAGTGCCTGCATTCCCCCTCGCCTTCCCTGCCCCTGCTCTCCCAGAGCTCGGAGAGAATTTGGGGGATGTCAGCCCCCCAAAATCTCAGCCGCCCAGCTGACACCCTTTGGCCAGTGCAGCACTGATGGATCCCCCATTTCCCTCCTCTCCAACCTCCGGAGCCGTGCGGCACCGCAGTGGCAGCAGGTCGGGGGCATCACCGAGTGATGACCTCTCGGGCACAAATTCCTCCGGGATTCCGCAGGGTGAGGCTGGGTGAACCCTCTCGGCCCTGCCCCCAGATCTCCAGTCTTCGGGAGGAGGGGGTGGAAAGGCAGCAGAAGCCTCCGCGTCCAATGGAGCTGATGCACTCGTAGTTCGTGGAAGGCATTCCTGGCCCCGCGTCCCCGAGGAAGGCGCCCAGCTGTGGGAACGTCTTCCCGATGGTTCTGGGGGTGCTGTGAGCGCTGCGGAATGTCACAAATCCCGCTGCAGCGTCACCGTCCTGGACGAGCCATTCCCCGGGGACCGGCTGGGACGCTGCTCTCGCCGGCGCTCGGGCTGCTCCAGCGGTGTTTGTGCTGCTCTAGGGCCACGGGGAAAGCGATTCCAGATGGAAGAGAAGTGGAACAGGGCAGGAGGCTGATTCTCTGAGCTGATAAGGAATTTTCCACGTCTTCCATAGGAATCTGCAGGTTTAGGCATGTGGGAAGGGTTTGAACAGCTTTTCCTACAGCACAGATAACCTACACAGTGAATTGCTGTCCTGAATTAATTTCTGGATATAAAAGAATTCGCCTTAAATTGGTTGGAAGGCAATAATTTGGGCAGCAGCAGGGTGCAGGGCTCAGAGGCTGCAGGAGCTGGGTGGAAGAAGTGCTTTTCTCTTGGAGATTGGTGAGATGGTTACAGTCTCCGAGAGTCTGAGTGGAGGGAAAAGCTCTGTTACCGAACCCGAGAGCTGTAAGTGACAGCTGGAAGCTAAAAGCAGGGAATTTAAAAATAGAAATATGGGACAAAATGCTAAAGTGAGAGATATAGGCTTAGGGAGCAGCAACCATGGTTTCTTTTTTGCCACCTCTCCCCCAGCACTCAGAGGCACCAATCCAGCTCAGCCCAGTCCTCCTTGGACATTTTCCACTGCTGCTGTCGCTCCTTCATCCCAGTTTTCTTCTTCACCCCAAATTCTCATTTTCCACCACCCCTGTGGTGTCCCCAGGCCATCACAGCCCCAGGTCTGGGGGTAGCTCTGGGCTCTTCCAGCCACAACACTCACTCAGCTCTACATCCTCTCTCCAATATTTCCCCAAAGATCAATCAGAAAGCGATTTTACCATCTCTGAGACCCATCAAGGGAACTGGCTCCCCTCCCCTCATTCAGCCCTTGTAGCACACTGGAACTCATATTTTTCCTTTTACATTTTCATCGCTCACAGCCGTTTTTTTCCTTTCCTGAGCAGTCACTGTTTCACGCCAGTCTTTGCCCCAGAAGGATCTGTCGGCACCGCTGGGTGTTCAGGAGCTCTCCCAATACCGAGCTCCCTCCTCCCTCCTCCCTCCGCAGCGGGGCTGGAGGCAGCAGGCACCGTCCTGCCCTTCCACGAGCTGCTGCAGCTGAAACGAACAGCGCTGGGTTTGTTCCAGGGGTGGCCCTGGAGGGGGGCAAAGGGTTTGAACCGTCCTCCAAACTGCTTGTCAGGGTTGGAAAGGTTTAACCCCTTCCTGCCCGCAGAGCAGGATAGAACTGGCAGCAGGAATATCTCCTGGCCCTTAGCCTGGCTCGGTAACACTCTGAGCGCTGCCTGGGGAATAAAATAACCCCAGAATAGTGAGGAAGAGGCAGCAGTGCCGAGGCAAAGGGCCCGGATCAGGATGTGGGGGTGGACCTTGGGACAGACCTCTGCCCTACCCCACTGCCCTGTGAGATACAGTGCTGCTGCCAGAGCTCCCTGGGCTCAGATCAGTTTTCTCTTCCACCCAGTTATGTCTCAGCAGTTCCTCCCTGACAGGCAGCACAAATGCCTGGCAATATCCTGCTGTGCCAAGGCATCCAGCACAGTGACCCGGTTGCCTGTGGGCAACATCTGGCTGGCATCTGGCAGGGACCCAAGCGAGGCCTGACCCATTTGGCTACTGTGGGTATCTGCAGCACCACGGATGTGGCATCTACCCAGGCTAGATGGAACTGGGCACATCCTTGTGCCAGCACAGGACTGAGGGATCGCAGGCACCTCGCTGGACTCAGTTTCTCCCTCGGCACATGGGGAGCACTGCCAGCCCCCTTCCCTGCTCTGAGAGACAGGGGTGGGATGTTCTCAGTGGGAACAGGGAAACAGTCTTTCCTTCATCCACTCTCTGGGATTTGCCCATTTAAATTATCTTCTGGGATATTTGCTGTGCTGTGTCATTGCTGCTGAGCATCCCCTGCCAAGCCCAGATAGGGATGCACCAACCTACAGAAGTCTGGGGCTCCTTGCTCCCCAGATGGTTTCCCAGGGCTGTGTATCCCATTAAATGGGAGACAAACTGAGTACAAGTCACAGACCAGCCGTGTCCTGAGTGAGGTCCCCAGGGCTCTGTGTCACTGGCACAAACAGAGTGGTGGCCCCAGCACTATGGGGTGAGCATCTCTCTGAAACATCTCAGCACAGTGGAGGCCTCTTTGGAAGAGCTCCAAGGTTTCCCTTTGTTTGCTGCTTCTTTCTTTGCCTTGTGGCATCCTGTGGGGATCCACCAGACCATGGCACTCAGGGGGTCACTTGTCCTAATTAATGTCTCTCAGCCATCAGCCCTCCAAGCACACATCCCTGTGCTGCTGGCACCAGCCACACTCCTAATTAACTTTCCTAATTAAGAGGCCCCTTCCCATGACCAGAAGTGTTGTGAGATGGTCACCATGATGGAAGAGGTGGAGAAATCCTCAGCTTCTCCTGCCCTGGTCACCAAGAATGGCACCATGGAGCTGCTCTTTGTGTAAGTAAACTGAGGCAGGAGGTGGAAACTCACACCCCAGAGAAAAGTTGAAGAAAGATAGGCAGAAATGAGTCCCCATGCCCTGACTTGTCTCCCTGGAAAAGCGTTTTTTGGTTGCTGCCAAACCCTGGGGGTTCAGTCAGGGTTCTTTCTCATCAGCCGGCCCTGACACGCCACAGCTTCGGGTGCGTTCTGCTGGCATCAAGCCAGACCCCAACCGTCCCCTCCTGCCATGGCCACAGTGTGCTCCTGTCCCCAGCTCACAGGAGTTGGTGCAGGAAGCCACACCGTGTCCCCTGTTTGTCCCACTTCATCCCATCTATCCCTGTGTGCCAAGGCTATTTATCCATAGCAGCAACATCCAACACTTTACAACCCATTGTAGCTCTCAGGACATTTTTTCCTTAAAAACCCCAGAAAGAGCCTGGAAGACCTGAATAACTTTCCCAGTCTTGGATGCTCACTTTTTCATGAAAATTTTCATTTTTTTTCAATTTTTTCAATTTTTTTATTTTTCATGAAAAATTCTTTTTCATGGGTCTTTAAGGAATCCCTGACATTCTAGGGACACATCCCAATCTTGGTGTCAGGAGAATGAACAGATGATCTCTGTCTATCAGGAATAGGCTCTGTGCAACCACCTGTATCAATTTGGTCACCAAACCTCTTCAGCCTTTGCCCATGCCCTGGAACTCTTTGCTTGGGCTGGTGAGAGAGCTCAGGCTCCCTCTGGCAGGTTCGCAGCCAGCAGCTCATTTTTGGCATAACATGGAGGTTTTCAGGGGTGCTGCTAAAATTGAGCATTCAGGGGCACGAATCCAGGGAGGGAGAACAAACTGCAAATCCACAAAGGAAAAGGAGTGGTTTTAATCTCTGTTTGGGAGATTTGCATACAATTAGGCCGGGCCCTGCCTGCGTTTGCTTCCGCATTGCACTCCTGTGAGGAACCTGCCGGTTTTCCTGCCCTGCTCCCAGCCAGAGGTTGATTGCAAGGACACTCACCCTGGGAAGGTGGTGGGCGAGGGGTTTTGGGCTCTCTGGGAATGCCCTTTCCACTCTCAGTAGCCCATTCTGAGCACTCCATCGCACCCCCTACCTCTGGATTTAGGGGCTCGGCCATAGGGGGCATCACTTTTCCCTGCAGTGGAGGAGGTGTGAGGAGATGCTGCGGGATGTGAATGCTCCATAAATAGCACTGTGTTTACAGGAGCCTGTGAGCCTCGGTTTATTTTTCTCTCTGCAGAGCAAACAGATCATTCAGACCAAATGAAGCTCACCTCGCCCTGCTGCTGGCACAGCAAAGTGCCCAGAGGTGGCACAACACCACAGTCCCCAGACAGCCCTGGGAGTCTGGGACCCCTAGCTCTCTGCTGGCCACTTGCTCAAGGGGAAGAGCTGGCACCCCATGAGACAGCAGCTGGTGGAAAATCAGCCCTGGGTTGGGATGGTCCCACAGCTGATCCCTTCCCTGCTGTGGGGTGTGCAGACTCTGATGAAGAGAAAGATGAGGGGCAGCCCCAAGGGGCAGATCTAAGGGTTGGGTCATTTCTCAAGAGGCAGAGCAGAGGACAACTCCAGCCCTGGGTCTCACCGAAGGAGGGAGAAAGGATGGGGGAGGTGCAGATGGGGGTTGAGAGAATCCCCTTGCCCCACATCTGAGGTCCTGTTCCTTGCAGAATTGGATAAACCAGCCACACTCCTGGGAAGTGATTTATGTAAGATGAACTCTGCAGGTGCCTGGTACACATCCAGGGGTCCCTGGAGGGATTGGGTGATTCATCTCCATGAGTGAGATCGAGCCCCCAGACCCATTTTCTCTGTACTGCCCGGCCCGGAGGGGAGGGGGGAAATTTGGGGGTGACCATATTCCCCCAAACTTCTACTAGAACCTTAAAGAGTGTTTGGTCCAGTCTCAGCAGCAGTTAGGGGCCACCATTCCTCCACACGCCTAGTGTGGACAGAACCTTCCCCTGCACCAGGGACACAGCCCCTGCCCAGCCCGGGGAGTGAAGAGTGCTTTGGGAGTCTCATCCCTCTCCCACCTCAGCAGTGATTTTGGGTGAGGCAGTGCCAGCCAGAGCCCGACTGAGCACCAGAGCTCCTTGGGCCGTTCAGGTCTGACTTGGGGTCCCGACGCCGTCTTGGGGCACAGTCCCGAGCAGCGCTGCTCGTGCCGGAGACCGGCCGGGTCCTCGCCCGCCCCAGCTCAGGCTCTGCCTCCGCCCTCCCCTCCCCGACCCGATCCTCTGCTCACACCCGACCTCAAAAACTGGCTTTAGTGTTAAAACCGACTCCTGTCGGCAGCGTTGGGCTGGGACGGGCCCCGCTGCTCCCCCCGCTGCCTCCTCTGTCCGCTCCAGCCGGTCCTGCCGCCTCCGCCCGGCCCCCTCGTGCCCCCTCCCCCGGTTCTTCCCGGTGCCAGCGAGCTCCGAATCGGGTCAGTCGCTCTTTAAAGGCTGGAAGGCTGCACCATGTGATGCTCCGGCTCCGGCGGGGAGGGGGCAGCGCCTGCGGGAGCCGAGCGGTGCCGGGCACCGGGGACCGAGCGCAGCCCCGGCGGCTGCGGCCAGCCCGGTGCCCGCCGGCCGCCTCCAGCATGAGCCCCACCTTGCCCTGCGGGAGGACAGCGCTGGCTGTCTGGGGGTGAGGGCACCCCAAAACAAGCCCTGGGTTTGCAGGACAAGGTGAGAGGGGTCGGAGCCGGGAGCGGGCGGGCGGCGGCTGCCGGGGCTCGGGGCTCGAGAGGCTGCAGGAAGCAGCGCCGGGCAGGGAGGGGATCCAGCGAGGGGACAGCGGGGGTCCCGCTGCAGCTCCGTCGGCCGCGAAGGGCTCCGACAGAGGGCCCCGGGGCGGCCCGAGGGGTGGGGGGCTCCGCCGCTCTCCCAGGACTGGCCGGCGGCTCCGCTGCCTCTTCAGCGCCGGGAGCGGTCGCGCTGCGGGATGGAAGTGGGTGCAGGATGAGCTCGCGGGGGGAAGGGGGATCGAAGCCCCGGGGGACGGCACAGACGGGAGAGGGGTTTTTCCCACCCCCTCGGTCAGGCTCCATCCCGTTCGCAGCTCAGTCAGCCATGCCACTCTCTCACCGCCTCCGTGTGCGTTTGCAGGTGACCGAGGAACCCCACGGGTGCAGGGCGGACCGGAGCACCATGGCACACCCCATCTCAGCCTTCCAGGCTGCCTATATCTCCATCGAAGTGCTCATCGCTTTGGTGTCCGTGCCGGGCAATATTCTGGTCATCTGGGCTGTGAAGATGAACCAGGCACTGCGGGATGCCACCTTCTGCTTCATCGTCTCGCTGGCGGTGGCCGACGTGGCCGTGGGGGCTCTGGTCATCCCCCTGGCCATCATCATCAACATCGGACCCCAGACGGAGTTTTACACCTGCCTCATGGTGGCCTGTCCCGTCCTCATCCTCACGGAGAGCTCCATCCTGGCGCTCCTGGCCATTGCCGTGGATCGGTACCTGCGGGTGAAGATCCCTGTCAGGTAGGAAACAGCGTCGGAACCAGCTCTGCTGGGGAGTTTAAAAGGGAGTGAGGAACCCCCAAATTCTTAGAGAAGCACTGGGAGAAAGGACTTTGCCCCACGCTGCCATCCCAGACACATCTGGCTGCAGCAGCAGCCAGGGCAGGCTGGGCGGGGAGGTGTCCTGGAGCCTCCAGCAGCTTCTTTTGGGGGCTCTTTGGGGCAGAGATCACGTTGTGGCAGCTAACTAGCAGTGAGGGACAGACCCTCATGGGATCCCCATGGCCAGAACAAAATGTGTCTCCACACATGGGAGAATCCCAGCTGTGCCCCATAGAGGTTTGTCTTCCACCCCAGCTTTTCCCTTGCCATGGAGAGCACAGGGGTAGCCTGCTGTGGGACACAGTTTTGGCAGTTTGAGGAACCTGAGGTGACAGCCTGGCACATTTCAAGGGGCAACTTCACCCGTGAAAGACCCTTGATATGGGGTGCCCCTCAAATAACTCCTTTCTCTGTTTTTCTCCTTCTGTATCTGTTGCCATTCTAAGCCCAGACCAAGTGCCTCGGTGTGTGAAGAAGGGGGACACTTTATCTGAGCACTTTATTCGAACTCTGCCGCTCCGGGAGGAGATATTTAACCCTTTATGTCCTGGACCCTTCCTGCCTGAGCCGTGCTGGGTTGGGGAAGCATTTCTGGGCTGCCAGGGTAGGAACTGGGGGCTGTGAGTGGGGCTACAAGGGGACGTGACACACGATCTCAGTGCCTCCGAGCAGAGCCAGGCTCAGCCCCTTGCTGTGAGTCCCCCTCGCTCTCCAGGGATGCCTTTGCCAGGCTCGTCTGTCCCGCAAGGCTCCAGATGTGGGAGCATCGCTGGAAAAACAGCCCAGCCCATCTGAGCACTCATGTCACCCCACTGACCTCTTTGCAGTTCAGGCAGCTCGCTGGGCCCTTCATCAGCACAAACACCCCAGAAAGACATCAACCCCCTCATGCTGGTGCTGCCCAGACCCCAGCAGGTATAGGACCCTTCCTGGGGCAGGAGCTGCCTTCCCATACAGGGAGACAGGGGCAGGAGGCACTTGTGTTGGGACCACTGGACTGCTCTAGAATGCTCCGTGTTCCCAAATCCATGTGATCAGGCCAGAGATGTGTTCCTTTGGGATTTTCCTGCAGGCACCACCAGCAGAGGCTGCTTGGAGAAGGCAGAGGAGGGGGCCCAGGATAAATCCACAATCCCTGCCCACCCCCTCCCTGCCACACATGATTTCACAGACTGTTCCCGACGTCTTCCCTAGGTGTGATTTTCCCAATCACTGTCTCTCAGCCCGCCAGTGTCACCAGAGTGATTCCCACCCTGTCACTGCTCTTGGAGCTTTTTTGGGCTTCATGCATCCCCTGCGTGCGGGGAAGGCTCTGGTGTAGGAGTTCTGCAGCTCCACAGGAGCAGCACAGCCTAGGCATCTTCCTAACAAACCAGTCCATTTTTAACTCCTTTAACTCCTCTGAGCATCAGATGGGCCTTTCAGGAGAGATTCCTGCCCTGATCTCAGGAGCTTTCCTGGGAGCAATATTAATATTATGCTGTGCACAGTTTGGGTGGGTTTTTCTCATGCAATTTCCACCTTGAATTTTGTGATTCCAGTGTCTGCCCAAGCACTCAGAAGTAAGAGATTTTCCTCTGTCTTTTCAGAGGCTGCTTTAATATTGAAAAGCTTTGTAACCTCACCAACTTAATGGTTGCACTCAAGTATCTCAGAGATCTTTCGCAACCTTAAAGATCCTACAACTTCATTAATTCCTGGCAGTTGGTACATGCAGTGATTTTAGGGGATGTAGTACCCTGTATATAGCACACAGGACAGGAAACACCACTAAGGAATATTCCCTGAATCTCAAATGCTTCGAGTTTCTCCCAGCGTGTTGCAGGATGCTATGGATGACAGTGACAGCATTTTTGCAGTGCTCACAGCTCTTGTGTCATTGTTCCTGACTGTGGCACCAAACCCACCAATGGCAAAGTGGATGCTGAGAGCCTGGAGCACCCAGCAGGACCCAGGGCCCTGGGGGAGCACTTATGGCCACTGTGCCTGGGAGAGTTCTGGGAGAGCTCCGAGCAACCCCAGAGGGCCACAGGCAGTGATAGCAGCCAGACTTGAGCAGAGATTTGCAGGCAGGTGGGGAGGGATGTGAGGAACCTCTGCCTCAGGCTCATCCCTAGGACAGCCAGGACACTGAGCAGGGACATCCCATCTGGACAGGCACAGACAGTGTGCTCACTGCAGCCCATTCCTGTGTCAATGGGATTCCTCAGACAAGCCTGGCACAGGGTGGATCCTCACCAGTGTGACACACGTGAGGCTGAGGGTGTCTTGTGGTAGTTCTGCCCCCCACTCACAGGCAGCCCTGATGCTGCTGAGGCTCAGGGAGAGAGAAATGCATTTCACAGAATCACAGAGTCCCTGAAAGGTTTGTGTGCGAATGGACCTTGCCACAGGCAAGGACTCCTCCCACTAGCCCAAGTTGCTCCAAGCCCCTTCCAGCCTGGCCTTGGACCCTTACAGGGAAACCACAGCTTCTCTGGGCAACCTGTACCTTCCTCACAGGGAAGAATGGCAGGAAATGGGGAACATAGAGCACAACAGCCTAGTTCCAGCCCCAGACTCCCCATGGACACCCTGGTCCTTGGGCTGTGAGTTTGGGAGACAACCTGCAGATCGGATCCCCCTTCCAAGAAACATATGGACCCAACTGCTGTAGACCTGAGCCCTAGGACACTGGGAACTTGGTGGGTTTCTCCTGGAAGAAATGGTGCCCTGAGACATTTGGGGTGTCTCTATATGGCAGTGGGAAATGCCAAAGCAACATCCAATGCTCCATCACTCCAGTTCCCACTTCCCATGGACGCAGAAGCACAGAGGGTCATGGGCCACTCCTGCAGGGTAGAGGCAGATTTTATCAGCTGGAGATGGGTTTTGTTTGGATTTCAGTTGGCACCTCCTGTTCTTCCTTCTCTACCCAGCATAGACCTAACAGAGTGCCAAGGGACTGAGATATCCCACCAAACCCTCTCCCTTTGCTCCAGCCCCTGGGTATGATCCCTGCTGCTTGCTGAGGCCCGAGTGAAGCTGTCTCCCTCCTGAGGGGCCTTTCCTTGACTTAGGAGGGATGCAGGAGCACCACTTGGGCTGAGCAGGCTAGAGCAGAGGATCTCCCACTTCCCAGCCCCTGCAGAACCAGATAAAAATCACCTAAAATAGATTTGCGGGTGGAAAACTCCCCTTCCCCTCTCACATCCTTCCTCTCCTGCCCGGCAGGACCCCCAGCCTGTGATCCCCCCCATCCGAGCACAGCGGGGTCCCCCAGCCCAGCCCAAACTTCCTTCTCACAGCCCTGCTTGGGGAAGATGAAACGAGTTCAAAGGCAGGGAAGCAGCCAGCTGGGGGTGTCCGGCAGGAACCAGCCCCTCAGCATCCTGGTGGAGGCAGGATGCTGGAAGAGACGGCGCCGGAGGGATGATTTGGGGGGGATGGTGCTGGGAGGATATTTGGGAGGATGCAGCTCCTTCAGCACCAACCTCTGCTGCCTCAGGGGCCCAGTCTGTGTTCTGA
This sequence comes from Thryothorus ludovicianus, assembly GCA_013397245.1. Classification (NCBI taxonomy): domain Eukaryota; kingdom Metazoa; phylum Chordata; class Aves; order Passeriformes; family Certhiidae; genus Thryothorus; species Thryothorus ludovicianus. The sequence continues at coordinate 152,932 of VZTB01006760.1, read as the reverse complement.
GACATGGGCTGGGCCTTTTGAAAAGGGCCATAACAAAAGGAGCTGCTGTCCTTGGGATGTGCCAAACCATCCCTTGGCTGGGGATGCTGAATGCTTGGATGCAGCCCAAGCCTATCCTGAAATGTCCCTGGAGGTCCTCACCTTGTGACTTCACCTCAAACACTTTGAAACATGCCAGGAGGGGAAAACTTGCAGGAATCAGATGTTTGTGAGCCCTCATGTTGGAGTGTCTCCAGACAGCCAGGACATCCACCCTCTGTGCCTGGGCCTCAGCATTGGGCATCCTCCCAGCCCTCCTGCAAGGAGCATTCCACCAGGGAGAGCTGCCTTTGGTGTTGCTGAAGGTTTGGAATGCACACCTGTAAGGCTGCAGAGCCATGGAAGTTAGATCAGAATGGTTGGAATTTTCTAGGAAATGGGGGGCAGGAGGTTGGAGCAGATCAGGGGGAGACCCCAGGGTAAAAGCAGTGTTAGGGGGTGGCTCTATGGATAGCACTGGCATTGTTTGGTGGTCCAGGAGTGTCCTGTCTGGAATGAGATAAACAGCTCAGGGATAGCTGGAACATCCCTCAGCCCTGGACTGCAGTACCTGCAAGGCCAGAAGTGAGGGGGATGTGCAGGACACCTGTGAGCTCCTGAATGGACACAGAGTGGGAATGAGGAAGTTTCCCCCCTGGACTCCCTGTTTTCCAGGCTCCTGCTTGAGCTCAAGCTCTTCCCAGGATTTTGGTACTCTTTTACCTTTTCTCTAGTCCTGCCAAGGGCCACAGGCATGGGGCCGGCTAGAGCTAAGTGATGGGAAGCCTGAGAAGTCTCGTTGCCCTCAGCCATCTGAGGTAGATTTTCCCCATTCCAGGTATCCCAGAGAAACTGTGGCTGCCCCATCCCTGGAAGTGTCCATGGCCAGGTTGGACAGGGCTTGGAGCAGCCTGGGATAGTGAAAAGTGTCCTTGCCCATGAGTGGAATGAGAAAAGCTTTAAGGTCTCTTCCAATCAAACAGTTCCATGATTCCTCCACCAAGAGTTCATGGAAGGTCTTGGCAGGAGAGCAATGGGCACTCGCTGCCATGAGATGGGCAAGGAGGAGAATGCTGGGATGGTCAGGCCCAAGTTCCCAGCTCCCAAAACATCTAAGGGCCCATGGGACATCTTTCCAGCACTCTCAACACTTAGTGCCATGAAACCTTCCTATCCAGACAGGCCAGTGAACAAGCCAAACCACAGCTCTTTCAAGGCCTGTTTTACATTTGGAGGAATTTCAAAAGCATCCAGGTGACTCAGAGCTCTCACACTGGAGCTCATCTATTTTCTTTCAACCTCCATTAGTCAGTGAAAAAATGCCGTGCATCCATACAGGTCCCATCCTTGAGAAAGCACATTTCATTTCCAAGGAGAACACTCCCATTTTCTCTAGCCTGGAGGAATTTCTGGGACTGGTAGGTCCTTGCAGCCACCTCTTTTTTTTTTCCCTCACTGCCCTTCTCCAGGTATATTTTTAGCAAGAGAGAGTGATCTGTGGAGACCTTCATTCCATGGAACAGGCAGCTCTCAACCAAGGATGGAGATTAAAAAGCAGGAATTACAGTCCAGGGAGGTTTCTGCAGACTTGAGGCTGTTTCCAAGCTGTAGTTTCCAGCACACTGCACCAGCTCAGCATGTGGGTGCTACATCAGAGCCAGCATTTCCCACCAAGCTCTGCTCCAGCCAGATCTGGCTGCATGGACAAGCTGTGCCAGTGCAGTGCCAGGAGCTCCACTCCAGTATCACCAAAATCCCAGAGCCCTTGAGATGGGCAGGGATTTACCAGTCAGTTATGTTGGTCTGAGATCCTGGTAAAGACCTGTAAATATCCAGGTGAGCTGGTTTTCAGCCCTACTCTCTGATCCACAGAATAATTTTCAGCCATGAATAGGCTAAGTCAGGGATCAAAGCCATGAGGGCTCCTTCCTCAGCAAGGGGATGCCTGGATTAGGCTCGCTGGGAGCTCACACAGCTGCTGCAGCGGCGCCACGAGACCTTCGCTGGCAGACACAAAATCAGGTCACTCCCAAAAGCTCCAGACGCTGCCATGCGGCTGCAAGGAGGGAAGTGTGTATGTCAGCAGCATTCTCAGCTCCTGGAATTGCAGGAAAAATGCTGGGGCTTGGGGGTGCAATTTGGGATGCAATGAGGGGCTTAGTGTGGAATGCTCCATCCCCAGTAGAGCAGAGGGAAGGGGAGGAGAGCCCTGAATCCTGTGTAGAAATGCTCCAGACGCACTGATATTCAGAGTTATTCCCAAATTCTCTGAACAAAAAGGGCAAGAGGAGATGAATGGCCTCAAGAGACCCTGTATGGGCTTCCTGAGCAGCAGGACCTTGTCCCCTCCTGGTCCTTGTGTATCCCAGTAGGGTGAGGTGTGGTCCCTGTGCCGGGACCCTGATATCTGACACTGATAGCAATGTCACCTCTGTCCCCCAGCAGAGCTCATGTCTGCCAGCGCTGTGCTGCAGGGCCATGAATGAAAACCTATTCCTTCCTGCTTCTGCACCCTGAATCCCTGCTCTGGGGATGTTTTCATTGGGCTTTTTACCTATTTCTTATCATTTTCAGGATAAGGCGTTGACCCTTGGCAATGTCTCACCAGTAAATTTGAAGGCATGTTCCCAGCAAGGGCACATCTGCAGATGGGGAAACTGAGGCACTAAGCTGCCCAATAGCTGGCTCGGGGGATCCCATGGATGAGGGATAGAGGCTGGGAACAGGAAAGGTGTGGAAGCTGGGATTTGCCAGGACAACAAGACCTCTCTGTTCCTGCACTGGAGTCTTGCCATGACTGTGCCCAGGGCTCTACAGTCAGGCTCCTCCAGGACCCAGTCCCAGCCCTGGTGATCCCTGCAGATGTAATTCTATGAAATGAACTTGTTTCTCCTTCACAGCCCAGAGTGCAACATCGCATGGGTTTGTAACCATTGAAAATTAAAATTGACTGAAGGTGTCTTAAATGGGCCATGTTGGCTCAGCCATAGGACAGGACAAGGGGCAATGGGTTCAAACAGAAAAACGGAAATTTAGGTTCAATACTGGGAAGGAATTCTTCCTTGTCAGGGTGGTGAGGCCTTGGCACAGGTTGCCCAGAGAAGCTGTGGATGTCCCATGTCTGAAAGTGTCCAAGGCCAGGTTGGACAGGGCTTGGAGCACCCTGGGATAGTGGAAGGTGTCCCTGTCCATGGCATGGGATGGAATGGGATGAGCTTTAAGATCTCTTTCCACCCAAACCATTCTGGGATTCTGTGATTCTATGGCTCCCCATGAACTCATCCTGCAGGGAGCAGACACCAAACCAGGTGGGGATGTGTGAATGGAGCCCAACAAGGCTCTGCCACCTCCATGGCTATGGCTCAGGTGTGGTACCATCAAGCCAAGATGACCTACTCTGCCAAGCAGGTGAGACACAGCCAGCCTGTGTTCCCTCATGCCATGGCAGCATAGAGGGTCCATAAGGTCCCCATCGAACAGAAAGTGAGAAACACCCACAGCCAGGACCACCCAGGCAAGGTGGGACAGACTGCAGGTGCCTCAGTGGAGCTGAGAGATGCTCCTGTGTCTGGAGTACAAACCTATGGATGAGCTGCAGGGCCCCAGAACTGGGGACATCCAGACACACTGTCATGCTTCCAGGATGTGGTTTTCCCTTTCCTGGAGTGACCTGGTTGTGTCTCAGGGCACTGGCTTGGTGGAGGTGACAGTGATACCCCTCTGGCCTGGGTGTCCAGGGGCCCTGTGCAGCTGCTGGCACAGAGACAAGGAAACACTCCAGGAAGGAGGCTCTGCCAAAGCAAAAGCTGCTGATTCAGCTGTCCCAGCCCCTGCTAGCCCAGCCCAGCCCTGCAGGCTCTTGGGATCAGTCAGGCCCATTGCACCATGGTCTGTGCTGGGCTGGGTCAGAACATGCAGGGAGCCCTTTGATGGGGTCCCAGGTCTTCCCCTACCCCCGAGATGTAGGAATGTGAGTCCATCCAGGGGAGGTACAGTTATCACCCAACCTTTACTGAGACAGTCCCACCTCTGGTCTCACCTTTGCTCCACATTAGACAGAGCAGATGACAGAGCAGGACTAAGTGACTCACAGGGGTGCAGGGGAGCTCAGACATCGCTTTAGGGTGCAGGTGGGGGAGTACAGAGGAGCTCAGATGCTACTCTTGACATGGAGCCTTTCCCATTGACTGGCTCTGGGGTCTGGGCTGGTCTCTGTGTCCTTGCCCAGCCCCCATGCCTACAGGCATGTGGCCTCTGTCTTGCTCTTGTGGCCACCAACAGGCAAACCACCCTCAGCTCCTCTTACACCCCAAAGTTAATCACACCAGGGTTTTTTAGTCCATTAATGGTATCAGAATAAGCTTAACTGTGTTGTAAAAGGGCCAGATTGGCTCTGTTGACCCAGAAGGGACTTCTGGCCATGAGCTCATTTGGGAGACCACTGGCAGGAAGCTCACCTGCCTCCACTTCCAAACTTAAGGTCTGGAGGGACCCAATGAAATCTCCTGTCTGGGACACCTCAGAGAAGCTTGTGCCAAACACCAGGGACTGTTGGTCGTGGGGATCTGCTCTGAGGGGACCTGTCTCGGTGGCTTGGACATGCAGGTCCCTGGGTCACCAAGGCAGAACAGGCAGGGCTGGACAAAGGATCAAGGATGGGAACAATGAAGCCCTTGCATCCAAATGACTGTGCTTGAAATCAGCCTGACAGTGGAGAATGGCTCATCCAAGGGGTCACAGTGGTGCATTGGGAGGTCTGTGTCCTGGAGTGGAGGAAGGGGGGAGAGAAAGGTCATAGCACCACAAAGAAGTATGGATAAAAAAAAAAGAGGAAAATGTGTGGGAGGCACCACAGTGAAAGAACCTGGGAGACGAGTTTCTTTGTGACACACACCAGAGTCATTTCAGACTGGAGAGAAACTGATGGGCTGTAAGAAAACCTGTCTGGAAGGACAGGGAAAAGCCCTGAAGGATATTGCCCACAGGGGTGTGAGGGAATCCCAGACACAGCTCAGAGAGGGTTATGGTCTCTGCAGACAGCAGGACATGGAGCATGGAGGGGATCACAGGAGCAAGAGACTCCTGGGAGGGATGGGGACAGTTCAAGTGGCTCATCCCCTTGAGGTAACAGCACTGCCTCAGCCTAGGGAAATAATAGCCAGCACAGCTGAGCTGATAAGAACAGGATTAGATAATCCTGGAGACAAATGATTTTTCACAGTGATCCTGCCAAAGCAGCAGACGTGGACACAGCAGCTGAGAGCTGGCAGAGCCCAACGCTGGGGCTGCCAGTGGCTGGGGAGGAGTGTCCCAAGGGGACACACCTCACCCAAGGGGACCTGAACCTTCAAGGCCATGGAATGGAAAAGGTGCTGTCCCAGAGGCTGCCTGGGCTCCTGGCAGGGAGTTGCTGCTCTGGAAGTGCAGCTGCCCAGCTGCTGGGGCCAGCTCTTGCATGGGGTGCCCAGTGACAAGAAAGAACAATTGATGGTCTCTAAGGCAGTCACAAAACCCCCATCACCAGCGGGGCTGTCTTGCAGAATAGCAACAAGCTGAGCACCCTGGCCACCCCCATGGCACCTCTGGCCCTGCATGGAGCTGCCGTTCCCAAGGGTGGCTGGATGGGCAGAGGAGGGGGAAGAGGAGACATTACTGGTGATGCCACCAGTGAGAGAGGATGAAATAACCCTGAAAGACTGAGATCCTCCTTCTTACACACTCCTGTGGGCTGAGGGCAGGCGGGTGATGGGGGCAAATAGGGGAGGAAGGGCCCTGTTTGGTGATGTAAGGAAGAGCAGAGCAGGATTAGACACTGGAAAGATTTAGAGCATCTGGATTTGCCCTTCTCTGCACTGTGGGACCCAATACTTCCCCCTTGCACCCTCAGCCTCATTCTCACTGTATTTCCCACTGTTCCCCCACCCCTTCCTTGCCTGAGCTTTGTCCCCTAGCAGTGAGCAGGCAACTATGACCAGCAGCTGTCACAGTCTTGAGTGGTTTGGTTGGATTTCTGTCCAGTTCCAAAGTCCCTGATCACAAAAAAGGAGCTGGAGGAGGACAAGAGATTTCTTCCCCAGCCTCTTTCCTGTGTGTCCCTCACCAGCCTCCCTCTGTGATATCCCTGGCACTGGCCCTGGTGCTTTTGCACACAGATCCCAGGTACCAGCCACGCCCAGCAGGACTGTGGAGACACAGAGGTGACATCCCCCTGTCCCACCCCCTGCCTGGGGTGGGAATATCACTTCTCCATCATTCCTCTAAGGAAGGCACAGAAAGCCAGGACGTTGCTGCCATAGCTTTTTATTCACCTCATGCAGGCCATTTCTCTCCCTGCAAGCAGAGATGGGTATGATTTGGCCTCCTTCAAAGAAGGGAAGTGCCAGCTCCTGGCACCAGGGATGTTTTCTCATTGGGCTTGGTCCATCTTGGCAGATCACAGCTCCCTCTGCGACTCAGTCTCCCCATCTGTTCACAGAGGGAGTGATGATCTCTCTCTGACAACAGTGAGATGCTGAGAAATGCTGTCTCAGACATCGCCAGAATTAGCACAATCCTACGGATTAAATTATTCCTCTTTCTTTTCTGCTCCAGTAACAACACTCAGTGCCTTTACTTGTGGAATACACAAATGAAACACTCATTTCCCTCAGTGCAAAGGCTCTGTTCTCCACTGAGTGGTCCCGACTGGGAGAGCCAAGGGCTCAACCTGGGACCAGATGGACCTGGCAAAGCCTGAGCAGAGCCATCATGGGTGCAGCTCAGATTGGTTTAATTTCAGGGAGCTCATTGCCCACATTCAGCACTGCTGGACCATAGGTTTGTTATGGGCTCAAGGAGGTTTGTCTGCTCCGAGAGAGCCCAAAGTGCTCCAATAGCAGAAGACCTGGAATCCCAGAATCCAGGAGATGCTGCAGTCAAAGTTTCTTGGGTTGAGGATGGAGCAGTCACTGACACCTTTTTCTCCAGGGGATCATAGAATCCTAGAATAGTTTGAATTGGAAGGGTCTTAAAGATCATCTCATTCCATCCCCTGTGTGACCCATACATGAAGGGGTCTTATGGGGATCCCCCCCATTCCAGCCGTGCTCCCCACCCAAAGGCAGCCCTGGCTCTGCTGAGGCTCAGGGAGAGGGAAATGCATTTCACAGAATCCCAAACTCCAGACTGGTTTGGGTGGGAAGTGACCTCAAAGCTCACCCTGTTCCAACCCCTGCCATGACACTTTCAACTATCTCAGGTTCCTCCAAGTCACATCCAATCTGATCTTGAACACTTAGAGGCATGGGGCAGCCACAGCAGCCCTGGGCACCACATGGCAGGGCCACTCCACCTACACAGGGAAGAATTCCTTCCCACTAATCCATCTAACACTGTCCTCCAACAGTGGGAAGTCATTCCCTGTGTCTTGTCCCTCCATCCCTTGAACAAAATTCCTCTCCAGCTCTCTTGGAGCCCCATCAGACACTGGAAGGGGCTCTAAGATCTCCCCAGAGCCTTCACTTCTCCAGGTGAGCATTCCCATCTCTCCTAGCCTGGCTCCAGAGCAGAGGGGGCTTCAGCCCTTGGAGCAGCTCCATGACCTCCATCCTGCCTGGTCCATGTATCCCTCATCTCCCTGGCCTAAGCCAGCCAGGCTGTCTGGGCAGCCTCAGGCTGTGTCTGCCCATTGTTCCTTGCCTGGAATTAAGACCAGAGTAATTAGGAACATGCATAAGCTGTAATTTAGGCCTAGCTGAGGCATTTCACTGCAATATCTGATCTTGGGTTTCAGATCTCTCCACCATCCTGATGGAAATGCCGAGCTGCTTTCTCCCAGGGAACAAGGCCCCTCAGTTTTCTTCCATGGGAATAAATAATCTTTTAACCTAAATGAGAAAACAGAGTGCAAATAAACTTCAGGTTTGCTTTGCATTTGCACTTTTTATTTGTTTTCCTGGTGACAGATTCCCAGAGGTGAGGGAACATTTAATTGTGGTGTTAACTGGAGCCTTCACTTCCAATTTGGCATTTCGTTTGACTGACTGAGATATAAATTCACTGTTCAGACTCATTCCAAGATAAACAACTCAATGGCTTTACACACATGTCCTCTGATTGTTACTTCGTCCATCTTTATGGTGTGTGGAGGGGGTAATTACACAGGTTTTACTTAAACTTTGTGGGGAGTTATGTTTGGACAGAAGTTGGAAGCTGACTGTAGCCCAAACTGGTACCTCCAAAATTGTTTCCTCCAGTTGAAACTACAAATAACCAACTCATTTTTAAAAAAATTAAATGAATCCAGCTGCTTTTGCATTTGAAATTGATCTCTTAATCAGGGGAAATATGCATTGGACAAAAGGTGCTGGACTGGTTGTTTTGGGTTACTGTGTCCTCTGAGGTTTAGAAACAGCATATCTCATCAGCACTGCTATTTCTGCTCTAAGCATTGGGTGGAGAAAACAACCTCCTTCGTTTTGGGAACCTCCAGCCAGTTTTTCAGTCTTGGATGTCCTAATCTTTGAACTGGGTTAAGTGCAATAAAGGAAATGTTCCCTTTGCAGTGACATATTGTGCTATGAGGATCCTGATCCAATAACAAGTTGCAGCCTAAGAAACTGAGGAGTTTAGTTGTTGGCTGCAAAATCAGGAATCAGGTTAGCAAGAGAAATGTAAAACCCAAGAAATTAAAAGGCAGCCAATACCAATCTCTTGTTCCATCCTAACTGTAATTTAGGATATCTCTTTTTTTCCTGATGAGTTCTTCTGCATTGGAGAGATAAAGACCCACCTCAACCCTGCTCTGAGGCTTGCTTGGTGCCTCTTAATCGAGATTCTATCTCCAGTTTCCTGCCTCCCATTTATCTGGGGAGCAAATCTCAATGTCCTGTTGAATGCAGATACAAAGCAACAGCAGCTCTCAAGAGCCCCCTCATTTCCCTTCTCCTTGGGGTCCCTGATCTGCTCCTGCCTTTGAATCACTCTGGATGTTTTCCAGACTCCCCTGGCTGGAGGCCTCCCCTGCAGACCCAGCTGGCCTTTGCCTAGCAGTGAGGTGGTGACAGGCAGGGAAGGGTGGTGGCAATGGGCACTTCCTCAGCTGGCACCTCCCTCCCAGCACAGCTGTTTTCCCTCTGCAGCTCAGTGTTTTGTGGGATGGACTCTGAGCCACAGGGGCTCTGGGAGCCCAGTCATATCAGGCACTTTATGTCTGCTGTCCCATTTCCATTTCTCAGGGCCACATTTGTCACATTTGGCATTTTAAGTGGGCTTTAGAGCTACTTTCTTTCTTTGTCCTCCCCTCTTCCCACTCCCTTCTAAACTTTAAAGGGCTGACTTTTAGAGTCCTTATTTCAAAGAGGTTCTTTTGCATAAAGAACCAAAATATGCAATGCATAGAAAAATCAAGTGCAGTACAAGCAATAATTAAAACTCCACTGCTTTTATCCAGCCAAGTCTTGGATTTGCACTGAAGATTGGCAAAAGCTGCCTTTTATCTCTTCCCCTTTGTACTCAGGGAATACCTCACCCTCACTTATCCAATCACACAGATACTCTGCTGAATTGGGTCTGGACAATCAGCTCCTGGGCAATTGCTATGGCAGGGGCAGGGCTGTTGTGTGACACCCCTGGAGGTGGCCAAATCCACAGGATGATGGCCCAGCACGGCAAGGGAAGATGACCTGAGACTCCTGACCAAGCAGGTTGATATCCTACCAGCACTGGGTGAGAAACACCTCCAGCACTGTCATAGAATCATGGAATGGTTTGGATGATCCTGCTCCATGCCCTGCCGTGGGCAGAGACACCTTCCCTAGAGCAGGTTGCTCCAAGCCCATCCAGCCTGGCCAGAGAGATGCACATGGGGTTGAGCGGCTCGGCCTGAAATCATTGTCTGCTGGAGGCAGGGCTGCTCCCGCAGCACAGCGGGCTCATCCCTGTGCTCATCCCTCACCCTCAGACTCAGACCCCTCTCCAAGGAGTTGCTCATACAGCAAACTCCTATTTTTGACAACAAAACTGTTAAGACAGTAAAAATGTCCAGGAAATGCATTGCATAGGGGCAGCACTAGAGACAAGTTCACAGTGTTCATTACACTGTCCTGCAGCTTTTGCAACCTCGCTCCCATCTCTTGGGTACCAAGCTGTCCTTCTCTGCGTGTCCTAATTCCCAGAATCCTGGGGCTATAAAAGAATCTCAGCTTCTGCTGCTTTTTTTTTTTAAAGCAGCATTTCTCACACTTTGCTTTGCTCAGAACGTTGTTGCCTGAAAGCAGCAGTCAAAAGACGAGAGCATCACATTTTTTCAGAGAACATCACCAGTCCTGAGATTCTGCAGTTTGTTTCGTGACTTTTCAGCCATTGCCAATGGTGTTAAATCACTTCCCTCCTACCTACCTCAGAGTCCTAGAGGAAGAAGCCAGAGGTTCAGGAAAATGCAAGGCTCCTGGAAGGCCCTGACCACACATGGTAGAGCTGGGAAGGAGCCCCAGAGCTGCCTGGGTGCACAGCTATGGCTCAGTGGGATTTGTGCCCCTCTGACCAGGGCCATTGGGTGCACCCTCACAGCATCACATCTAGAGCAGGGCCACCCACCCAGCACCCTTGGATGGACTCGGTGCTGCCCATGGCATCAGGGGTCTCACGGCTCCCTTTGGGGCATGAAGGATCTGTTTGGGGTTGGAGGGCAGTGCTTAATGATAGACACAAACTAAATTGTCATTTCCCTCAGGCATTGAATGGCCTGGGCATCCCAGCTCTCTGCTTAACCTCCACACATATTTGGGATGAGGGACTGAGCATGGGATGAGTGGTCCTTGCTGAGAATCTGCTTGTGTAGTGACAGAGTCCACATCAGGGTGCAGCTTCAGGCTGAAAACCAAGCTCAGTTTAGAAACAAGATTAGTTTTCTGAACAGAAAAGGTTGATATTGGCTGTTGGAGTGAGGGATGCTGCTGGAGAATGTAAGAAAATCCTCTCTGAGCAGCGTGGGTGACTCACACTCCTTCACCTTCCTTGGACAGCAGCTGTACCTCCTCCACACCTGGGCAGAACCTTCAGTGTGAGGTCTCTGTGCTTTCCATTCTCCCCTCCCTGAGATTTCCTGTGCTCTCCCTTCCCCTGCAGCACCTGGTCATGGTGGGAGCTGCTGGGATACCCCAGGGAGCTGCCGGGACTGGTCCGTGGTGAAGCTGCTGTGGTTACTCACCCCCCACCTCTGAGCTGAGGATAGCTGGGCTAGTGATCTGAAAGAAGCTCTGCAGTTACTGGAAGCCTGTGGTTTGTTCCCAAAGGCTGTGATTCATCACCAGAGCTGGGGCAGTCCAGCAGCACAGACACCCAGAGGGAGGCACAGATCCAGCTCCAGCAGGGCCAGGAGCAGTCCCAGGAGGGAGTGTGGGGAGCTCAGCCAGCCTGGTGGGATGTTGTGGCTGCTCCCAGCTCCCAGGGACCAGAGGTGTGATAGGACAAGTCTCCCTGGCTCTGCAGGCAAAGACATAATCCTGTCACTGGAACCTGAAATATGACAGGTTTAGCCCAGAACCAGCTGGGCACTATGGGATGTGTGGGGATAGGGGGGCAGGAAACCTCCTGAGGCTCTGGGTGATGCCCACATGGAAGGTACCAAGCTCAGGGTGGGCTGATCTCTAGGCTGTGCTGTGCTTTGAGGTTTGGTCGTACTGGGACTGGTGGCACCAGGAGAGTGCCAAAATTGGGGGGACATGGCCAGGCTCTGGGTGGATCCAGGCACTGTTGGAGCTGGGGGGTCACCTTTTCCCTTACCTATAACCACCATCTGGATGGACATCCCCAATGTTCCCTCATTTTGGTACTGCTAGCCTGGGCTGAAGATAACCTGGCATGGCCAGGCTGCCCCATGGAGGCATCATTCCCACTTCCAATCATTTTAGCACTTAAAGCTCTTTCCTACCTTATTTCCTCAGTTTCTTGTGGGGATGTTTGTGTCCCTGGGGCTGCTTTTGGATGTGTCCACCTCCCTCTGCAGTCCTCAAGGATTTCGGGATGCCTCCAAGGTTCTGAGATATGTGTCAGGGCAGGCTGAACCCACACCAAGGCAGCAGCATTTCACCAGGAGTGCTTCCCTGTTTGGAGCCCAAGACATCTGCAAATGCTCCAGATCCCTCCACAACCTTCTCTGATAAAGCTCAAAGCACAAAACACCATTTTTGTGTCATTCTCTTGCCATTTTCTGGAACTGTGTTGGAACAGCTCAGTTCTCCCACCACTGAATGAAACCCTCACCAAAACCCTGGGGACTCCATGTTTCAGTGTGTGAGGACCGATCAATTTTGGCAGCATGAATTTGTTCTCCTCAGTCTCATAATCACCCTCACCCATATCCATTAGAGAATTGCTGGCTATTAGAGGTGATTGCAGATATCCAGAGACCTCGCCAGATGCTTTGCCTGGCCGGAGTTGTTTGTGCTTTATAGGCACTCATTGCAGGATGATTCCTACACAGAATCACCATTTTGGGTTGCTAAAACCAAACCCTGAACATGGACCAGGATGGTCAGCAGTGGGATGCACACATCCACCCTTCCTGATGCTTTTGGGGTCTCTCCTTATGGCTTTGAGGAAGGTTTGCATCAAGAATCCTCCTGGTGTGAAACCATTGCCTCGAGCTGCACTGGAGGAGACACAAAGTGTTTTGGGAGCAAAGATTCTCAAAGAAGAGGCTTCTCATCTCTCTGTGGGGAGGCAAGAGTGGCTGCAGCTCCATGCCACCATGTGTGGGCCAAGCTGCCAGGTTAGGAAGGTGTCAGGTGCTCTCAGAACAGAGCCAAGCAGGAAAGACTATATGGTGAGAAAACCCTTCCCTGTCTCTCAGTGGGGTGGTCCTAGCTGTGCTTGGGTGCCCCGCAGGGTGAAGTGACAGCCACGAGTGCTCCAGTGACAGCCATGACCTCTGGAATCACAGCTCAGAGCACACAGGGACACTCACAGAGGTGTGGGTGGGAGGACCCAGAAACTGTGGGGAACATCCATCCATGGCCTCCTCAGATTTGGACCTCCTGTGCTCTCCTCTCCTTGCAGGACATGGCCCAAGGAACACCAGGCACCCACAGCTCCCCTGGCCTGTCCCAGTGCCTGCTCCAGACTGAGGCAGCTGATGGTATTGGGAGCTGGGCAGTCCTGACCTGGGCTCAGTAGTTGCCAGAGGGGTTCCAGGTGGAGGTTTGGAATGTAATCCAACCCATGTGAGTGGTGGGTAAAAGGTGCCTGTTGCCATTGGTGCCTCTCTTGCCCTGAGAACCCTTCAAAAGTGACATCTGTGGAAAAGCCACCATTGTCCTCATCAAACTGTCCCTCACCCTGAGCAGACAGACATGAATGAAGTACCAAGAAGAGATTTTCCTCCTCAGCTCTTTTTAAATCAGGTCCCCAAGGCAGAGCCTGAGGCCAGGATTCCATGTCATGATCACCTGCCCATCACCTCTCACCATATTTCCCACTCCCTCTTGTCCCAGGGATCTGCTGGCATTCTCAGGTCTGTCCCACAGCTCAAATCTCTTGCAGAAAAACCAGCCAGAGGTGCTGGGAAGGGACACACACAGGGTCCTCCAGGTCCCTTTGGAATGCTGAGAAGTGGCTCTGTGGTAGGATGAAGGTGTCAGGCTGGAAATGCTATGCTGATGGAGATTGCAGGACAGGGGCTCCAGCACCAACAAACATCAGTGTCCTTGCTGGATATGCTCTTCTGGCTCGCCTAAAAGACCAGACCAGTCTTTTATGCCTTTACTTGCCAGCTGGGTTTTGACAAGCAATCACTCTGGGATTTGGGGATCAGGACAGTCCCCCAGGTATCCCAAGGGGGTGCCAAAAGGACCCGTGTCTCCATTCCAAGCATTTGTAGGAACAAGTTGTAATGTCCAAATGCCAACTTTGACTGATGTTTGTTGACCTCTGTCCCTCCCAAGGCCACCACGCACACACCCACCAGTGGCCACAAACCCACATTTGCTACCATCCCTGTGATTCTATGAAAAAGGAACCAACCTCTCACTTCCAGGATCAGAGGTGACAAAAGCTCTATGATCGAGTTCCTTCTGCAGCACTTCTCACTTTGTGTGAGTACCCAGGGACCCCCTTGTCCCATCCCTGAGCTGTGGTTGACCTTGCCCTTGCAGAACCCAGACACCACTTTACATTTCTCAGATTTTTATTTCTGAGCAGCTTTGAACACAAACAATCTGAGTTTTCCCACCCAGCAGCCTCTAAGACACTGAAAGATCTGAAGAAAGATACAGCCAGAAGAAAGGAGCAGGAATCCAAATCCTCAGAGATCAAAGCACTTTTGTCTAGAGACTTTCAATTAGATCAGGACATGGTCTGGCTGCTTTTTCTTGCTGTGTTCATTGTGCAGATGAGCTTCATGTCAGCTTGGCCTCTTTTCCCCCTGCCACGCTGGCTCCATCTTCTCTTCATTAGTAATAGTCTATCTTCATTAGTGAATTAATTCCCCAGGAATTGCACTGCAATAAACTCTCCAGAGCAAAGACCAGCAAAGCCACATCTTGGCACAGTCTGGACAACAGCAAGTGTTTTGTGGACAGAAAAACTAATCACAGAACTGCTAAAAACTTCCACATTTTATTCAAACCAGGCCTAGACTCTCTGAAGCTTTTTCGAACAAAACAAGAGATGTTTGGTGAGTGTTGGGTTTGGATTGACCTCTGGGTTGGGATCTTGGAAATGAGCCCTCACCTCTCTCAGGGACAGACCCCAAGGCAAAGGTGAAATCCATGAAAGCAATGAATGCTCCATTTTCCAGGTACTTTCAGACATGCCCTAATATCTTAAATGGTCACGGGCCCTTGCCCTCCAGAGCAGAGCCTGGGCTGAGCTGGGCTCCTTGGGCTGCAGCAGAGAGGGTTGCAGTGGTCTGGACACATCAAGATGTGGCAGAAGAAGTTGAATTTAGTCTGAGAATGAGCACCAAAGGGAAAGGAGGGTGGATGATGTCTTCAGAGTGATGGCTTGGGGGCCATTACAAAGGTCTGGAGGCACAGGGCAAGGGAGAATGGTTTCCCACTGCCAGAGGGCAGGGACATATGGGATATTTGGAAAAAATTCCTTCCTGTGAGGGTGGTGGGGCCCTGGCACAGGGTGCCCAGAGCAGCTGTGGCTGCCCCATATCTGGCAGTGTCCAAGGCCAGGCTGGACAGGGCATGGAGCTACCTGGGCTGGTGGAAGGTGTCCCTGCCCATGGCAGGGGTGGAAGGAGATGGGATTTAAATCCCTTCCCATCCAAACCAATCTAGGACCCTATGATCTCCACGAGAAAAAGGACCTCAGTGGCTGCTCCATCCTCAGCCTCTCCTGGAGACAGCATCTTGCCCTGGAGCACTGCTCCCCATCTCCCTGTCAGCTCTGTGCAACCCCTAGGGACAATTTGCCAGCCTCCACCTCCATTCATCATCTTTTCTCTTCCCCTGGGGAGCAAATAGCTCTATCAGTAATTGCTATTTTGCCTCTTGGTGTTATCTTCCCAACGCTCAAAGGCAATTTTGTTCCACACCACAGTTCCTGCCCATCCCATCTCATGAGGTTTGGATAGTCTTTACTGCTTTCTCCTAGACTTGGTAGCTAGGAGAGCTCGGGTCAATGCTCATCTCTGTGGAGAGCAGATGGTGCAAAAACCACCACTCTGGGAGGGCAAGGGGAATGTCTCCCAATTATAGACACGCTCAAATGCCCACAGGCAGAGGAAACAAACCAGAAGTGGATGAGGATGGGGGTTATGATTACCATGGATCTTTTAGTCACAACTGTTAATAAAAATAACAGCAGTGATAAAATAGCAATGATGCTGGTAATTGCTCTGGTGCTGATGAGAATAATAGGATTATTTATTATCTATGAGCCATTATCAGCATTTTCTAATGCTGCTGCCTCGCAGACCGTCCCAAACTCCAGCCCTATCATATTAATGCAAAATGAGACAAATGAGAAAATATTTTCTTTATGGCATAACCAAGAATAATATTGTGAACAGCAAGGTCTTATCCCTGTCCCTCTGCTAACTGTCCTCCCACCATGTGGTAGGGATTAGGTGGGATCTTGCATTTCCACCCTTTAAAGAATCACAGAATCAGTTAGGTTGGAAAAAGTCTCTGAGATCATCAATTCCAACCTGTAACCTTGCAGATCATCAATGCCTAACCTTGTCACCCAGCCCAGAGCACTGAGTGCCACACAGGCATTCCTTGGACATCTCCAAGGAAAATAAAGGACAAAAAGAATTGAACTTGGACTTGTGGTCTTCAGAGCAGCTGAGCCCCATGAGAGCTCCATGGTTAGACCAGTGGATGGATGGATCTGGTGGGCTGGAGGGAGGAGGAACTTTGAGCAATTTTTAGCTTTTGTCATTCTCCATGTGGAGCTGATGGAGACAGTGGACACAGGTCTCTGGGAGCACATTTTCTGCAGCTGCCTCTGCCCTTGGTTTGTTGCTTGAAGGAGCAACAAGTTACAAATGTGGCTGTTTCCTATGGGTTTTTTGGTTCACCCACTCTTCTGTGACCATGTCACACACAGGCTGGAGGATGATGTCCAGGTTTGCCCTGGCTATTTCTGCAGATGCAGCCTCAAATATTGTGGAGCAAAGTGAGGGGAGGAGCAGGGAGAGCCAGGTCCTGCTCCCAGACGGCGTCAGGCCAGGCATCTGCAGGACCATGGCAGAGAGATGGATGCGCAGGAAGGAGAGATGGATGTGGACCATGGACCATGGCTGTGCAGTGAGGAGGGGTGGATCCTGTGTCTGGGTGGTGGCTGCAAGCCCTGGGACCATGTTTGGGACCGCAGTGACACTGCTGCTGCTCAGCAACTTTGTCTGTTGGGCAATGGATTCCATGCAGCTCTTCAGGTCAGGGAGCACCCAGAGTGGGAGCATGTCCAGCAAGATCAGTAGAAGACCCCGGAAACTCCCAGGAGAGAGAAATGGGACACAGCTTGCAGGGGTTGCAAAGAGGAAAGAAGCTGGGGAAGGTGCTGCTATTTCTGGTGCCACCCTCCAAGCTGTTCAAGCCTGAGAAGGTGGCAGGAGGGTGTCAGAGCTGGAGGCCACATCAGACTTCCCCAAGGACCCGCAACCAGACATGGGGTGCAGGGGTCAGCACACAGCCCGTGGGAGTCTCTGGCATCCCTCTGCCACCCCTCACTCCCTGGGACCTTCTTTGCCTTTCCCTTCACTTGACCCCCAGTGCAGGTTCTCTCCCACTCCCCTTGCCCTCCCCATGCCCTGTGCCTTTCTCAGGGTCTCCTGCCCTCTCTCTTCTCCACAAGGAATAAATCACCCTCCAAAGCCAGCCTTGGCTCTCAGAGGAAACAGCTGCCCACATTGTTACCTCTTTCCCATGGGACCTGGCTGCCACCAGGATGTTGTGAAGCTTTTCCCTGAGTACAGGAGGTTTGTTCAGGAAAGCTGTTGGGAACAAATGGCTCTGGACCCTCTGGACTCACAGGGACTGATGTCCTCTCCTCCAGCCTGTGCCACTCCAAGCTCCCACCCTGATGTCTTGTGCATGCAAGGGGTCTTGAAAAGGGGGAGTGGGTTTGGGTCCCTGGTTGTATAAAAAAGGCCCCAAATGCTCAATTTCCATCACAAGTAAAGGCTGCAGACCTGCAGCAGAGAGCTCTGTGCAGCAGGATTGGGAATTCAGGTTTGCCAGCCACCTCCACATGGTCCCCATGGTTGGGTTAACACCAGCAGCACTGAGAGATCCAGCAAACAGTCAGGAAAACACTTTGTTCAATCCCCTTTGGTGGAAAGCAATAACTCTGGGACTGAGAGTCTTTTCAGCCTCCAAATGAAAGCTTTCTGGAGGGCCAGGGGAAAAATCAATCCAGCAGACTGCACTTCCCGCTTGGAGATCTCTGTAGAGATGAGCCGAGCCCTGGTGGCTCCCCTGGGGCATCAGGGGGGGAGCAGAGCCTAGCCAGAATACATCTCTCTTTCTCCTCCTCCTCCTCCTGCCCCTGGCATCAGCCCATCAGGAAAGAGGGTTTCATCTATCCAAGCACATTAGGAGAGGAACAGGCTGTGCCAAAAGCTTCCCCAGGGGTCCATTAGCACCCGCAGATCCCTCCTCCACCCCAGCACATCCCATGGGATGCTTTTGCTGGTGATTTCCTCCTCAGGCACAGGACAATTGTCTGGGACAGTGAGATGGCAGGGTTGGTGCGTGGCTGGAGGAGAGGGTGACCTGCTGCTCTGGGTGCAGGTGCTTGAATGGGAGCTGGGCTCCAGAGCATATGAACTCCCTCCAAGACATGAGGATTGGACCCTGAGGCACATTCCAGGTTCTAATGCATTCTCTGGCTTGGCATCATCCCCCAGAGCTCACGGATTGTGTCTGGGGTCTCTACAATCCCAGGACACAGGCAGGGAAACCAGTCTGTGAACACAGTTTTCAGAACAGGCTGTTATCCACTTCCAGAGGAGGGAAGGAAGAACATCCTCCTATCTCAGCACAGGCACTGGCATCCCACCACCACCACTCCACCTGGAGACACTCAAGCCCTGAGCAGTGCATCATACCCATGTCTAACTCCTTCCTGTGGCTGTTGTCTCTCCTACAGGTATAAGAGCGTGGTGACACCACGGCGGGCAGCCGTGGCCATCACCTGCTGTTGGATAGTCTCTTTTCTGGTGGGACTTACCCCCATGTTTGGCTGGAACAATCTCAACAAGATGCAGAGGACTCAGGAGCTGAACAGCAGCCACACGGAGTTTGTCATCACGTGCCAGTTTGAGACAGTCATCAGCATGGAGTACATGGTGTACTTCAATTTCTTCGTCTGGGTCCTGCCTCCCCTGCTGCTGATGTTGCTCATCTACCTGGAGGTCTTCAACCTCATCCGGAAGCAGCTCAACAAGAAGGTGTCCTCCAGCTCCAACGACCCCCAGAAGTACTATGGGAAGGAGCTGAAGATTGCCAAGTCCTTGGCGCTGGTTCTCTTCCTGTTTGCACTCAGCTGGCTGCCTCTGCACGTCCTCAACTGCATCACCCTGTTCTGCCCATCCTGCCAGACCCCACACATCCTCACCTACATCGCCATCTTCCTCACCCATGGCAACTCGGCCATGAACCCCATCGTCTACGCCTTCCGCATCAAGAAGTTCCGGACAGCCTTCCTGCAGATCTGGAACCAGTACTTCTGCTGCAAAACCAACAAAAACACCACCAGCACCACCACGGCTGAGACAGGCAACTAGAAACTGGGAGAGGGCAGAGAGGGGCCTCTGTGCCCACCCAGTCCCCACCCAGACTCTGTTTCAGGAAGGGGTAGCAAGGACCAGCTGGGTTCTGTATTCAGCAGCCCCTGCAGTCCTCACAGCCACCCAGGGGGTTATTTATTCACAAGCATTGTACTGTTTGAATATTGTAGCCTGCACTTTTCCTTTCTGGTTTAGGATTTTTTTCTCCCTGTTTGTTTTTGTTTTTCATTTTTTTAAGCGTTGCCAAGTATTTAAGGAGAAATTGTACAGACAAACGCGCAGTTTATCTTCATGCAAATAAAGTCCAGTGATTCAAACCACCCAGGAGGTGCCCTGCCATTGATGGAGACCCTCCATGGTGTTGGTGGTGCTGGGGACACCTCATGCTGTGGCCCCATGTCCATGGAGCCATGGGGGTACCTAGGTACTGGGACAAAGGTGTGCCCTGTGGGAGTGAAGATGCCGAGAACTTGGACAGTCCAGGGAAGTGGGATTTCTGAAGAAATTAGGTTTGAAAGTCCTTTATTTCCCCTCTGTAACCAGGGAGAAGTGAGCTGGGCTGAGACATATGAAGAGATAGGAAAAGTCTTCCCGTGGCACTGCCAGCATCCACAGGGTGGTGAACCCACCACCTTGCAGAGCAGAGAGTCAGTCTCCTGCTCTCAGCACTACCAGAGAGGTAGACAGAGGTGAGCATTGGTGAAACCCTTAAGCATAGTCCCAGAAAACTCTGCAGAATCTGCTTTTTCTTCCCCAATGGCTCTCCATGGGTCCTGGCAGCACCCACTACCCCTGCGAGCTGCACCCAGGGAGTGTGTCCCCTCCACTTGTCCTCTCTCTCCCTTTACTCTGATTTTGAATCATTTTCCCTCCTTTCTCCTGTCTGTTTTCTGTGAAAAGCAGTATGAAATCTTTCCCAGTCTGTTCATCTCACACCTCCATGTTGTTCCCTCCCACCCTCCATGTGCAGCTAAACATCATGGGTTAATGAAGCCAATCTCCACAGCCCAGAAGGGAGAGGGTTAGGAGCAAGTGGGGGCAGCTATAGGCCACCATGTGGGTGCTGATGCTATCACAGGGCACTGTGCCACCCCTGAAGTTTGTAGATTTGAGGGGTAGATTTGAGGAGTGGGCAGCTGGAGATGTACCGTCCCTCATCCAGCTCTGGTCCCTCTGTATGCTGAAAGTGCCAATCCCTGGTCTGCAGCAAGATCTCCTCTAGGGCTGAAGCAGTGGTAGGAAAAGTTAATTTGAGTTGATTTGGATTCTTTTCTTATCAGCATCCCTTGTTCACCAGGCTCCCATTGGAAACACAGGTCCTATGACCCTGGCCTTGCCCCAGCAGGGTCATGCTCCCCAGAGGAGACGTCAGCAATGGGCAAAGTGACTGCAGCAAGTTCCCACAGAGACTGGAAGTGCAGAGAGGAAGAAAACCTTGGATGGGTGAGATTTATGGGTGATTTTTTAGCAATGTTGGGAGTATGCAGCACAGGCATTGGGGCAGCCAGGAGGAGGAGCAGAGGAGTCCCTTCTCCCACTGCTGCAGCCAGCTCCGTTCAGCTCAGAGGGATGAGGAGGGCAGCAAGAAAGAGAGGAGATGAAAGGCTCAGCCACCCACATTTTGCAGGGACCTTGATGTATTTCCAGGCTCCTGGCTCAGACCACACTGGGACAAATGGGAGCAGAGCAAAAGAACAATGGCAAGGACAGGAGAAAATCCTTCCCTTAGTCCTCATCACAGTAGAGGGGTCCTGAACACCCTACCAACTTTCCCATGGTGTAGATGATGCCATGCTGGTGCTGAGCCCTTGGGAACAGCAATTCCCCATGGACTTGAGCCCACACCCCCCTCCCAGGCATCACCAGGTGCCCTGGGGCAACCGCTGAACTTCTTATATGAGGGTGAGGCTTTTCCATCCCATATCTGCCCAAAGGCTCCTCTGCCCGGTGTAGTGACTCTGTGCCCCCTCCTTGTCATGTCCTGTGCTAGCTCTGGCCAGAGCTACCATTTTCTGGAAAGGGCAGAGGGGAGTGCCTCAGGTCTCACGGAGCACTGATATCAGTGGTGCCTGAGGACGCTGCAATCCCAGGCTAGTGCAGAGAGGACACCCGAGGTCGTGGTCCCATGGCACAGCAGCACCTTGCCTTCAGATTAGTGCTGCTGTTTGCCCAGCTTTGACTCCCACTCGCATCTTATTTCTACTGCTTTTCTGGAACTGATGCTTTGGCCTGATCTTGCTAAGGTACCCAGGAACCTGGTGACTGGGATGCTCATAAATTCAAGAGCACATGAGTGGTTGCTTCATTAAAAAAAAAAAAAAAACCAAAAAAAAAACAACAGAGTTTTTCCACTCTGTGCTCTCCAGACCTTTCCTGGGGAGCCCTCACTAAAAATGGATGTTGCCACCCACCTCGATCCCCTGTGGGGTTGCAAACACAGTCTGTGCTCTGTAGGACTGAAATAAGGAAAGGGCACAGTGTGCAGCATGACAGAGTACTGGAGATCAGCACACAGCCTGCTTCCAGACCCTGTCCCTGAAAGACCAAGGCCATGTGCCCAGGTACCAGGGACACCAAGGGGGACAGGACACCCCAAGCAGTGTCCAGGGCTGGGTGTGAGCATGTCAGGGAAAACAAGCTCTCCACTTGCTGGCTGGGACTGCAACCTCCACTCTGTGGCATTACCACCAGTACCAAACACTTCAGAAATCCATCCTGACCAGCAGTGGGATAAAATTAATCCAACAATGCCCTCTGATGGTGGAAACAACCCTGGTGGGGATGGTGCTGCACCAGTGCTGAGCTCCTGGGAGCAGCAACACTCTCTGGACTTCAGCTTGGGCTGAAGGTGCCTGGGGACAGATGGGGACAAAGCAGAGGGGCTGCAGGAGAGATAGTGCAGAGATGGGTCTGATTAATCATCACAGGCACTGCCCAACTTTGCTCTCCATGGCACCAAGGGATGGGCTCTGATCTGTGAATGCCAGGCTGGATTTGCATCTACACTGGCTGTGCCAGGGCCAGCCAGGACATGGGCAGGATGTGGGTCTGGCCCCATGACAGAGCTGCCACACAGCTGGGAGAGCTCCTACCCTCATGCCCCCAGACTGAGGGGGAGGTGTTGCTGGTGGAGAGACCATCCCATGCTGCTGACCCTGGGTAACCATGTGTTCCATGAATCACTCTGGACTCTGGTAACACCCAGTGTCTGCCCCGACCTGGCCCAGAGCTCAAGTGATAACTTACCCTGCACTTGAGCCACTAGCTCACAGGGACAGGTCCCCTCCTGAATATGTCCTGTATGTCCTGTCACCACCACGGGGAGGTGACAGCTCCTGGCTGGATCACTGCCTCACTGGTGTGAATAAAGAAACTGTGCTTCAATAAAGAAGCATTAAGATGCCGCAACATTGATGTGGCATTTCTTTTTTCCCAGCCAGAATTATTCCCCTGTTCCAGAAGGAAATCTTTCTGTATTCTCTTTCTCCTTGTTGAGCTCCTGGTTCAGTAATCTCTCGATGTGTTTCATAAAGCTGGTCCTTCCTTTCCAAGCTCAAAACCCATCTCCTCCAGCCCTGGTTGGGTGGGATCCTATGCAACCCCACAGCAGCCCTGGCACCTCTCCACATCCCCCCACCCAAGCCAACCCCACAATATGAAGGACAGAGGGGTTTAGTGGCTTTTATTAGGACCAAAGCCTCTCAGTTGGATTTGTTTTATTGTCACAGCTAATGACAGGTTCAGAGAGGGCCATGTCATGGCAGGCTGAGGTGCAGCCCCCAAACCACTGCCAGGGAGGGGCAACCCAGCAGGCAGCAGAGACCATGGCCAGAGACAGCACTTGCCCTGCCATTGCCGGGCACCTGCAGGATCCACCTGGGAAAAGAAACAAGATCTGAGTCCTGCAAGGGCGCCAAGAGAGCCCTGGTCAGGGATGGGTGGAAACACGTTTCTGTCACAGCTCTAGTGCAAGACAAACCCAGCCATGTTTACAGCCCTTCCTCTACCTCACCAAGGGACGGATTTTCCTCAGGTTCATCATCACACCCCACCCATACATCTCCACCCATGGGACAAGGAAGACCCAAGCTGGGACTCCATTGGTGGCAAGGGCTAATCCAGGACACTCAGCCCACTCCAACTCCCTGAAGTGATCCATCTTCTCTCCATCCTGATGCCCCAATCCAGACCTACCTTGCTATTTGTCTTGTCCTCCCATCTGTCCTCACTTGGGCACTGCAGGAGAGCACAGGAGACAAAAACCCCTGAACTCCCCGTGTCTTCCTCCCCTTTTGACTCCCAAAAGTGCCTGTGTGCTCACCCCAATGCGCATCTGCATGTCCCAACCCTGCACACCCCATCCCTGTACACACCTCCTCCAAACAATCCCTCATACCATCATCACTGCATGCTCCTGATCAGTGTCCCCCGAGATCCCAGCCTGGGTGACTCCCAGGTGCTCTGTGTCCCAGCAAAATGCCCAGATCATCCTCCTTGGCCAAATGGGCTGAGCCCCCAGCATGGGCAGCAGGGCAGGGGGGGATTCTGCCCCTCTGCCCTGCTCAGGTGAGACCCCACCTGCAGAGCTGCCCCCAGCCCTGGGGTTCCAGCACAAGAAGGACGTGGAGCTCCTGGAGCGAGCCCAAAGGAGCCCACGGAGCTGCTCCAAGGCCTGGAGCCCCCTCTGCTCTAGAGCCAGCCTGGGAGAGCTGGGGGTGTTCACCTGGAGAAGTGAAGGCTCTGGAGATCTCAGAGCCCCTTCCAGTGCCTAGAGGGGTTTCAGGAGAGCTGGAGAGGGACTTGGGACAAGGGTTGGAGGGACAGGATAAGGGACTTCCCACTCCCAGAGGGCAGGGTTAGATGGGATATGGGGAAGGAATTCTTCCTTGGGACTGTGGGGAGGTCCTGGCCCAGGCTGCCCAGAGCAGCTGTGGCTGCTCCATCCCTGGAAGTGTCCATAGGCTGGATGTGACTTGGAGAAACCTGGGATAGTGGAAGGTGTTCCTGCCCATGGCAGGGGGTGTGTGGAGAAACACAGAGCAGGTCGGTTCCAGATGCTCTGCTGAGGCAGGGAAATGTGAGTGGGAAGTGTGGGCAGGATGCTGAGACATAAATCAGAGCATCTCAGGTGTGGGGGAAGAGGGTTCACTCACACCCCCCATACCTGGGACAAGAACAGGGGCAGCCAGTGTAAGGCCAGGCCTCCAGCAACTCCTCTGGCTCTACCATTTCTGTTTTCCTCCTCATTTTTTTCCCCCATGTATAAGGAAATGTGATTTCAATAGGCTTCAAGACCATAAACCCAAAAAGCCCAAAGGTGCAGCTCCAAAGGGCTGCCTGGTGTCATCAGGCTCCCTTACAATCAGGATCATCACAAAACAGAGACAAATCACAGCACTGGAAAAGCGAGACCTGGAAAAGGCAAGAGCTCCTGCTCCTCCTTCTCCTCAGCCAATCTCACCTTTCACATCCAGTCTGCAGTCTACTGAGGCTTCCCCCAGGGGGTTCACAGCCTTGCAGGTGTAGACACCCCCATCGAAAGGACCAGGCTTTCGGATTTCCAGGGAGCACACACCCTGATCAATCAGTGCTATGTATTTGGGGTCTTCCCGGATCTCCATCTGATTTTTCAACCAGATGATTTTGGGCTGAAAGTTTAAAGCAGGGAGAGAAATAATTAATCTAACTGGCCCCAAAATGCAGCCACCTCTTTCTGACTTTGCTGTGGCCCTGCCCAAAGCTTGTGGTCATGGTGGGATTCACAGTCAAAAGTATTTTGAAGACCCAAATCTACTTCTGAGCTCTAACCACTCCATCCTTCCTCCCCCAGCACAGAGGAAACAGGACATGGCTTGATTTAGGGCCAGTCTGCCATCTCCATGCAGAAACACCCCAAACACACCCCAGTTTGACTCAGAGGGCAGCTGCAGCCCCTCAACCTCACCCAATCCTAATCCAACAGCACCAACCATCTCCCAGACACCTCCAGCCACCTTGCAAAAAACCCCACTGGTGTCCCCAGGCCAAGGTTATTCTGTCCATGGAGGAGTCACCGACCTGGGGGAAGCCCCGGACAGAGCAGAAGAGGTGAGTGCTGTAGCCCCGTGTAGTCGTCCGGTCTGTCAGGGGCTGCGTGAACTTTGGAGGCTCCATCATGTCCCTCTGGGGGATCTTCTCTGGCTGGTAAGTCGTTTCTAAGGAAATAATTAATTTGAGCTGATACAGACCTCAGGCTCCTGGGCTAACCAACACAGGAATTCAGCACAAGGTACCCAAACCAACTTCTGTTCCCTCCTGTAAGAAGCCAGATGTCACCTGGCTCACCCAAGGACCTGGCCCTTGGCTCAGAGCAGCCCTGTTTCCTCATCCAATCATGACATGGTAGTGCCCAGACCCTGCAAGGAATAGGGGGGATGCCAATCCCCAAACCCACTGTGACACATCCTGTGTGCAGCAGGCCAGACCCAGGCCAGGCACACTCTGGATCTCCCATTCCATCCCCAAATCTCAGTCCACAGAAAGGAGAGTTGGAGGGAACCTCTGAAGATGGCAGAGACCCTAGGTCACTGTGTGCTCCCAGGGAGTTGGATCAAAATAGATGGAAGGAGTGCACAGCTCTTTGGAGGTTTGGTCCTGAGCTGTGGGGCCAAAGCCAGGACTGTTCTGCCCCTTCCCAGCTCCTGCTTCCATCTCATCCCAGGGATGTCCATGCCTTGGTTCCTCTCAGGGGGCTAAGCATGGCACAAGCTTTTCCCAAAGGAGAAATGAGGGGGCAAGGGACCTTGGAACCTTGGGAGTGCTCAGCCTCACCCCTGCTGGTCTTGTCCTGGGGACCAGGCCAGCAACACCAGCACAACTCCGAGGAAGCCCCACTGGCCCACTGGCCAGGACCACTCTTGGCTACCACCCTCCCCAGCCCCTCAGCCAGGGACATATCCCCACTTGTCTTCTCAATGTAGGCCACCCCAGAGGCTACGGCGGCGCTGTCGCTGAGCCCGCAGATGTTCTCGGAGAACACTCGGAAGGAGTAGGTGTTGCCAATGATGAGGTCAGAGATGGTGCAGCTGGTGCGGGTGCAGCGCTCCAGCACCGTGAACCATTTCTGGAAGGAAAAAAGGAGGAGAAAAGAGAGCAATGAGGAAAGACAGGCTGTGACAAGGATGGAGAATGTGTGGGGTGAGGCAGGGAGTGCAGCCATCCCTCTCCCATCAGGGCATCCCCAGTAGCAGGAGTGACCAGGCTCACCCCACTCTTCTTGTCTGACTTCTGCACCCTGTAGCCCTTGATCTCAGAGTTCCCGTTGTCCACAGGGGGAGTCCACTCCAGGGCCACATTAAAGCCCCACACATCCACCAACTTCAGGTTCTGGGGAGGGCCAGGTGGCTCTGAAAACACAAGTGTCCTCAGGGTGATATCCCAGTTTGCTCCCCAAACATTCTGTACCTTGACCTTACTTTTAATCTCTTCTCACCCTGATGCAGCACACAAGGCATGAGAAGTTGTGAGGGCAAGACTGGCAGAAACTCTGCATCCCCAAGCAGACAAGTTCACATGCAGATCCTGTTGAGGATCCCACTGGAACAGGGATTCCAGAGTCCCTTGCCTTGTTGCTGTTGCATCATATCCCACCCAGAACAAGACCTACCCAACCAAGGAGGAGAAATGAGCCCCAGACTGATCCTGCAGAGTACCACCCTCAGCTTACCAACCACCTGGATGTCCAGGGTAGCCTTGTCCTCAGCTCCATTGATGTGCACGGTGAGCTCGTACTTGCCCGAGTCCCCGCGCTGGGCCTGGCGGATGTAGAAGATCGTGTCCCGAGCCGTGTTGCGGATGTTGATGCGGTTGGTGTCCAGGGGCTGCCCTCCCTTGGTCCAGCTCACCACAGGCTGTGGCTTTCCCTGGGGTGACAGGCAGGTCAGGAGTCACTCCAGCATATGGTCCCAGCAGGTCCTGCTGGGAAGGATGGGTGGCAGAGCCACCCCACTGTGTCCAGGCAGCAGCAGCCCGAGTGCCACCTCTCCCATCCACCGGTCCCCATGAAAGAAGGTACAGCTAATTCCTGTCAGACTCACTAATGTGAACCCATCATCCAGGGATGAAGCTGGAACATGCTGGCTCCCCAAGGTCCTCAAAGAGCAAGCCCAGCTTTACTTGCCAGGACAGAGCTGTGCTCTAACAGCCCAGATGCTGAGCCCAGTCTCTAGCTTAGCACTAGGGCTTGAACTCAATATACAGGGAAAATTTGTGTCTGAAGCATGGCCAGCACAGAATCCAAACTGTCTCTGAGATATGGCATGGACAAGCCTCTCAGCTCAGGGACCTCTCACTCCCTCTGCTTGGCCAACATGTTTCAGAGCCAGCTGCCACAGTTGAGATGCTCTGGTGATGTCCCAGACAGGATGAGAGAGGGAGCTGAGGAGACAACTTCCAGCCTGACCCACCAGTGTCAGCATTGCTCCGCCATCACATGGCCCCAGGGGGACTGCCCTCCTCCAAAGGTCCCCTCTAAGGACTCAAGTGATGTGCTGTGGGGTCTCAAGGGATGTGGCCAGATCCTGGCCAGGAGCACAAGCTGGACTGGACTTATTGGCTGTGACAGCAGCAACAGCCAGCCCACGTCTTGAGGTGTTTGTGGTTGTCTCATTGCAGCACCATCAACAAAGATGTAGCAGGGGAAAAATAGAATCTGGGCAGGAAGAGGAGAGAGATTCCTACCCCATCACCAACCCTTGACCCTTAAGAAACAGGGACTAGGCCAAGTCAGAGCACAGTTGGACTAATAAGCTAACCTGGAGTGAAATGCCCAGTGTATTAAAGCCCAAATCACCCACCTACCTGAAAGGGGATCATGATGTTCACAGCATCCCCCACACGCCTGATGTAAGTCTCCCGCAGGTGCCGAGGCATGCGGATCTTTGGGAGCTCTGGGGATCAGGAATTCACATTGTGAGACAAGGAACTCCCATTCCTCTGCTGGCTGACCCTCCCCATACACACTCTTGCTTGGCCACCAAGAAAATCCACCCCAACACATCAACCTTCTCGCTCTCATCTCCTGGGCAGTGCTGCTCCCCTGCAGGGCTGTGCTAGCCTACCCCATTTTCTGTACCCCAGAGTGATATCCATCCCTGAGATCCCAAGTCACCAACCGAAGGGCAGCACTTGATGGTTCATTCACCCCTCTTCACTACAGCCAGGCCATGAAGACAACCTGGCCTCAACCAGAAGAGCCACAACACAGCCCAACTTTCAGTAAGGACAAGGCTCGACCTCCACCTTCCCTGTGCAGTGCAGGCCACTGGGAGACCAAGGAGGTGCCTGGTCAGAGTTGTGGAAACCTAATGCTCGTGACAAAGGCAAACATCCTCAAGGAAACATAACAAAGACAAGTAAAAACCCCACCGGAGAATGGTCATGGAGTGTGTCCCCATCCCAACGTGGAATACAAGCCATAAAACTCTGCCAGCTCAGTGATGCCCAGGGATCCCTCTGGAGCCCCTTGTAAAGGAGCTGAGTCTCTGCCCGGGTTAAATGTGCATGAGCTTAACCCTGCAGAGGGGACAGAGCCAAAATAAACCAGGCCTGAGTCAAACAGCTGTGAGGGCTGGGGAGCACAGGGACAGGCCCAGCAGTCCCAGATGGCCCTTCCTGACAGCTGAGATGGTCCCTGCTCTGCTCGTGCTGTGATTTCTGCTGGAATCCATCCCCTGGTGCTGCCACTTGGGCTCATCAGTCTCAGCAGGGCAGAGAAACCTGACCTCGGGGGAGGAATGTTAATTCATGGGTGTTTTTCCCAGGTCCCCATGCCTCGCTCAGAGGCACGGAGCTGGCCAAGGTCAGTGGCCACAGTGACAAAGAGCTATGATGGGAAGGCCTTTTTCCTGCCCTTGTTCCCTGTGACTCTCATACTGATCCTTCATCTGGTTCCTCCTTGTCTCTCTCCACCTCTCAAGCCCACTCATCCCACCTGTTGTTAAGCTCTGTGCTGTCCGATTGCTGCTATTTAAAATCCCCTGGGGTGCTATAAATGAACTGGTGATATCTACAAAATGCAGACCTAGAAAAAATGTGAAGGCCAGGAGGCAACAGGTGGAGAGGGGAGAAGGGAGAAAAGGAA